>JBAMBQ010002831.1:0-19999 GCA_037044495.1 Stegana nigrithorax
AGTTTTAGTTGGCAAAGTTAATCAAAACAGAGTAGGGAGTAGGGTAAGCTATGCAGGGTTTCAATAATTCAACTCTTGGCATTCATTACCCGCGTAATATGCTTAATTAAGCCACTTCTTGCTGGGTAAACGCGGAATTAGCTATTCGTTTGTAGTTCTGCAAATATAGTTTTGAAATTATGCGGGAGAAATTCAATTATATTTCTTAAACTATTTTCACACACATTATGTGTGTGAAAGTGTCTTTCGCAGAAACATCTGAGTTTTGCTTCATTTCTGCAGCTGTGACCGTCGCTTTCTTTGCATGCAATCTGCGAGGGTGAGCTGAAAAGTATTCAGCCTTAAAGGCGACCAAATACATTAAGTCTAACAAATGAGAATTTTCTTTTTGTTTTTGTTTTTTTTTTTATTACGATTTATGCATCTGCGTCGTTTGTATGTTTTTGGAAGGATGGTGAAAGCGAACCACTGATTTGGCTGCCTGTGATTATCTTTTTACAAAATTGCGGGAATGGCTTGCTGCAAAGCGATTTGCATCGATTGAAAATGGCATCTTTGCAGCCCATTCTCGTATACCTAGGCATGGCCCTATTGGTGAGTTAAGCCTAAGAAAACAACTGGCATGCCAATTATTTGTAAAATATTGCGGTGCTTCGCAAAACAGTCAACACAGGGCGCCAAAGGAAAAGAAATTTACAAAGCATGTACGTCGCCACAAAATACTAAAATAAAACAAAGCATAAGCCATCTTCGATAAGTCACTTGAAGCCCTAAGTTAGCGCGCTGAGAGTGCGTTGACGTTTGTGCTTTCAGAAGGAATTTCACGTGTTCGTTGTTTTCAAGCATTTGAGGACTGCTGCTGTGTTGTTGTTGCTGTTGTCGTTCTATGAACGCGTATCGTAAAAATAATCTTGCCTGAGGTCCTTCTGTTTTAATCGCCAAAATGCTAATTGCATTTTCGCGTGTTCGGTCACTTTGGCCGGCGTGATTTTTCATGCATGCCCAGAGGGATTCGGATTTGGCGCTGTGCGTTGCGTGTAATAGGCTGAAGGGAACTTGGTGGAGTCATTGGCTAGCTCTGTTAGAGATTGGGCACTTTTAGTTTTATAGGAATTTCTCATCATTAACGTATTTGGAATCGTTTAAGCGCTGAACTCTCTTTTTTACTTTCGAAATACTGACTTGCGCATATTATTTCAACTACACGCAGGCGGCGATTCTTTGGATTTCTCAAGCATGAACTTTTGGCTTTGCCACACTTTCTACAACGATTAGCATTCTTCTGCTGCGTCTTGTTTTTCTTTTCTTCTAATTTCCTCTTTGCTCTTCTCTACTCTTTTCGTTTCGTTTCATTTCGTTCGTTGACTGGTTTTCTTTCCTAACCTGAGCACCAAACTCCACACAATGCAAGAAAGCAAAGTTCACGAAAACACCAAAAATAATAATTGTGAAACAAAAGTTGCAGGGGTCTGTGCTAAATACGCATACAGTTATGCTCCAAATAACCAAAAAAAAAAAAAAAACAATTATTTACGCTGCTAAAAAAGAAAACACACCAAAAAAACAAAAACAAGAAAAAAAAAAAAATAAAATAAAATAGTAAAGCATATAATTTTGTACACGAGTGAGTTGAGTATACATAGTAATAAAACAATTATCATTAGACACCAAATTAACTTAAGAATGATTGAGCAAACATTTGGGAAAACACTTTCGTAAATACTTTTTGTAAAATTAGCCACTTACGCGACCATTTAACCTTAAAAATGGCAAAAAAAACAAAACTAAAACAATGAAATATGCCGACTGCACGCGTGTGCACAACAACAAAGATAAAACTTACATTTGTTATTTTATGTTTTTTTTTGGTTTTTTGCAATTTTCGCCCATGGACGCAATATTCAACAGACTATTAGCCAGACTATTAAGCAGAGTATTAGACAGACTATTAGGCAGACTACTTTAAATCTATTTTAAAAAATTTTTAGTTTTTTTTATACTCTTTTTAGATTCGCCATTTGGTGATAAATATATTGAATTGGCACGATTTATTGCAGAAATTCTTCATGTGCGCTTTCATGATTTATTTTTTATGCTTGAATATGGAATATTTATGTGTGTGTGTGTGTGTGTGTGTGTGTGGGTGTGCAAGCATAAAGCCTTAATGGACGAGTCAAACACAAAGAGACGGCGAATGATGAACAGCTTTATTCTTTTAGGCAGTGAGGCGTTTGATTTTCTATAGATTGTCGTCTATGGCGGATTGTCGGCATAGTCGTGTCACCCTGTGGGCACAACCTGTGCACGCATCGTTCGCTGCAATACAAACTTCCATGCGGCGGCGGCGGCGCAAAGTGCGTGACGCATGCGAGAACAGCTGCAGCTACAGTTCATTGTTAGGCGTTTTATGCTTTAGGTGCATGTTGTGTTTTTTTTCTTTTTTTTTTTTTTTTTTTTGGGTTGTTTTTTGTGTTTTGTGTGCTTTTGTTTACTCGCAGTCAGTCAGCAAATCAGGTCAAATGAAATCAATGTATGTACATGCCAGTGAGCATATATAATGACTGTAATTGAGTTAAACTGCCGGGCGTGCACAGTTGTCGGCTTTATTTGCCCTTTCAGCCGGAGACGGCGGCGTCGTTGCATGAACAAGGTCAGTAACATCTATTTGACGTTGCTGCTGCTGCTGCCGCTGCTGCCGTCTTTGCATTCGAGTCTGCGCGTGCCTTTGCATTTGAGTTTGCGTTTGCGATTGCGATGTCGATGACGATTGTTTGATGGCGCGCACCTTGTACTGAATTTCGTGAATGAAAATTCATGGAAAGCGATTTACCGCTTTGTTTTTTTGCTGTTGTTGCATGCATTACGTAGCCGTTTCTGTAGCGTGTTCGTTTGCCTGTGTTCCATTGCTTATACGCCATGTGTCGCATTAGTGTCAATTATCACATGTGATTCGATTGTCAGTTGATGTTTTTTCTTTCTCCAAACATTAGTTATAATTTAAAAATTTATTGACAAAGAATTTGTTTCATTTTAACTCAACGATCTAAAATTATAAACTATTAAAAATAGTTTTGAATGAACGCTTTCTCTATAGAAAATGAATGGTATGCGTGCCAATTCCACAATAGTCACATGGGGCTAATATTTCAATTTGAACTGATATTTAGATCTGAAATTACGGGCGCCGGCTGTTATCCACTTTGGCTTTCGCTTTATTTATTTTTTTACCTCATTAAAACGTGCAAGTATGTATGTATTCTTTATGTAGAATATGCGGAAACTTTAATGAATGCAGGAGGGAGTATGAGAGGGCATGATGATTGTTTAAGCCAGGAATTATATAGCATATATGTACATATATTAGGATATACATATGTATATATTTGTTGTGGCATCTCAAGGGATCTGTGTGCTTAGGCAAATCAATATTTCGTTCTGCAGACTGTGCTAAGCGTTTAGTTGCTTATCTTGTGATGCAATTTGTTTATAAGCAGACTTTGTGCATTCATAGTCATTTGTTTGAATGCTTTACATCTTTCATTGTTGGCTTCATTCAGTGCTTTGAGTGCTTTGTGCTCAAGTGTGCTCGGTTGCTTAATGAAGTGTGTAAATTTGATTGTGATTAGTTGGCGTGACTTTATTGAAAGTGGAAAAACCAAAACTCGATGACGGTAGCTGCATTGCAAGTGACCTTACCAAATGCCCGCCGCATCGACACACATGGCACATGCTCGTGTGCATACATGTGTGTGCGTGTGTGAGTTTGCCATGCGAAAATGTTTGCCATAAATTTGTGCGCACGTTTAAGTTTACGTCTTGCTGTTTGCTGAGTTAACAATTTCTGTAGTTTCTTTCTGTTTTTGGGGTCACGCGGTGCTTTCTGATTGAGCACTAAAGTCATTGATAGTTCTCACATGATTCATGGCAATTACTCGTAGTGAGTATGGCAACAACAATTGACGGGTAATCTGGGTAAGTAAATGATGTGTAAAACACGTGTGCATATTTTTATTCGGTTTTCATAGGAATTTCATTTCTTTTTAACGATTCAAATCGCGTGTCTGTACACATGTCCTGCTAAAAATAACAAATCATTTGCTTTTAATTAACTTACATAAATTTCAAAAAATAATAAAAAAAAAAAAGAATTAAGAAATTCATTTTTAAGTGACTACATGAATATGCAATAATTTTTGCCATAGACATAGCAAATATCTTACTACGTAAACCAAAAAAAAAAAAAAAAAACAACAAAAAAAAAAATAAAAGTTTCTCAAAGATCGAATTGAAATTAAATATAATTTGCCTAATAATCGTATTTTGTTAAAATTACACGAGGCGAGTTGATTGTTTTTGTAGCCATTACTTTAAGATTTATACATGTAATTAAGTTACGAGTAATTATTGATAAACGATCGTTTGAATTTTTCAAATTCCCTCAGTATAGTTGGCATCATTTTTATTTATTGCGGCGTTCAATTTGTTGTTGTTTTCATTTAACTGGAAACTGTTAAGTTCTCATACATTCACTCTATTCAATATGCCGTCTTAGATCTTAACTAAATAAAAACAATAGAGGGCAATGCCCCAGGTATTTAAGATCGAATCAATTCAGGAAAAGTCTACCAATAATTATTATGTGGGAAACTTCGGATCGACAAAGCTGTAGAGTGTAGACTATTACAAAATGCTGCAAGACTGTCGAATTTTCGATACTGCCGCCTGCACAAGTGCGAACCTGCCGAGTTTTCATTCATTCACGAAGAAGGGCTTTCTTAGGCGCATCAACATGCTGTTCTTTTTTAGAGTTGATTTTACGGAAACTTGTGGGCCACCCTGTATTGGTAATGGTCTACCCTTTACTGTAACTCGGCTAACGTGTTATTGAAAAATTGCATTCGACAAATGAATGCACGTATTTTTATTATGTTAATAAATTCAGAGCTCAATAAAATTACATTCTTTCCTTCTATTACGTGTTTTGCTTGACAACTCGACTGGCTGCAAATAATATCAGGTTCCTTAGCTAGTATTTTTATTGCACTTGCTATGTTTTCAAGAGGCAGCTGTGCTCACGGTAATGTTCTGTCCTTTCGTTAGACCCGCAGTGATTGCTTAATTAGTGCATAACTTTAACCGATCACAGCATAACTAACATGAAATCAAATGTTTTATAGGTCACTTGTCTTGTTTGATTGCTCTATTTCGATAGTAAATGACAAAGTGGAGTGTTACAGCATTGTCTAGTTTTTCGGCAGCATAGAAATTTGTGCAATGTACTATAAATGGGTGACACCATGAAACTATTTTGTGCGCATTTGGAAATTATCTCAAGAGCACTTTGGTCATGGTGCGGTGGACAATTTTCACAGTCATATGTGTGAGTGAGTGTGTGTTTGTCAATTAATGCCCTGTGCGTGCTCATGCGATGTATGGATGGGAAGAGTCAACAATGTATGAGCACGCTTTATTAATTTACAAACAATTGTTTGTTTTTTTTTTTCCTCTTTTTGTTATTTTTTATTTTTTTATACATGTTAAATATTTTTTTTTTTTTTTTGCATTTCAATTAAGCATTTGTTGTTTTGTTCCTTTTTTTTTACATTACTTCTAACCTTTTGCACTATTTATTGCCGCTGTTAATGCCGTTAGTGCTGATGATGGCGTTGCTTGGTTTTTCACATGCATGTGAGTGCAAAATAATTAAAGCGCACAGAAAATAACTGGCGAACCGTCAATTGAGTACACGAGCTAGAGACGGATAGAACCTAGTAAAAGCGGGCGGGCGGGCGGTGGTAGCTGATAAAGAGAAAAGCAGTCAGCTCGATTTGTTTTGCGTATGCGCCTGTGTATGTGTGTGTGTGTGTGTGTGCTTGTTGTGTGTACTTTGACAGCAACATTGCGAAAGTGTTTGCTAAAGTGTTTCAAGCATGTTTGACACATTGTCAGTTGCACTCAACAAAACTTGACAGCAGTAGCAGCAGGAGCAGCAGCAGGCAGCAGCAACACCTCTAGCGTCATCATTATTGGCAGCAGCAACAAGCAAATATTCGTATATATGTGTACTTACCTATGTATGTATGTATGTATGTACCTTCCTACACAGCTAACTTTCTACCTATGCTGGATGCTTGTGTGCTTGTGTGTGTGTGCATGCGTATGCATTGTACACTCGAATATTGCACACAACACACGACTGAGACTCATTTAATGTCACTTCAATTTCAACATCAAACTGTCAGCTACTCAAAGATACTCGCAACGTATTTTTAGACGCAATTCACTGGCTCACTTTTGTCAACATTCTGACGCTGTTAAATCGAGATATGAGTGGCTCTTTGTTATTGTATTTGCACAGTGATTTGCAGTGGCGTAAAGATGATTTCACTGACACTGACGTTTCAGGATGAGTGCATCATCAGTCTTGACGTTGGGGTGTATTTGCCGCAGTCGGAAATTCGAAAACTCATGGCCCACGGCAGCCGTTTCAATTAACACTCTTGAATGTTAATTATAAGCAAAATGTGTCATTGTGTCAAAACAAATGACGTTTTTCGTATATTACGTATTTCATAAGTTTTCAAGCTCTAAAATTGTCACTTCGGACTAAAAAAAAAAAAAAATGAATGCAGAATCTTAAGACTCGAGTGCAAATATTTGCAATTGTTTTGCATTTTTGGGATGTAATGAAACTGCTCTTGGAATGGCTTAGACAAAGACATCCATTGATTGATTTATTGTATTGATATCATTGCATTGTCTTTATTTAGATATAAATTTTGTATATTTTTTTTTTTTTGTTTACCATATGTACATTTATGGGTTTCATTCCATTTGGGCATTGACATTTGACAATGTAAAGTGAATTTTCCGCATAAAACTTATGGCAGTCATTGATCTTTTTCAGATGTCGATTTGCTCACAAATCCGAATTTCAAACAACTCTGCAGTGCGCAACATGAGCACTTCATCGAGAGCGACGGCAAAGAGTCGAGTGTCATACTCGAATTCAAGCCGGGCGCATACGCAGCGGCGAAGGCATCGTGTACGCGCATTTTGAGCGCACCGCCCGATTATGGCTTCATCGTTCGGCTAATTCTGCCGAAGCTGCGCCATCATGTCGGCGAGTCGAGCGCATCGAATGCCGGCGTCGGCAGCAGCACGCCGGAGCCGAAGCATGCCAGCACTTCGACGATGAACGAGATGTCGACGCTAATCGGGAAACTCAACACGACTGCGCTGAAATCTAGACTGGGCCGTACTTGCCCTCTGAGCATTGTAAGTATCGTTCCTTTTGCTATTCCAGTTTTTCAGTTCTCTAGTTTTATACTTTTTTTTTATGTTTTATGTTTTATTTGATTTTTGGTTTTGTTGTTTTTTTTTTTTTTTTCTATAAATTTTGCACGGCATGCTAATTTAATTTGTAGAGCCGTGAACACGTTGCTAAGCGCTTGACTTATTCGCTTCGTGCCAAAAATAAATCGCACCAAATGGTTTTACTTATTTATCTATTTCGATGAATGCCTTTTGGCTTTTAGCGCAATTAGTGCGCGTGTGCACCTCATGCGGTGCTGGCTTATCTGCTTTGTACTGCCATTCGTGTGCTTGTGTGTGGTTGTGTGTGTGTCTGTGTGTGCTTTGCGAGACGCTCTTCTGTTACGCATGCGCAGTTTTTTGTGCGAATGCGCCACAGCAGACACGGCACACCAGACACGCTCACACAACTCACAAGTCTGTCATGATTCGCTTGGCAACAACTTGCTCTCAAACGCGATTCGGTTGAGTGTCTGACGCATGCGCCGCTCTCATAATGTACCATTTCAGTTTGTATTGATTTTGATTTGTCGGGTTTGGTTTATTTAAAGCTTGCATGTTATTTTTAGATTCAATTAATTAGGTTTTTCGCGAAATAAGCCAGGGGTGATTGTTCAAGAAATAAACCATTTCATTGAACCGTTTAACTTAAGTTGGCCTAGGTCAGGTTTATAAGATTGCAACTTTACAAGCAAAAGGCTTTTTGCCATAAAAGTGTTGTGAATATATTCGCTGGCTTAGACAAAGTGAGGACGCAAAAAAAGGCTTGGGAGAAGTATTTATCTAACTTTATTGCATAAGTGATCTTTTCGTAAAAAAAGACCTGTTGAAGATTGGATTGATATGTAAAACATTTTTAGTTGTATATATAAATGACCAGCGTTCCTATATGGCTAAGTTGACAAAAACAACAAAGGAATAAAATATATGTATATAAATTTATAAAAGTTGACCCGATAAATTCAATTAGAAATGTCAAGTAACTTTCTCCCGTCTATGTAGTCTCTCGATCTTAAATCTTTTACCTTATGGATGCTATATGCTATGGTATAATATTTAGACACCGTTTTTACAGCCTTTTTACGGTTAAAAATGTAATCATATGCTCACCTGTGAGTTGTGAATCAACATGTGATGTGTATCTGTTACATGAAAGTTATACAATCAGCCATAGAAATCTATAATTGAGTTCGGTGCTGGGTGTGTTGATCCAAATCTTTTCCTATAACTCGTGCGAGTTAAATACAGTTTCTATTTTAGGTATTTGTTGCGTGTTTTCTGCATGACTGCAGCTGCAAACTCTTATTATATCCTATATTGTGTATATATTTAAATTGCTGGTAATCTATTTAATCTTTCTGACATTCATATCACCCGTCTGACAATTACTGTAAATTGTCATTTGCTTAAAATTGTATCATTTTCAATATGATACTTCCGTTTGAATTAGAGATGCGCTTGGAATGAAATATTCCATCCCAATTTCACTTTTTAGGCCCTGTTTGGAACACCATTAATAAATTATAAATTGACTTTGATAATCAATACATCTCATTTGTCTGTTGTTACCATACAATGTTATTCTAATAAGGTAGGAGAGCCGCCGTCATCAGCCAAAGATGGAATATATGTTTACACAGACTCGAAAATGTGTGTACGGGTTAATACACTTCGAAGCTTGACGTTTTTTATTTATGTGTTTATTAATTTATTTTTTTGTTTTTATAAAATTTGTATCTGCACATTTTCTAAGATGAGTAATTTGATTGCTAAACAAACTTCTTTAATTTAAATGACAACTCATCTGTTAAATGTAAACTCAAACCGGTGACTGTTTGTTAAAAAAAAAAAGTAGACGATTCTAATCAAAGCATGTACAGTCGAGCCTCGTATTATGTAATATTAGTGTGGCCCGTTTTGTGCTAAAGCAGATTAGAAAATTATATTTCTTTTTAATACAAAGTTGCTACATTTAGACAAATAGGCATGGATTTTCAATAAAATTAACGACACCACTGCAATCAAGTCTTCGGAGAAATCTTCCATCAGAGACTGTGCCAATTTAAATGATTTCGCCATACAATGAAAGAAGCCAATAGCAATAAAAAAAGCAAGAGCCAATCAAACCGCTTTCCAAGAGAATATCTGTGTTGACGAGGAAGGAAGGCGACGTTTTTTTTTTAATAGATTTGTTATCTTTGACAAGATATAAATAGAATCTTTGAAGAATAACAGCTAATTTTAAGAGTCAACTGAAGTCTGAATTAGACTCACTTAAAGAGTTGCTAAAAATGTTGATGAATCAGAGTATTTAATTCAAATAATGCGCGTTACTTTGGAAAGTGATAATGCCTTTGGCATAAACCTATGATTCATGCAGAGTTCGCGCATATGGCAACGGTGCACAATCCATTATCCAGTTAGCTTCTGTGCAATCCATATATCCAGCTGGGCAGTAGTTAGACTTCCTACAAACCAAAACCAACCAAACCAAAATCAACTGAACGCACTCAACTGCAAAGAATGACGCAACAATGTCAAAATATGCTGCTTCTTTTAGGTTTTATCTAGCATGTGAATATAATTGAATGTATTTTGTGGTTCTTTGTATGCAAATTAGATTTGTAAATGTTTCACTTCATAAGAACGCTGAGCTCGCAGTCGGCTATGATGTGTTTTACCGCTTTTGCTTTGTGCGCGACTCAACTCGGTCCGATTCGACTCGACTCGATTTGGTTTTGGTTTTGGTTTTGATTTTGGTTTGTTGAAAAATAATATGATCCGTTATTTGCATTGTGTTAAAATAGTCGGCAGCACATACAAGGCAGCTTGGCTGGAAAAATAATATGCTGCTTGAGGTTGTTGAGGGATTTTACGAAACGTGCACAAATGTCTGTTATTTGTTAAGATGCGAATACAGAGCTCAGTTTTTATACATTAAGACTACATGGCCGCAATTATTGTATTTTGTGTTTATGTTTTTGTCTTTTCTGTGGTTTTTCGACATTTTGACACTTTGCATTTGCTCGCACAAAGCTGAGAATTCAAAACTTTACATAGTCAAGGTAAGTTTGTAATGCTAAAAAAAAAGAAAAAAAAAAAAAAACAAATTCAACTAAATTTGTTAACAAAATTAGCACTGCTTAGGTATAAATACATATGTTTGCTTTGCAACCATTTAAAAACAATTTGTAAATAAAAAAAATAAAAAATAAATGTATAAAAATAAATAAATAAAAACCAAACTAATTTCATTGTTGAAAATTGCTAAATTGTTGTGTGCAACTAAACGAGCCAAGATTAAATCAATCGAAATTGTTTGTTTCCCTGACTATCGGCAATTTGACATTTGCCACTAGCAACAATCAAAGAAATTAATTTCTAAATTATTCTCACAGGCGCACACGCGCCCCAAGCTTCCACAAGCCACAAGTCACATTCGCTGGCTGGCAATTGTTTGCGAAATGTGACACTGAACTTGAGTTATACACATGCATATCGTACTACATTACAAATGTACATATGACAAAAATCCAATTCATATTTGGTAATTTTTTGTTTTCTCTATAATATTTTTAAATTTATTTAATTGAATTTTATTCGGTACATACAGACAGACACATGTACTACGAGTATGCGGCGGCGCACGCCTCTTTTAATAGACAATCTTGGCCCCTCGCGTAGTGAACGTGAGACGTGAACATGTTTATTGCGACGCATTTTCACAGCATGTCAGAATTAACATAAATTCCGAAGTAGCATAAATAGAAATCGTTTTCATACGCGTATTTAATATTTTAAACACGTTGTCCATATTTTGCATGCTGCCAGTCAGTCAACAAAAAATAAATGGCGTAAAAAATACATATCAGGCAATTGTTGCTAAATTGGTTAACGCGCAAATATGCGCAGCTTAGGCGAATCATTTTATATCCTATCACAAAAATCACAGCAAAAATACATAAATCGAAAACGCAGAATTCATGTGAATATACATTTGCTTATACTTATAATGTCATGTTCAAAATAGAAATCAATGCAGTTGCAGAATTTGAGACAGTGTACCTCTAGATGAAGCTAGCTGAATTATTTATCAGCCTCATTAAGTTATGGTAAACAAAAATAAGTCAGAATTGTTTATTGCTTTTTTCTTTTGACTTGTATTTTTTTTCTTCGTTGTAATTTTTATAACCAACTTTTTTGTTGTTGTTTTATATATATTATTTGTTTTTAATGTCTTGTCTTGTGTTTTTTTGATTTTTTTTTTTTTAATTCTATATTTATGTAAACAACAACATTTTACTTATGTAAAAGTGTGGGGTTTGTTGTTTACTAATTTTGATTCTGCAATTTTTGTTTTTGTTTTTGTATATTTCAGTTTTTTTTTTTTTTTTTTTTCATTTTCCTTGATGTTTTTATTGCAAAGTTTATTATTTCATTATTAGTTTCCTTTATACATATGTGTCTTTTGTTATTTTTCTCACTTGGCTAAGCTTCAGTTAAATACTCGTTATGCTATAGGAAATTGTTTGCTAACTGTTCAAATACCTCAGAAACTGCTCACGTAGGGCATGCGTATGTTAAAATGAGCACATTGTCGTTTTTAATGACACTTTGCTGCTGCCAATCCAAGCCCAGCCAGACCAGGCCAGGCCAAGTCGAGCCAAGCCAAGCCAAGTCAAGCCAAGCAATGCCGTATGTCAGCAGCATCACAACTGTCTGACTGAGTGTGTAACGGGTGTGTGTGGCAAGTTGAAATGACAGACGTGCATTCGAGACGATCGCCGTTTGTATTTTGTATTTTTAATATGGACAGGCTTATCCATATGCACTCAACTAAAAAAAATAAAAAAAAATAAAAAAAAAAACTATAAACTATTTTTGCAAATGCGTGCCGTGTCGTGTCGTGCCGACTTATTTGCGCGACATGAATTCAATGCGATAATTTAAGAGAAACCTTCGCTTAGAATATTGTATTATAGAATACACTATAGAGCCGAAATCTCATAAGTCTCAGCTTTAAGCCAAGACCGAAATAATAAAAGATGATGTAAACTTGATTTAATAACACTCTGACCTTGTATTATTTGTTTTGTTTTGTTTGTATCTTTATTATTTTGTTTCTTATTATTTTTTTTTGTTTATTGGCAAGCCAAACAATAACAACAAAAACAATAACAGCGCAAATTAAATGGCTAATGATCGCTGCCAAATTGAAAACCGGTTACATTTGTAAGCTTACACTCTTGCAAATGCTCAGGTGGGCGTCGCACCATGGCCAAAACGGGCGGACATACGTCGCTGCTTTGTGCTTTGCTCTGTGCGCTATGTAAGGCGCATGAGTAAATGTTTTGTCTAATTGCTATCACTTCTGCGCACTTACATGCGCACGTGCATAAATACATACATACATACATACATACATACATACATACATATGTATATACCTATATATGTATGTATATATGAATGTAGATGCTTGTGAACCTACATAAGCAATTAGTATAAAATCTGTTAAGGCAATGTTGTCTATTTTTATTGATCAAATCAAATTTCCATGTTCTTTTGTTGTAGCTCAAATTTTTGCTATTAAATGTTTAGTATTTTGAAATTGAGCTGCCAAGTATTCTGCACTCGATATACGATTCGCATAAACATCCAATTCACACCTGACCTGTGCCATCAAAAAATGAAGACAATGCATACATGCCAGCAAAAGTAATTGAATCCGTTAACACGTGAGTGCAGAATAATCTGCATTGTTGGCATATTTTATCTTGGCAGATTATGTTGAGATTTATACAAAATCTTAGAGATTGCGAAAACTTAAGCAACTCTTTTTTCTTTTTATAAAATAATTATAAGCATTTGAGTTTTATTCAAATTTATTTCAGCTCGCATAAAGAAAGAAAGACTTGATGTTATTGTGGTTTTTGTATTGTTTTTGTTACTGTTTTTGTTTTTGTGTTTTTTTTTATTTATTTGCTTTATCTTGAGTTATGCGAAAACAACCGTTGGCTGCGTTTAGGTCAGATCCTTTGCGATTGGCGAGTACCGTTGTTTCTCTTTGGCATTTACTTATCCGATAAACGTGTTTGCTTTTCGTGCCGAACATTTCGACGAGACACGCTAAAGATTCATTTAAATTAATGCGCTCCCGGAAGCATTTCCAAGCAACGCATGTCAATGAACTTTTCGCTTGTGATTCTTGCTGAGTTGGATTAACAAAGAAAATTGTGTTCCATTATGTATCGGTTTCATTGTCTTACTGCGGAGTAGTTCCTACAATTGCTAAAACCTTAAACGACAAATGCGTCGTTGCTTGCAAAAGTCTTGTTTATTTTTAATTGAAAATGCTGTTGTCTGTTGCAAAACAGTTGCTTTGTTGTCACTCGCTTGCTTAAACAAGATTAACATTTTGTTTTTTTTTTTTCATTTTTTACAAATTTATTTATAATTTAAATTTTTAGGTTATTTTAATTATTCAACATCTGTTGTTGATAACGTATAAACTATTTATAAATGGTTTTCATATTTTCTAAAGTTTTGGATTCGAGAAAAAATACAAATATCTGTCCCATATACGTTAGAGAGGTGTCTGCGGCTATGGAATTATTCTTTTTTCATGCCATTTTTCTTTTTCTGTGACCATAAGAGCGATAAGTGCCGTTGTGGAACTATTCTTCATTCTAAGCAAGTTATTCAAGGCTTTATTTTCGATGTGCCAAAAGACAATTCACATGCAAAATTTTCATTAGTAATTTAGCCAAGCCAAGGTGCAGCACCAATCAAATGTTCATATGCCTCACTTAATTAGCCAAAATACATTGTTTCATTGTTTGATTCGATTTCTATTCAGTTCAGTAGTCTAACCGACATACACATGTGCACATATGAGTGTGTATATGTGTGTGTTGATATTGAAACTGAAGCAATTGAAACAAATAAATGAAAGCCGATTTTCTCTTTAATTAGTAATACTATTTTTTGAACCTTTTTTGTTATGCTTTTGTTTATTTTGCTTGTTTGTTTTTTTTTTTGTTGTTTTTGATCTGTTAAAATGTTTGTCGACTTAAAAAATATTTTTGAAAGAATGTATGTAGTTCATAATTTGCGCCATTAAAAAACACCCGACGTCTTTGTTGTCCTTTTATGCACAAATAAATGAAATATTTAAAACACATTTATGAAAAAATAAGCAAAAGTCAATATATTGTACAATGAACAAAATATTTCCACGCCGTATTGTTTCACGTTGTTGAACATTTTTGTTGCCGTTTTTCAAATATTTTAATAATTTATTTATTTTATTATTTATTTTTGCTTTGGCTTTTTGTTTCTGCTTTGTTACTTCAACGGTTTTTTCCTGTTATTTTTCCGCCGCCGCCCACAAGTGAAATCAATGAACGTAGTGTACACAGTTGGGCGGGCTTTAGATCGTGTTTTTTTTTTTTTTATATACATACATACTCATGCAAACTCACGCATGTATGTACATATGTATGTATTTTTATACGCATCTATTTACTTAAATAATTAATAACACGTCGGAGCGCATTTTGCGCATGGAAGCTTGCTTTTTTTCCTTTCAAGCATTTAACATTTAAAACGTGTTAAATTGTTTCTGCACAAGACACGAGAATAATAAAATAAAAACGAAGAAAAATGAAAAAATAAATATTTCTAAAAATAAATGCCGTATGCAATTGAGTTTTTTGTTATTCATATGTTTTTTGTTCTGTTTTCGTTTATTTACGCACGCAGTTCAGTTCATTGGATCCGCATACGCCACAATGGCGCGTGGATCCATGCCAATTGGAGGACACCGCTTCGGAGATGGAGGACCCCGTGCGCCTCTTTCACGGGCGCGTGCGTATCGTCTGGGAGCATGGCCAGCACACGCTCAAGTCGAAGTTGATGGTGACAGCGTTGGGCAAGGGCGAACAGTGTCGTGGCGAGGAGAAGCATCAGTGCCTAAGGATTGGGTGTGTATGAAGCCAACGATAAAATATGCGGACTGTTTTCATTTTAAGGTTGCTTTATTTGCTAGCAATGAACCCATACTGTGTATCTCGAAGGATCTAGTCTGCGATGGCATACGCCATTGCCCATATAGCAACGAGTACGACAGCGATGAGGACTACAGCATGTGTTGGAAGCATCGACGCCTTGGCGATCCATTGCCCACGGCAATGGAATCGGATATTTTTGAACAATTTGCGCTTGAGGTTTTTCGCAATCTCTTTGCCTATGATGCGCCCACGGCGCCGAAAGAGCAGCCCAATGGCAGCGATGGCGGAACTGCAGCCAAAGTGGGGCCGCAAAACGATGCAGCAGCAGGAGGGGCTCAACAAACGGCGGCAGATGGGGGCCAGAGTGCAACAGCGGTGGCGACAAACAGCACGACGACATTGCGCAAAGTGCATACCAAAGAGATGAAGGCGAACGGCAATGAGAACACCAACATCATCAATTCAATAAACGAGACCGAGCCCAAAGTGGAGAATAATACGGAAACGGGCGGCGGCTTCTTCGGGGCCGGCAGCGGGGGTGGCTTCCACAGACGCAATTCGACTCGCAACGGCGTCCACTCAGATTTGTCAAAGTATGGCCCATGGGGTTATCTAATGCTCGGCATGTTGCTGTGCGGTGGCGCGCTACTCATTTGCGGCCTCTGGGGTGAGTACACGAGACCTAAATTTTTTGTGTTTTAATTCAATTGTCGCAGACGTGCTCATGTTGATTGTTTGTTTTTTTCCATTTTTCTGTTTTATTTCGCATCAAATGCTCTCACAACCGCCACACCTTTGCCTAAACTCCCCAATGCATGTAAATAATAAAACCTCTTTTCAAAACTATAACAATGACAATGCTGACCAATCAACGAACCACTCACAACCCACATCTGACGATCAACTTGACACAATTCAAATCATTTCAACACGACACGATACGACTCAACTCGCTTCGACACTACACGACTCGACTCGATTCGCGTCGACTTGACTTGACCATCGACGCTACTTAATTTCACCGCTTGCACTTCTTCAGTCTGCTGTTGTCGCTTAAGCTCTCACATTCAAACCATACGTTCACTTTCAGCCTCTGCCTCGCAGCATGCCGTCAACAATGAACGCGAAGCGGCGCTGGCCGCCGCAGCAGCGAACGGCGGCGTCGGAGGCGGCTTAAATGCGGCGGGCGCCGCAATGCCACCCAACTACGAGGAGCTCGATCCGCCGCCGGCTTATTCGGTGCTCTTTCCAAACCAAAAGGCCGCATCGAGTACAACAATAAACACATTAAACGCTGCGGAAGCCACGCCTACGGCGCCGGCAGCAGCGACCTCAACTGCGAACACTGCGTCTGCCTCTGCGTCAATCGCGGCAGCAGCCCCAACCCCAACCCCAACAACGGCAACGACAGCAACAACTCTGACGCATGTGCAGCTGGAGTCTGTGGCAGCGGCATCCGGATCACAGCAGGCAACGCACTGAATGACACTGTGCATGTGACGTCCGTCGTCGTCGAAGACAAGGAGTTTTTTTTTTTGCTTAAATGACTTGTAGCATATTTCCCTACTAAAAAGTTTTTTTTTTTGTTTGTTTGTACTGTATAACATAGATTAGGACTGGACAAACCTGCGCTAAGCCGCACGCTGAAGCGTTTAGTAATTAACTGACTGATTCGGAACACTATCTAGTTTAGGAAAAACTTAGCTAACACATAGTTTAATGACTTTATTAACTAAATTTGCGTATAAGAGAAGAAGTTCTATTTTTTTCCTTTTTTTTTTTTGTCTATGATATTTGCAACGCATTCCCTCCACTCTGTCGTGCAAACATTTGCGTGGCGAGCATTTAAGTAATTTTTATTCGAATAATAAGTAAATGAATTTGAAAAGAAATAAAATCGAGTAAGACAAGTTAACCGCATATTTGTAAAATAATTAATTATCGCAGTTGATGAAATAAAAGAAAAGAAAAAAAAAAAAAAAGAAAAAAACATTAAAGCAATAACGTCAAGTTCCGATAATTAAAAGAAAACCCTTCAATGGATGATTTATATTAATAAAGAAAAGAATAGTAATAAAAAAATTATAATAACAATAATAGCAGCATGTCAACCCTACAACGTAATTTTAGGTTAAAGTTTATGAATAATTTGTATTGTATGCTAATTTATTTTTGATTTAACATACTTTTTTTAACGCGTCACTTCGCTTTCTAATAACAACTTTTTCACATTTCATCAATTATAAAATTATATCACATAAAAATAAATTAGCATACAATACAAATTATTCATAAACTTTAACCTAAAATTACGTTGTAGGGTTGACATGCTGCTATTATTGTTATTATAATTTTTTTATTACTATTCTTTTCTTTATTAATATAAATCATCCATTGAAGGGTTTTCTTTTAATTATCGGAACTTGACGTTATTGCTTTAATGTTTTTTTCTTTTTTTTTTCTTTTCTTTTATTTCATCAACTGCGATAATTAATTATTTTACAAATATGCGGTTAACTTGTCTTACTCGATTTTATTTCTTTTCAAATTCATTTACTTATTATTCGAATAAAAATTACTTAAATGCTCGCCACGCAAATGTTTGCACGACAGAGTGGAGGGAATGCGTTGCAAATATCATAGACAAAAAAAAAAAAGGAAAAAAATAGAACTTCTTCTCTTATACGCAAATTTAGTTAATAAAGTCATTAAACTATGTGTTAGCTAAGTTTTTCCTAAACTAGATAGTGTTCCGAATCAGTCAGTTAATTACTAAACGCTTCAGCGTGCGGCTTAGCGCAGGTTTGTCCAGTCCTAATCTATGTTATACAGTACAAACAAACAAAAAAAAAAACTTTTTAGTAGGGAAATATGCTACAAGTCATTTAAGCAAAAAAAAAAACTCCTTGTCTTCGACGACGACGGACGTCACATGCACAGTGTCATTCAGTGCGTTGCCTGCTGTGATCCGGATGCCGCTGCCACAGACTCCAGCTGCACATGCGTCAGAGTTGTTGCTGTCGTTGCCGTTGTTGGGGTTGGGGTTGGGGCTGCTGCCGCGATTGACGCAGAGGCAGACGCAGTGTTCGCAGTTGAGGTCGCTGCTGCCGGCGCCGTAGGCGTGGCTTCCGCAGCGTTTAATGTGTTTATTGTTGTACTCGATGCGGCCTTTTGGTTTGGAAAGAGCACCGAATAAGCCGGCGGCGGATCGAGCTCCTCGTAGTTGGGTGGCATTGCGGCGCCCGCCGCATTTAAGCCGCCTCCGACGCCGCCGTTCGCTGCTGCGGCGGCCAGCGCCGCTTCGCGTTCATTGTTGACGGCATGCTGCGAGGCAGAGGCTGAAAGTGAACGTATGGTTTGAATGTGAGAGCTTAAGCGACAACAGCAGACTGAAGAAGTGCAAGCGGTGAAATTAAGTAGCGTCGATGGTCAAGTCAAGTCGACGCGAATCGAGTCGAGTCGTGTAGTGTCGAAGCGAGTTGAGTCGTATCGTGTCGTGTTGAAATGATTTGAATTGTGTCAAGTTGATCGTCAGATGTGGGTTGTGAGTGGTTCGTTGATTGGTCAGCATTGTCATTGTTATAGTTTTGAAAAGAGGTTTTATTATTTACATGCATTGGGGAGTTTAGGCAAAGGTGTGGCGGTTGTGAGAGCATTTGATGCGAAATAAAACAGAAAAATGGAAAAAAACAAACAATCAACATGAGCACGTCTGCGACAATTGAATTAAAACACAAAAAATTTAGGTCTCGTGTACTCACCCCAGAGGCCGCAAATGAGTAGCGCGCCACCGCACAGCAACATGCCGAGCATTAGATAACCCCATGGGCCATACTTTGACAAATCTGAGTGGACGCCGTTGCGAGTCGAATTGCGTCTGTGGAAGCCACCCCCGCTGCCGGCCCCGAAGAAGCCGCCGCCCGTTTCCGTATTATTCTCCACTTTGGGCTCGGTCTCGTTTATTGAATTGATGATGTTGGTGTTCTCATTGCCGTTCGCCTTCATCTCTTTGGTATGCACTTTGCGCAATGTCGTCGTGCTGTTTGTCGCCACCGCTGTTGCACTCTGGCCCCCATCTGCCGCCGTTTGTTGAGCCCCTCCTGCTGCTGCATCGTTTTGCGGCCCCACTTTGGCTGCAGTTCCGCCATCGCTGCCATTGGGCTGCTCTTTCGGCGCCGTGGGCGCATCATAGGCAAAGAGATTGCGAAAAACCTCAAGCGCAAATTGTTCAAAAATATCCGATTCCATTGCCGTGGGCAATGGATCGCCAAGGCGTCGATGCTTCCAACACATGCTGTAGTCCTCATCGCTGTCGTACTCGTTGCTATATGGGCAATGGCGTATGCCATCGCAGACTAGATCCTTCGAGATACACAGTATGGGTTCATTGCTAGCAAATAAAGCAACCTTAAAATGAAAACAGTCCGCATATTTTATCGTTGGCTTCATACACACCCAATCCTTAGGCACTGATGCTTCTCCTCGCCACGACACTGTTCGCCCTTGCCCAACGCTGTCACCATCAACTTCGACTTGAGCGTGTGCTGGCCATGCTCCCAGACGATACGCACGCGCCCGTGAAAGAGGCGCACGGGGTCCTCCATCTCCGAAGCGGTGTCCTCCAATTGGCATGGATCCACGCGCCATTGTGGCGTATGCGGATCCAATGAACT
>JBAMBQ010002834.1:0-14552 GCA_037044495.1 Stegana nigrithorax
TACAATGTGCATAGTCAACGTGCTACGAAATTATAGTTTGTTTTGGTTATTCTTAAAGAGGAATAAAGAGAGAAATTAAGCTTCAGCAAAACCAAAAACAAAGCCGAACGTTCATTTTTTGTTATCTCTAATATTCGGGCAACATGTCTGAAAATCACGTTTTTTTATAAACAGCAAAGCAAGCATTACCGCTCATTTGCATTATTTTATTCTGTTTCTCTTTCTTTATATTCATCAAGGCATTTCATTTTCACAATAATTCGGTTTTGCAAGCATTTCATGTGAGTAAAAACTTTGTTTCGTTTTTCATTTCTACGATTATTGCTACTCAAATTAAATATATGTATGCACAAATGTACATACATATGTATGTACTATTTAATGATGATGATTTTATGATACTGCGAATGGTGATTACATTTAATTTCTACATTCGTATATCGGTGTTCTGCATATCCATACACACAAGGCAAATAGACAAATAGAAAGAGTAAGCATGCCCACGAGCAAATAACATTCACTTATTCATCATGACCTACCATACATGAAAATTCATGACCTACCATACAAATTTCGTTGGCTTTTTTTTATGTACTTATAGAGAGAATATAGAGAGTTATTACGTTTCTTGCATACCCATGCACAAAATGTAGTTTACTCCTACAGTAAACTGCAATTTTTTGTTTTTGTTGTTTCTGAGAATTACCACGCATTTACTTATAGTTTTGTATTTATATTGTGACATTTTCATCTCTTTCAATTTCATTCTTCACCTTTACTGCAAACAAACAACGTGTTCTTGAGGTTTCAAATTTTTCAATACAGTTATAAATAAAGTTAGTATACATTGGTTTAGATTTATACAATAAATAAATACAAAAGTGAATGTTTCAGTGCGATCTTTCTAAACATGCCTACAGTGAGACGGTCACAATTGTGGATATCTTCTTCAAATAGACGTCAAATACGTCATGAATATTTCTCAATCTACAATTGGATTAAAATCAGCATTTTCTTATCGACCGAGTATCGATTACAATAATATAAAACATATTTCAATGGGTCCAATGAATATTTTATGTGCTTTTTGCAATGCGAAGAAATGGAAAAATGAGTCACCAGGAATATGTTGTAGCAATGGTCATGTTCACCTGGGCGATATAGGCGAACCGCCACAAATAATTAAATCACTGTTAACTGGAGAGCATCAGGCATCAAGTCATTTCAACAAAAACATAAGGAAATACAACGGTTGTTTCGCTGTGACATCATTCGGCGGTAAGGAAATTAGGGAAGGTAATTATATGCCGACTTACAAAATACATGGTCAAGTTTACCATCTTATTGGGAGTTTGCTACCAGCGTCGCATTTAAAACCTCAATTTCTGGAACAGCTGTCTTTACGCCAAAATGCTGCACCAATAGTACAAACTCATATTTTAAAATCATTGCAGCAAATTCTTTTTCAAAAAAATTCTTATGTTCAAAACAGCTGTAGAGCAGATGCCTTCTAATAGTGAAAATTATAAAATCGTTATCCATGCTGATAAGAGCCCTGTCCAACAGCATAGAGGCCGCTATAATGCACCAATTATCAACGAAGTTGCAGTATTGATAGTTGATGAAAGCACTGGTCCCCGTGATATCATTATACGATCACGAGACAATACTCTCCGGCGAATATCAGAACTTCATCGCTCCTACGATCCCTTACAATACCCTATTATATTTTTAAATGGAGAGGATGGTTACAGCATCAATATACTACAAATTTCGCAAAACAGTCGGGAAATTATTTCACGAAAAACAGTATCCTGCATGCAATTTTATGCATACAAACTTATGATAAGGGAAAACAGCTTTAATGCATTACATAGATATGGACAGCTCTTCAATCAGTACTGTGTAGACATGGCTGCTAAAATGATTACAGAAAGATTGAATTATATAAAAGCACATCAAAAGACGTTGCGAGTTGAAAATTATATCCACCTAAGAGATGCAGTTAGAGGCCCCTGAGGCACCCAGAATATAGGGCAGTTGGTTATTTTGCCTTCTACTTTTACTGGTTCGCCTAGATACCTCCATGAGCGCACACAGGATGCTCTATTATATGTACGCCATTACGGAAGGCCTGATTTATTCATCACTTTTACTTGCAATCCGGAGTGGAATGAAATAAAAAGAGAATTGTTTCCCAACCAACGGTCAAGTGAGCGACATGACATTGTGTCCAGAGTGTTCTATATTAAATTGCATCAGCTCATGGGACTAATTACAAAACAAAACATTTTTGGTAAAGTTAACTGCCACATGTTTACGTTGAATGGCAAAAGAGTGGATTGCCGCATGCGCACATTTTGATTTGGCAACAGATAAAATTAGACCCGATGACATCGATCGCCTTATATCAGCGGAAATTCCAAATAAACTAGAAGACCCTTTGCTGTATGATATTGTTTGCAAAAATATGATTCATGGCCCCTGTGGCTCAGATAATCCCACATAACCTTGCATGGCCAATGGCCGATGTTCAAAAAGATATCCACGTGAATTCCTTCAGCATACGCAAACCGGTGAAGATGGATATCCAAAGTATAGGCGAAGGTGTCCATCAGATGGTGGTCACACATATAAACCGGCCACAGGATACGAAGTTGACTGGTGGATAGTCCCTGTCCCATTGCTCACATCAATATAGAATATTGCCACTCAGTGCAAGCAATCAAATACATTTGTAAATACATAAACAAGGGTAACGATGCAGCGACATTTTCCGTAAAAGATAAACAAGATGAAGAACAAAATTTTTTGAATGGCAGATATCTAAGCACGTCAGAAGGAATTTGGAGAATACTAGGATTTCCTATTCATGAGCGTTATCCAGCAGTGGTTCATCTATCTGTACACTTAGAAAATGGTCAACGGGTATATCTTACTCCAAATAATCTGGAACGCATACTACAGCAACCACCACCAACCACCCCTAACTGCTTTTTTTGCTCTTTGTGCAATTGACGATTTTGCAGAAACATTACTTTACAACGAAATACCGGCATTTTACACTTGGACCAGAAAGAAATGGCAACGTAGGAAACGTGGACAGAATGTTCCCAATTATCCCGGCATCAAAAAGGGCTCGGCATTGGGAAGGGTATATACTATACATCCTAATTATTCCGAATGTTTCTATCTTCGACTTTTACTACATCATGTCCGAGGTCCAAAATCATTTACTGATTTAAAACGTGTAGACAATCAAATTTATCCGACCTACCGCGCTGCTTGCCAAGCCAGACATTTGCTTCAGGCTGATACTCATTGGAAAGATACATTGGAAGATGCAAGTGTTTCCGACAGCGCGCACAAAATGCGAGAGCTTTTTGCAATCATACTAATTTTTTGCGAAATTTCCGATCCAGCTGAGTTATGGAATTTATTCCGTAAACATTTTTGTGAAGATATTCTGCATCATGCGAGAGAGCTAAGTAATGATCCCGGTATGGATTTTAGTAACGACATTTTTAATCAAGGACTCATTATTATTGAAAATTTGGTTTTTTCATATGGAGAAAAGCGATTAAAAGATTTCGGTTTGCCAGAGCCTGACCGAGGAAATTCGCACCTTACCAATCTTTTCTATATGCGTGAGACAACCTACAATACCAACGAGCTACGTCAGTTTGTACAGGAAAACGAACCAAAATTAACCGCTGAGCAAACAATAATTTACCATAAAATAATTGACAGTGTAAACAACAACACCGGACATATTTTTTTTGTAGATGCACCTGGAGGAACAGGTAAAACGTTCATCACTTCAGTAATTTTAGCTAAAGTTCGAAGCGAAAACAAAATTGCTGTTGCGGTCGCTTCTTCAGGCATCGCTGCCACTCTTCTATGCGGAGGCAGAACAGCTCATTCTACTTTTAAGCTGCCACTAAATTTTCAACCAGGACAGACCTGCGCATGTTCAATTAAAAAAAACAGTCCCACTGCTAAAGTTCTTCAGAAAGCATCGCTTATAATATGGGATGAATGTACGATGTCACACAAGACTCATATTGATGCCGTCAATACCACGCTTAAAGATTTAAGATCTTCTCAAGCTATAATGGGCGGAGTTACTTTTGTATTTACTGGAGATTTTAGACAAATTTTGCCTGTAGTTCCTAAAGGTACACGCGCTGATATTGTTAATGCGTGTTTAAAAAAGTCAGAAATTTGGCCACATATACAACAACTAAATCTATCTGTCAATATGCGAGTGCATCTTTATGGCAATTGTCAATCTAATCAGTTTGCAGAGTATCTGCTAAAAATAGGCGATGGTTCCACTTCCATAACAAACGATGGTTGCATTACGATGTCAGATGTTGTCGGAGTCTGTGTTAGAACAATTGAAGAACTTATTGACAATGTTTATCCAGATATTGCAAATTTGCAAAATATGCACTCCAGTTGGCTTTGCGAGCGAGCTATCGTCACTTCGAAAAATTCGGCCACTGACGAAATTAACAATGCAGTTTTGCAAAGAGTTTCAACAGAATCCAAAAAATTTACATCTTTCGACACAGTAACAACTCAAGAAGACGTTGTTCACTTCCCAACAGAATTCCTAAATACTCTTAACCCCCCGGGAATACCTTCACATGAATTAAATCTTAAAATTGGTACACCAATCATACTTCTACGTAACCTTAAGCCACCCACATTATGCAATGGTACAAGACTCCGAATTACGCGTTTCATGCCTAATATTATAGAGGCGACTATTTTAACAGGCCCAGCATCAGGTGAAACCACTATGATCCCGAGGATACCAATGATACCAACCGATTACCCATTTAGTTTTAAACGAATACAGTTTCCAGTGAGATCATGTTTTGCCATTACTATAAATAAGTCACAAGGACAAACATTTAATACTGTTGGTGTAGATTTACGTAACGAAGTGTTTTCTCATGGTCAGCTGTACGTTGCCCTGTCACGAATTGGGTCATCACAGAATCAAACTTTTCTTATTCCTGGCCAAACAAATCAAACTCGAAATGTTGTCTTTACGGAAGTTTACAATTATTAAAATTTATTATTTTTTCCCTTTAATAAAGCTTATGTTATATCATTGTTATTGTTATGTGAAACATTTTATTTTATTTATTAAAAAATGTTCAAATTAATTTTTTCTTTTTTTTTCTCTTTTTTAATCTTCCAATGTATTGTATACTTCGAAAAAATAAATGTATCCCGGGCAACGCCGGGTAAAAATGCTAGTATATATATATATATAAATCAGAAAGTTAAAATGTTAAAACAAATTGAATTAATAAGTAAACAAAAACATATTAATAATAATAACAATATTAAGAAAAACATTTTTGTACAATTATAAATTAAATCTCCAAAAAAGGGAGGTGTATTATGTATGTCAATAAAGTACATTGGCACATATGCCAACAGAGTACAGTGGCATACATATTATTAGCGATCGTTATACTCAGCCTTCTGCAGAGACAGCAGTGTCATACATATATGTCCGCTATGCATTTGTTCATTCATAACACCGCATAACCGCCTAACCCAATTAATCTTAAGTATATAAGAATATGTGTAAACGACGCTCGCGTCGTTAGCTTAGCAGCAACGCTGCATAAGTTCAATAAATCATTAATAAAAGTAAACTCGAACAACACGGTATTTTTGATAATACAAAACGGAACTTTATATAATCCATTTCATAACACTAGTTTTGCTATTTGCACATACACTTCTCTCTCTTTGTGTTCAACACTAATTTCACCTCCAAAAATACACTAATTGTTGATTATGTCACACCCGGAAAATGGCGGCCTTCTAATGAGAGTGGTCCGATTAGTATCAAAAATAGGCATCACCAGAGAATATGTATAATAAGAAGACGCATGACCCCGTTGAAAAAATTCATATGCGGGCGCTGACCACAGCGCCCGGCGTTGCAATAAAATTTTTTATAGCTTTTTTCGCTATACTGTTTGTGGCATACTCATTTTTTGTTTCGATTGTAGTTGTTGTGCTAGTCGAATGCTTTGATTTGTTGTTGCGCTTTTTTCTTGATTGTAATTGTTGTGCTAGTCGAATGCTTTGATTTGTTGTTGCGCTTTTTTTCTTTGTCGGTGCTAGTTGTATGTGTGTGATGATTTTCTTCATATACAAAGCCTTTTTATACCCTGTACCAAAAAATGGTAAAGGGTATATTAAAGTTGTGCAAATGTATGTAACAGGCAGAAGGAGGCGTGGCAGACCCCACAAAGTATATATATTCTTGATCAGCATCGAAAGGCGAGTCGATTTAGCCATGTTCGTCTGTCTGTCTGTCTGTCTGTCTGTCTGTCTGTCTGTCTGTCCGTCCGTATGAACAAAAGGATCTCGGAAACGGTAAGACCTACAACCACCAAATTTTGCACGAAGACTCTCTCAATCCATAGGCATAACAAGTTTATTTTTTTTTTCGATATTCGTCCTATAACATATAGCTGCCATAGGAACGATCGGATGAAAACCCACATTTAGTAACTAAAACCCTTTTGTTTTTCAAGATATCTTCACCAAATTTTAAATTTAAAAGTTTTAGCCAATGTCTAATCACACATCTAAATATCATGTATATCGGTTCACTATATCATATAGCTGCCATAGGAACGATCGGCCGAAAAACAACATTTACTGAGAAAAACTTTTTTGTTTATTAAGATATCGTTACCAAATTTTGGATTTGTCAGTTTTAGGTAATATCCAATCATAATCCTGAATATGATAAATATCGGTTTACCAGAACATATAGCTGCCATAGGAATGATCAGCCGAAAAATGGCTTTTACTAAAAAAAAATTTTTTTTTTGTTTTGGATTGGGTACAGGGTTTTCTATAGTCGGTTACACCCGACTATAGCCCTGCCTTTCTAGTTTTATTCTATTTTCATGTTTTTTATCGTATTTTTGAATACACGCCTGCAATGCAGCGACTGTCTGACTGACGCGTTTTGTATGCTGACAATTTTTTGATTAATCAGGAGATCGATGGGAATATTATGTTTATGACAAAGGCATTCAACTGTCTGTCGTTTTTTTTCTACGCTTGGTATGCACGCCTTGCCGGCTTTTACCGCGCGGCTCGTTAGAGGCTTAAAAAGATGACAAAGCGATTTGGCGTTTAATTATTAGTTTAAGTTCCGAAAACGCACGCAGCACTAGAAAAAAACAGAAAAAAACCACCGACTGGCTTATTGACCAGCCAACAGTGGCAGCTGCCACTCACAGGAAATGCTGCTTAATCTTTTAATTTTTTTTTGTTTTTGTATTTTTTTCTGCTTTATCTACAAAGCTAATGTCTTGTGTAACTCAATGGCGGCAATGGCAGCGACTTCAATCAGTTGACTGACACATTGACTATACAACTGACGCAGTGTCCAACTGTACGCATGTAAGTGCGACAGAGTAGGCGCGAGTGTGCGCGAGAGTGAGTGAGCAAGCGCATAAATGATTTACGAAATGCCATTAATGACAATTGCTTATAATGACTTTTAGCTTTTGTCTGATAGCGTGCATAATTTGCCATTTACATTTATCACAGCATACAATAATTGTATAGATTTTTGTTGTTTTCCTTTTTTTTTTGGGTTCTTTGTTTTTTCTTTTCATATTTAAGTAGGCACACTTGTCCATTTGGCTACTGGGCACTTTGCCTGCTGCTATGCGTATCTACAAGCGTATCTAGATACTTTTGGCTAATGTTGTACATGTTTTCATATGTGTATGCGGTTTTGTTGCTTTTCAGCTTTATTGCTGTGCTTACCTGTGGCGTTTGTCGGTTGAATTCAAAATAATCAATTAATCTACTTATGTGATTGCTGGGCCATAATTAATAAAGTGAGTCAGCGAGAAAGAGAGAGAGAGAGAAAGAGAAACGCATTGCATGCCAATGGTTTGCCCTTGGCAATTCAAAAAAAAATATTGCTTTTTTATAACTTAGCTGTAGAACATTTACGTTACATAAATATTATTATAAAAACTAAATAAATTCAATACACAAAATACATTGGACTTTGTTCTAGTTAAGGTAATAGAAGTGCATAATAAAATCAACAAGCCACCTGTGATTTTTTGTCTGCCTAGCTTCCATTAAAAGATTCTAGCATTTGATAATGGTTAATCAACGACAGCAAGGGCACTGCAATCTCTGTCAGTGGCAACAATGCACGTGAATCCTGGCTGACAACACTCAACACACAATACACAACACTCAGCACTAATATAAGCCCAATCAGTGGGTAAAATCGAAATTGTGCAAAATGCATCAAAGGATCACACGGCAAACAACTAAGTACCGAGCACCGAGTGCCGAGTGCTCTGCCGTAGCATCGGATTACCTACCCACGTTGGCTTACCTTGGACAAATTGACAAAAGGAAGCAGCAGTCGATACGATAGTGGCACGAAAACATCAAATTTCACAATAAGCAGTTGGCTGAGTTTCGTGAAAAGTTGTGAAAACTAAAGCGCATGGCTTTGTTATTTTTGGCAAATTATTTCGAACAGAAGATGCATAGATAATGTATACAGACAGACAGACAGACCGGTAGGCAGGCAGGCAAGCAGTGAGACGTAGAGACGGAGAGATAAACTGGCAGCTACTCTTAGCTGTGGTCCTTGTGCCTTTGTTGCGATGTTTATCTAAATTCGTTTGTTTTCATCAAATTACAAAATTGCGTGTGATAACAATCAACATTGTCCCTCCCTACCCAACTAACCTAACGACGACACTAGATGAGTTCTGTAGTAAGAATAACAAACATCTCTCATCCTGCTGTCAGGGAGTGGGAAATCTGCTGTCTGTCAGACTGTGAGGAAAACTGTTCATCAGTTTGTCATTTCATTTATAACGAGTGAGGTGCTGCCTAAGCAAGTTCCAGAGTAAGCCACAGTGGCGTCTGCATTTCCTGGGGTTTAAGTATTTTTGATAAATCAGCTCAAAAATTAGGCAAATTTAAAAGGATTTGTTTAAATCTGTAATTACTCCTTATTCCTGGTAGATAGGCAACTGCGGTTGACTTTCTGCTGAAATGACAGATGTTCTCAACCCAAACAAATATTTTAACTCAATTTGCTGCGTAAAAGATATGATAAACACCACAAAAATACCAAACGTCACCCTTTTGTATCCTTTGTTGTTTATCACATCAAAATTGAAAATTAGACTGTGTGTATTTGTGACCTGGTCGACTTACCCTATGAACTTACTCCTGCCTATGTTGTAATTTTCAATTCTCGTCATATTTTTTTTCTGACAACTTTAAGTCTTACTATATTTATAGAAGAGTCAGCAATTTGCTACTAGAAATTATGAATCTAGAAATTATGAATCAGATGAAGGAAAGAAGCTAACATTGATACATCTTAACTCTAGATTAGAAATTAAAGAGTTGAAATAACCGACCCCATTGAGGAACATTTGACAAAAAAGGATTAGCTTCCTAGGTAAAGTTCCTAACTAGAGTAAATGGTATAGAGAGACAAGTTAGTCATTTGAATTTTGGGGCATATAACTTTAAATCATATTTATTTTTTTTTTTCTTATATATCTTTTATTTAAAATCTGTCCCTATGTGGGACAATCATTAAAATGCTTAATCTAGCCTTAGTTGGTATAAATCATATTTAATATCAAAAAATTTCAAGTCAATAAACTTTTTAAGCAAGAAAACACATCTTGAATGCCCTTGGCACTTTTTCTAATGTTTTAAGCGCATTCAGCCCACTGTGCAGTGGACTCCTAACGTTGATGCCTTTATCTCTTACACACTAAGTATCTGTCTGTCAAGCACTCAGCTTGTCAGTTGTTGTTCGTGTTGTTGTTTGTGTCTTGTTGTTTTGTCAGTTGGCGTTTGCTTATTTAATGCCTCGGCAATTATTTTCATTTCAACTTTCAATTTCTTAGCAGCAATGAAGAGCCAGTCAGTCCGGCACTCAGACGGACATACATTCAGGCTGATACAAACCGCAAAAGTACACGAACCACCAGTCATAGCAACAACAACAACAACAGCAACAATAGAAATAGCAACAACAGCAACAGCAAATCATTGGCAGCAGCAGCAGCAGATTTGCGCCTTCGTCTGCGTCTGTGTCTACATTTCAGTCCTGTTCAGTTGTGTTGAGTTCAGTTCAGTTTAGACTCGTTGACAGGCTTAAGCTGTAGCCCTTGTTCCAGAATTACGAGTACATAAATGATAACATGAAATGTTCATTCCTTTTTGCTCTCGCTCACAGTGAAAAATTTCGTTTTTCAAAAACAGGATTTGCAATATTTGTGTTGTTAGTGATTAGCATCGAGTAGGCAGGCAGGAAGGCGCACAAGGCACACAAGGCACCCATGGCAGGCAGGCAGCAAGGCAGGAACATGTTCTACACGTACTTAGGTGAGAAAATGGGTGTGTGCCTGCCTCCGCAGATGTAGGCTGCAGCATTTTCGAATAGCTCAAAGCGGATTTGTTCGCAATTGTGTTTTCCGTTCTAAGTTCTCTGTTCAGTATTCCGTGTGTGTTTTGTGTGTGATCCGAGTGTGTGTTCTTTTGTAAAATTTGAAAACTAGAGAAATTGCATGGTAACCACAAAATGTTTTCCTGCATAATGGAGGGTTATGCATGGATTTCCGGTTGCTTCTGCTTCTATTATTTTTTCCTTTTTTCTTTTTTTTTTTGTATGCATTTCATTCGAGTGCTTTTCATATTTATTTTGTTTTTGTTTATTTAGGCTGAGTGTATTGTTATGTTTAATTACTTAAAAATAATATTTTTGCATTTCTCTCTGTAAGGGTTTTGTTCGTAAACTGTTGTGGACTTAAACTGGACAGGTGCATCCATTTGCGTTTGAAATATTTAAATTTGTTAGCGATGATATTTTCGTTAGAGTTGAAAATCTATGCAATTTATTTTCTAACTATAATTATACCCTGTACCAAAAAATGGTAAAGGGTATATTAAAGTTGTGCAAATGTATGTAACAGGCAGAAGGAGGCGTGGCAGACCCCACAAAGTGTATATATTCTTGATCAGCATCGAAAGGCGAGTCGATTTAGCCATGTCCGTCTGTCTGTCTGTCTGTCTGTCTGTCCGTCAGTATGAACAAAAGGATCTCGGAAACGGTAAGACCTACAACCACCAAATTTTGCACGAAGACTCTCTCAATCCATAGGCATAACAAGTTTATTTTTTTTTTCGATATTCGTCCTATAACATATAGCTGCCATAGGAACGATCGGATGAAAACCCACATTTAGTAACTAAAACCCTTTTGTTTTTCAAGATATCTTCACCAAATTTTAAATTTAAAAGTTTTAGCCAATGTCTAATCACACGTCTAAATATCATGTATATCGGTTCACTATATCATATAGCTGCCATAGGAACGATCGGCCGAAAAACAACATTTACTGAGAAAAACTTTTTTGCTATTAAGATATCGTTACCAAATTTTGGATTTGACAGTTTTAGGTAATATCCAATCATACTCCTGAATATGATAAATATCGGTTTACCAGAACATATAGCTGCCATAGGAACGATCAGCCGAAAAATGGCTTTTACTAAAAAAAAATTCTTCTTAATTGATACGGGCATTTCATTCTGCTTTTGATGTGTGCCTGTTACGAAAAGTCGTTCATCGAGCGTACCGTTTAAAATACATGAGTTTGTGTGTGCGTGCAGAAAAGAATTTGTCATGATTTTGAAGTTTTGACTATTAAGAATATATTTTTTGCTTTGTGTTGCTGCTGCTTCTTTATTGTCATATGCCTTTCACTCTGCTTTTCATGTGTGCCTGGTATAAAAAGGCTGTCGTATTAAATTTTTGTATGCATTTGGACAGCAACACCTGCAGCGAATTTGTCATGATTTCAAAGTTACAATTATCAAGCTATTTAATTTTTCTTGCTTTTTATAAAATATTGACTCTGCTTTTTCATTGTTACGGGCATATATTTCCTCAAATCTGCTTCTTCACGCTTTTCCTTTGTGCATGAAAAAAGTCAAAGCTAATTAGAATATTTTGCGCTAATTAAGCATTATTTGTGAAAATAACTGTATGAAAAATATATTTATTAAAATATGGTGGGATTATATAGTTCATACGGACTTTTAATTTGCAATGCATTCAATTGAACTGGCGATCAATCGAAACACCAGTTCCTTCAGATTGTAGTGGAGTGCACAAAATATTAAATGAAGATAATTTAAGCCGGCTACGCTAAATATGAATATTTGGTGGACGATTTATGGGTGATTCCGTTCTAACTGTGATTTTTTTTATTAAAAATTTAAAGATTTTGGAATGAAACTTTTTTAACTTATTTTATTATTCATCTATTTTACTCTTAAAATATAAATCTGAAAGGATTTTACTACAACTTCAAAGAGTTAAGAATAAGAAACACATTTCAAATTTTCCGTTCCACGGTACTGACTAATTAATAATAATAAATAAACTAATTAATACTTAATTAATTGGCATATAATTTTTGGTTTTCATCACAGTTTTTTTTAAATTCTCGAACTGCGTCGCAATGATATTGTTTCATTTTTTTCTAAATTATCTTTATCAGCATCTTTTCCAAAGCATTTTAATTTTTTGGTTAATTTTGGTGATGAATTATCTGATTTCCTTTTTCTTGCTACCAATCTTTTGTTCATATTGGTGCCATCTGTATTAAAAAAAATTTTAATTAATAATTTAAATAATTTTACAGCTAATTACTATTACTAATTAATACTTTTATTTTTTTGACATAGTTTTATGTCTATCCTCTCGGTAACGTGGGTGTTCAGTACAAATTTGCTGAGTCACCGTCACCGTCACTCGTCACCGTCACCATACAAAACTATAAAACAAAACTCTGCCGACTCTCTGCCGTTGACAAACCAAGCAACTTGTAAAGAACGAAGTAATATAGTTCGTGTTGAAAACAAGGCCGAAGTTCATTCGGCAGCATTTTTGCATTGTGAAATTTACATGCATGCGTAGTGCGCTCAGTCGGCAGCAAGCAACCAAGCCCGACGGTCGTTGTTTAATACGTTCTCCGACTCTCAGTCGCTGAGTGTGCATACGTTCGTCTGTGCTTGTCGATCGCCTGCTATGAAAAATCGTTCAATTACACCAACTAATTGTCGTTGTTGTTGTTACGAACGATTTGAATGCTTACTGTTTGCTATTGCTATGAAAAAAACGTTCATTTACAACAACTAATTGTCATTGTTGTTGTTACGAACGTTTTGAATGCTTACTGTTTGCTATTGCTATGAAAAAACGTTCAATTACAACAATTAATTGTCGTTGTTGTTGTTACGGACGTTTTGTGCCGCATGTTGATATGAAGTTTTGTCTTTGAGCACAGAATAGAATGTGAGCGAAATTGACAGTAAAGCCTGCAACATTTGTAATTCACAAATATGTGAAAATTTACAATTGTAATCCAATCTATTATTTATCGAGATAGTCCTGTACATCGTAGTAGTTGATGTATAGGAGAAACTTTTTTTATTGCCGTATTTACTTTACATGGCTGTTGCAAATAAGGGTGGGTACATTAAATAAAAATAAACATAAAACTATGTTACAATGTAACTGCGTGGAGCGCAGGTACTCGCTACCAGTCTACTGGTTTTTTTTCACATGGTACTGACAAACACGGTACTGACATTTTCATTTTAAAAAACAACTGCTATTTTTTGGTTATGAATTTAATAATATCCATTTACTGTAAAATTTAGACTAGTATTAAGTACAAAAATTTAATATTCTAGTCCGAAAAAATTAATAGTTGATGAAGTTTATCAATACCACGGTATTGACAAGAAAATTTATGACATACCTTTTTAAAAATTGAGTTCTAAAATGACACAAACTCTTGGCACTATTTCATCCACTCAATGCTTGTAAACATTATCCATGTAAGGTACTTTCAACGTGGTTTACTAGCGGTTTCATAAAACTTAAGGTAGATGGCGCTCGAGTCATACAAATTCAAATTCAAAAATTCTTTAAAAATTGAAGACAAAAGTAATTGGACTGGAATTCAATGTTAACTTGATATATTAAACAAAAAGTCTGTCAATTTTTTTCAGTTTGATCATAAACATTAGAATTTATGAGGTAATTAGTTTAAATCATTTACTGTGACAAAAAAAATACACAATTTACAGGTAAATTCTAGAAGTGGACATGACACGGTACTGACATATAAGTGATATATTAAAAGTTTTCTCTGAGTAGCAAGGTATATTATATAAAAATAATGTTGAAATATGTTTTTAATTATCCAATTAACACAAAACTTTCATTAATAAATTATTAATTAATGACCAGTGAGAACAAACAATACAGGACATGAAAAATCACAGTTAGAACGGAATCACCCATATATCGATCTTTCATTCTTCGCATGACAGGTGTTTGCTTATAAGATATCGAGCAATGTCAATAAATGAATATGGCAAAAAAAAGGGGGTCTTCTAACCCCCATATT
>JBAMBQ010002836.1:0-35071 GCA_037044495.1 Stegana nigrithorax
GATGCCATGGGGTTGCATTTATACTCTAATATTTTGCTTACTTTAAGCTGACCGTTTTTTGATTATTTTACCAAAATTGTTCCTTCTCATTCTCTCGCACTCTAGTTTCTCTCTTCTCACACTCAGTCAACATAGCGCTCTTCTTCTGTTTTCAATTTCGACACAATTTTGCCAAACTCAAGTTTCCTGAATATACATTTAAAAGTGAAACCATGTCGAAGGCGGACCAGGAATCAACGTCTTCATTAAGCATAATGGAGGTGAGTGACACGGAAAGTGATTGCACCGCGCAAGTCAATGCCTTTTGTATATATCCAGAGGCTTCACAGACTTATTGGGTATAGACATCGGCAATCTGCTTGGCCAATTAGCTCGTGGCTATACATAACACGTAAAGTCACCAATGCTACTATATTTTCAGCAAATAAAAAACCTCATCAGGCCGCCTCCTAATGAGGATGAGAAGCAAGCACAACGCACAACAAACGCCAAGCATCCATACTATAGACGACCAGGTCGGGGCCATAATCATGACCTTTGCGACGCTTGTGAGGAGGGCGGCGATTTGCTCTGCTGCGATCGTTGCCCATCAAGTTTTCATTTACAGTGCCAGTAATACACGATATTCCATATTAATGAAAAGATCTGCTGCTTAAAGTATGTTTTTTTGTAGTGATCCACCTTTATCCGAAGAAGACATACCGAGTGGGCAGTGGTTGTGCCACAGCTGTCGTATGTCAAAGTTTTCGCGGCCACCTTCGTCTAAGGCAAGCTCCGTCGAACGCGCCACCACCGCTTCGGCGAATTGTTCGCGGGCGAATACACCGTCGTCGGGAGATTTAGAGTCTATACCATTGAAGATACGAAATCTGCGCAAGCGTAGCAATAGTGAACGTAGTAGTTCGGAGAAACTGCTTGCGAAGCTGCCGCTGGGTATACAGAAGGCGTTGGATCCCAACAAAAAGCCAACGCCGCTGGATGAGCTCATCAGGGCAGCAAGTCTACTTAATCCGAAGCAGTTCGAGTTGCCGCGTGAACTAGAGCTGCATACACAATTTCCTGGCAATGGCAAGGTACAGCCGGTGCATAACAATGGAGGCACGAACGGTGGCCAAAAAAAGTACCAAAATAGTTTACGTCGAAACTCAAAGCCATTTGAACTGGACGGGCAAGGATTAGTTCCATTGCCAGCCAAAACTTGTTTTTACTGCTCACGCTCGTGCAAAAAAGCTCCGCTGATTTCCTGCGATTACTGTCCGCTCTATTTCCATCAGGACTGTCTGGATCCACCTCTTACAACTTTACCAACCGGTCTCTGGATGTGCCCCAATCATATAGAGAATTTCATCGTGAGTAGCACGATGTCAAAACTGAATCCTCGTCTCTTAGTAGTACACTGTTATCTTATATCCCACAGGATTCCAACATGACGACGAGCATCTCTGCCACGGAGCGTGTGCGTTTATGGAATAAGTTCAATCAACCATTGGACCACGAAAGCGTTAAGATGGAGTTCTTTCGTCGTGTCCATATGCGTAATCCACCATTTCGCGTGAAGATGCACGTTAAACCACGCGATCAAATTGAGGTGCCTCCCATTGTCAAATATCACTACGAGCATCCGCCACCATTGTTACCTTCAATGAGACAAACTCTAAGATATGATACGGTAAAGCGCCGTAAAAACCTACCATCTGCTGTGGAAGACATATCCAAGGAAAGCGTTACCGAATCGCTACTAAAAGATTTGGAGGCACTACGTTGTGCTAAAGCGAAATTTAGGGAAATACAAAAAGAATTTGGTCAGCTTGCAGATAGCAGTAGCGGTAGCGAACATGAGGATGAAAATCCTACACTGACTCTGGCGAATGGAATGGAAAAGCATAAAAATGGGAAAAATTTGCCAAAGGGCAATAAAGTGGACTATAAGAACGAAGCCAACACATCTGAGCCAATGGATATAGAAGTAGCCAAAGACGATGTCCAGATGCATAATAAAAAATCATCAATGCCCCAATACAAGGAACAAAAAGAAGTGAAACAAGAAGCGCTTGAAATTCCGGAAGACAGGTTCAAATATGACTTCGACGAAGATGATGAGTTTGACGAGAGTAAACCAAAGCCACATATCGATGCCGAACTACGCTACCTAGACGTAGATCTTATCAAGCAATTGGCTTACCAACGACTGCAGCAACTTGTTGAAGAGCATCCAGAAATCGTGGTGCAGTACCAAAATCGCACAGCAACGCGTCGACTACGGCAATTGCAACGACAGCAGCAGCATCAGCAGCAAGGGAAACCACTTTCGGAGCAACTTGCGCCAGAAAATGTCAGTCGCTTCACGATGATATTCACCAGCGAAACATCATCGTTGCTTGCACAGAAAAACTCAAATGGCAACGAGGAGGAGGATTTCATGTCGCAGCTACATCCTGCTCTGGCCACTGCAGCAGCAATTGTTGCTGCCGATGAGGCTGCTGAGCAATACGTGCCGCGTCAACGCACCAACACAGAGAAAGCATACGAACTTGCAACGCGGTTGGAATTAAAACTACGCAATCATAAGATACGCGCACGAGCGGTATTGACGCCCTTGGGCGATATACTCGAGGACAGCCGCTGGTTCAGTGTACTCGGGTTGGAAAACTCCATTTACATGCGCTACCGTACATTATATGTCGGTTACGGCGGCCACTATACACCCTCCACAACACTGGCGCAGACCGAGACAGTTGACCTTTCAGCTATTGGCTATTGTTGCCGCATTTCGCCTCAACACGCGATCATTTTCTACGATGAATTTACTAAGACGTACGAGCTGATCAACTACTCTGAATTCGGCACTGAAGTAAATGGACAGTTCTACACATGCGACTTCACCGATCATGGTCCGACACCACCGAAGCGTATGCGTAATGAGGATCAAGAGTTAAAACGTCGCGTCGACGAATTACTGGACAAAAGGCGAGGCATCGAGCGACGTTATCCAAAAAACAATTTATGTGCCAGGTGAGAAGCATGTTTTACTTGGATCAATATGTTGTGCTCACTCGATTTCTATTTCCTTCAGAATGGCGGCACCTGCAAAACCAGCATGTCGCTGCCAAACCACTTGTGAGCCACCCATGTTGCCTGGCGCTTGGGAGGGGACCGCCATACTTACGCACGGGACCTTGATACGCTTTGGCTGCCTGTCGTTCGTATTCTCCGTGCCACCAAGGCCGTCGTCGGCTTTAGCATGCTACAATGAGGTGCCAGCGACATCGAGCGGTTGAAGCGACATAAAATCTAAAAAATCTTGTTCAGCAAAGCACTTTGCTCAGTATCATCTGCTCCCATCATTCAAACTAATTAATATCAGTGACGCGGCATTTGCAATGCAAATCTCATTTAATTTTCTTGTCTATTATGCTCATACAATGTTCAAACCCATTTAATTTTAACATCACCTAAATAATTATAGTTCATTGTCGGTTGTTAGTTCACTCGTATAGTACAATTTCGCTGGCAACTCATGCCTTCTAGTGTAGCTCTGCCTAGATAAAACATCACTGCTCTTGCTTGACACTTGTCGTATCCACCACCCGCCAACTCACGTTGAATGTTAATGCAATTTGCGCTTTCACTTTATATCCTTAATTGTACATTTTAAGTTTTCAATGTCCTGCAATCGAGTTCGCCACACTGTCGAATTCGGTTCTGTATTATACAAGTTAGGTGATAGTCAAATATTTGCGCTAGAATTAATTTTTTTTATTAATTATAATTATACGCTTGCTGGCATACTTTTCAATTGTTTCTATTCTGGACTTATATTAAATAAAGTTACTAAATAGATAAAGTGAATTTGAGAATCTGACGGGTCGCATTAAGCCTTGCCTTATTTTTTCACCGCCTCGTGCTCTTGGATGCGACAGAGTCCCTGTGCACATTGTTCGGATACCAGGAAGTACCAATGATATAACACAGTGTTTTGTCTGGGATCTTTGCTAGCTCAGGTTTATAATACGGCTTTGAAGTTCAATTCTTTACGCTGGGATGTGGGCTTTCCAGCTTTAATTGCTCAAGTTGCTTATCTGCGTTGGTGCTAGAAACAACCTCATTGGTGGGTTCACTAACTGAGTGCGGGTTGTCGTTGTTGTTGTTGCTGTTGCAGACGTTGTTTAAAACTGCAATGTGCCGTTGTTCGAGTTGGTCCTGCTTTTCCTGCTTAAGTTCTTTCGCCCTGCGCCACTCTTTATGGTGTTTGCGCTTGATGTGGGCATACATATTTGATTTGCAGCGAAACTCGGTGGGACAGTGCGGACAGGAGTGCAGCTTCTCTCGTGTATGCGTAGCTATATGTTCCTAGAAAGCGGACAAAAGCTTTATACGCATTTTTTAACGCATATAAGCTCAATGGACTAATACTCACTTGCAGATAACGCTTCAGCTTGAAGGATTTGGCGCAGTACTCGCATGAGAATTTTTTCTCTTTTTTGTGCGCATACTGCATATGGTTATGCAGGGAGGCAGTGTTAACATATAGTCGACCACAATCACTGCATTCCACGGGCTCAAAGACCGCCTGATGTTCAAGTATATGTTGCTTGAATGTCTCGTGGCATGTGAAGTGCTGTCCACATGTAACGCAGGTGTACGTTGCCGTTCCTTGCGTTCGCATGTCAATTAGTTCATTTTCATGATTATGTGCGGCCTTAATATGATTATGTAGATTAATCTTTGAGCGCAATACCTTCTGGCAGAATGGACAACTGAAAAAAAAACACAGTTGTTTACTAGGCAAGAAATTAGCCAACTAAGCATCCTTACGTAAACTCCTCCGGGTTTTGATGCCAGCGCACATGCTCAACAAGTCGCGCCAGCCGAGAAAACACAACGTCACAGCATTTAACGTAAGGCGCCGTCTTGTGCACGGCTTGAAAATGTTGACGTAAATCGGTAAAAGTTTTGTAAGCGACAGCAGGCGGTTGGTGCTCATCTTGATCTTGCACATTCTGAATTACGTTACACGCCGCACAGCTCAAATGCATATAGTTGGCAACAATCTCTTCATTCGTCTTGTGAATTTGTAGCTTACTTGGACGTTTTGCTGTAGATGCATCCAACAAATCCTCATTGGCAGTTTCATCACTGCCACCCAACTCAGCGGTATAGATGTCTTGTTGCTCGGCTACTATTTTCCGCTTTTGCGCTGCTTGTTCGATATCAGTTACAGTTTCTGTTGTTTCAGTGTTCACGCTCGATTTCATAGACGTCGCCTCCTGTTTTTCAACATTGCTTTCATACTGTGTTTGGCAATTTAACATTACATTGGGTGCTCCAAAGACTTTCAATGCTGCTTTCGCCTCCGGTAATTGTTTCGTTTGCTCCTGCTCATCATCCGGCCAGTTCACGTCACAATTTATCTCTAACGATTTGTCTGCCAAAGTGTTTTGCTTTTGCTCAATCAATTGCCAAAAACTATGAAAATTCTCTAAATGAATGCGACACTCATTGCAAATATATGTGGAGATAGCATCGTCTTGGGCGAGCTGCGGTGAATGTGATGTTGATTACATTTGAACTACAACACGAAGAAAATCGTTTTGTATACGAAATCACTACTCACCTCAAGGTATAAATAATTTGCAATCATTTTGACCAAGTGCGTTTCCTGCAACGCATCATTGCTGTCGTTATTATCTTGTGGTGCGGTGAAAAGCAGAACGGCATTTTCGCTGCTAATATTGTTTAAACATAATCGACAAATCATTTTCTAAAGACGAACATAAGTTTCGGGTTTCGCGCTGCTGGTGCTGAAAATGGCACATTCATACGTTCACTCTGGGGAGTAGCCAGTACGGCGCAAATCAAACGCAAAAACGGAATAGTCTGGCAACACTTAAACGTATAATATTTTGAAACAAAACAAAGCAACTTACCAGTGCATGTTCATACGTACATCACCTATATGTTTTCCTTAATAAACAAAACCAATTATGGAAATAAAATAAATGCGGCTAAATCCTTACTATTAACAAAAAAAAACCACTTAATTACTTTATCACTATATGACTCCAGTTTTGCCTATTGATTCAGCAGTTATCGTATATATTGTAGAAACATAAGCATAAGTACATATGTGTATTACAAAAATTTAGAACAAACTGTCAATAGAAATCCTATTTTACTTAAGTATAAAGGCGCATTGGCCATGCTTATACATCCTATGAGGCAAAAACAAGGTAGACACAGTTGGCTAATCATTGAGTTTGCGTTGGTCACTCGTGTCAAGCACTTCAAAATTACATAAAAATAAAAAAAAAACCAATCCTTTATATGCGTAAAGGTGCATGCACGCGTTTTTTTTTTTTGTAAATATTGACATAGGTACATTTTCTTTTCATTATCAAAAGCAAACATATTCTAGCACATATACATACATACATATGTATGTTTGAATTTCCGCTTCCTAGTAAACGATATTCAAATCGTTTGTTGTTCTTTTCAGCTATTGCACCTGCTGATGCTATTCATATTTGGCATTTATGCTGGAACCCGATGTTAACTAGGCATTCTATTCACGGTACATTGTCGATGTACGCTCTCCTTGTTCTAGGTTAGGGATGTTTGTTGCTCGTTTGTTTTGTTACAAAATGGTGAAAGTTACATAGCGGAAGCACACTACCGTCAAATTGCCAAAGAGAGTTTTTCAATGTGGGTGTGTATGTACGCGTGCAGAGTGCGATGGGTTGTATCTGCGAAGCATATAAATAGCAAACTTATTTGGGTGGAACACGTTCATTCGTACTCTTTGCATACAAGTGAAAGGAAGTCACTGCTGTGGAAGTTTTTAACTTAAAATTTTCAACTTTAAATAAAAAAAAATACACTAACCTTATTCGTTCCCCATGTGCATGTGCTGTGACAGTTATTTAGCATACTAGCGGTAAATACTAGGTGGGTTATACAGCGAAAATATCAATAAGCAGAGCCAGTTAGTAAATAGCATGAATGGATATCAGGATATTAGTCAGCTAGAAAAATCGGTAAGCTATTCATAAGAATATGAGATCTTTGCATACCTTATAAACTTATATTATATGTACATACATACATACACATGTTGTACGTTGAATACACAACTGCATTCAGCACAAGTATTCATAAACATTGCTTTCTTTTTACGATTCATTGCTACTAAATTGGTGGTCGTCATTTTGCACATTACGATTACTGGCATTCAAAATCAAACATCTTTAAAACAACATACAAAATAAAACAGGTTGCCAACGCTGGCAGCCAACTCTATACGGTCGCACACAAATTGCATGAGGTCGAACGTAATTTGGATGCTGGTGCTGGCGGCGTTGGCGGGAACGGCGGTGTCAACGAAGTGGATGAACTATACGTCATGGAATTACTGGAATCAATGACCGAGGTGAAGAATGAGTATCAGAATCTGCGCAAGGACATCGCTGAGGTGCAGCAATTGCAACGTGACGTCACAACCTCGATACGCTTTCAAATGCGTAGCATGCAGCAAACATTTCACATGTTAAAAAAACGCATCGAAGTGCAGCGTAATGCCAAAACAGGTGCGACTGCAGCATCAACAACGTTGAAGACGTCAGCAGCGGTGGGAACTCTATTTGTTTTCAATAACACTAAAACCAGTAATGAACAACGTTAAATGCTGCTCTGCTGTTACCTGCTGCACGTATGCAGCTCAGGTCGACAGAAGCAGGCTGCACATTTGGACGAGGTGACAACCACTCGCACTGCGTCAGTGCCCGCAGCAGCATTGCCAACGTCACGTAGCTGTAAAATTGAAATGCATTATGATTGTTAAATGAAAGTTGAGATTGGGATAATGTTTTTGATAGTTCAGTTGATTTTACGTAATATTTAACTTTTTGACATTGCTTCTGATAAGGACACTTTATGTTATGATGCTTTTATATGTATGTACTTCATATACATATATATGTATGTATTTCACACTTTATTAAATTTTTGTTTGGTTTTTGCATGTTTGTTATATGCAATTAGTTAATATCACATGATTTTTTTTGCTTAATTTTAGAATTCTCCGCTGCTTGGAATTCTTAAGTTTTTGATATTCGTTAATAGTCGCAAACAAATACTTTATGAAACAAAACCAAATGTCTGATACCATTTAATGAATGCACTTTCCAAAGATTTGCCTTAATATTTATTCGTAAATAAACACAAATAACTCAGAAAAATATATATAAAAATTTAATATATTGTTGCATTATTTATAGCGGGTATTTAGCTACATTATACAGAAATGTATGCATATCATAACTAAAGCAATGATATGCGATTATCCTTGTAAATGAATTATAATCTATCTTTATTTTTTATTTTACTTCTGATGTCGTTTGAATTTTTGTTTGAATTGTATGTAAACGTAATTTAACCGAAATAGTATCTATACCTACTTAAAGGCATATGTATCTATACATCTATCTGCTATCTATACATATACATGTTATATAAAATATTAGTTTGACAGCTGAAATTAAGTAATACATTTATATAAAAAATAAATACAAAAAACACCGATATTTTAATGGAAAACTTACCAAGTCTACCGAAGTCACTTGCTACAGTTGTGCAGCATTTTTTTACATTGTAACGGAACATTTCAAAAGCATTTTAGAAAACAAATTTATGCAAAACAAAAAAAGAAGAATATAAAACATACACAAAAAAAAGCAACGGCGCCAAAAAAAGAGAAAATAAAAAGCAAAAAATAAAATGTGATTCATAATTCTAGTGGAATAATCAGTGTGAGTCTATTTATTTGTCAGATTTGGTATTTATTCTATTTGAGGCCCCAAAAGAGTGATTTTCTGTTTTACTTTAATGATCTAATTTTCATCGTATTCCTACTAAAGGGTAATTTTTTAAGCGTAGTTTTTAAAAAAATCGAATAAAACACTCAAATTTGCTTAAAGTATTAAAAATTTTTATTGTATCGATAAATAGGCCTTTGGCATTAACGTTTTAAAGACAATTTCACGTTAATGTTGTCCGCGGCTCCGTTTCAAACGGTCCATTGGGAAGGTCCAATAACGTTTCTTCCACGGTCGCCTTTGAAGAAAAATGGATCGATGATGCCACCAGCCCATAAACCACACCAAACTGTCGTTTTTTCGAGTTGCATCGGTAATTCTTGAATGGCATGTAGCTGTTCATCACTCCAGATGCGACAGTTTTGCTTATTTACGTATCCGTTGAGCCAGGTCGATTATGACGACCATAATATGGTCGTAATAAACGGTGCACATTTTTCACAGAGCACGAATTTTGATAATAAATTTCAATAATTTGCAATCGTTGCTCGTTTGTAAGTCTTTCCATGATTAAATAGCATAGTATAGAGAAAACTTTTCACTTTGACAGATGACGTTTGGACGCCATTACTAACCAGTGTTTCCAACCTGAAAATCTTAACTCTTAAAAAATCACCCTATACTATTATAATACTAATATTTTGAGGAATAAGATAAAATAACTCTTTTTAGATTTTTATCACAAGAAAAAAACCTGAACTGCTTTAAAATATTGATACTTCCTTTGCTTCGTTTTGGCTTAACATTATTGCAGGGAGATTGGGATGTGATTGAATAACTTCTACACGAATTTTTTATTTTTTAAACAAGCTAATGTCGTGTCGACCCTCTCTCTTCTAAGCTTGTTGTTAATGCAACCTTTGGTTGACCGCAGATTTTTTTCTTGCCTCTTTGAGAAGTGAGGTAGAAAGTACTGAGTAAAATCTAGTTTTTGTTTTAATCCAATTTAAGCAAGATTATCGTATGCACAAAGTTACACTCATTATTGATGTGAAACATCTTTTCACTCGTTACTGACGTGCAAAATATTTTCGCTCGCTGTAGTGAAATAAAATATTAGCTGCACTCGTCCCGCGTCATGCGTCATGCGTTCGTTTAATGCAAACCTAATGCAGTAATCTATATCTAGCAGTCTAAATACATAATTAAGCAATAGGGAGCCAAAAGGCACAGCGGCAAAGTCACTTAGAATGGGAATTGTTGAGCGTGGGTTCGAATCTTGTCGGAGAAAATTTTCTGAGTTGGCTTTTAATTGTTGTTTTTAATAAATTTACGGCATGCATTCAAATTTTGCGGGAGACATGAAAATATTGAAAATGAATGTCTTTATTTACATTTGAATCAAATTGAATATTTTATTTTTGTCTCGCTCTTTATGTATATTATTTATATAAAGCTCTACGTTCAACGCTTGCGGTTATGCGAGTCATGAGTAGATGCTGGCCAATGCTTATAGAAAGCATTAATTTTGCTTAACTTATTGCACAAAATGAAACTTAAATTGCATATTGACTATTGATATTTGCAAAATTCAGCAAATGTGACAAAAATTGCAAAGTTTGCCGCAAAAGAACAAAAAAACGAAAATGAAGGCAAAGACAAAAGAAACTAAAACTAAGAAATAAAATAAATGGAAATCAAATTAGCAATATATAAGTGTGAGTGCGATAGAATGGTTTCTTGCTCTGCAAACTCTATACACTTTCAATAACACTAAATGCAGTAATGAACTAGAAAGGCAGGGCTATAGTCGGGCGTGACCGACTATAGAAACCCTGTACCCAATCCAAAATTGAATATATTTTTTGTTACTTTAATATTTTGTATTCATTATGTAAGGATATCTCAAGAAAAAAAATTTTTTTTTTAGTGAAAGCCATTTTTCGACTGATCGTTTCTATGGCAGCTACATGTTATAGTAAACCGATATTTACCATATTCAGAAATATGATTGGATATTATATCAAATCATTAAATCCGAAATTTGGTATAGATATCTTAATAAACAAAAAAGTTTTTTTTAGTTGTTTTTCGGCCGATCGTTCCTATGGCAGCTATATGTTATAGTAAACCGATATTTATAATATTCGGGAATATGATTGGATATTACTTAGAATTGTTAAATTCAAAATTTGATAACGATAGCTTAATATACAAAAAAGTTTTTCTCAGTAAATGTTGTTTCTTGGCCGATCGTTCCTATGGCAGCTATATGATATAGTGAACCGGTATACATAATTTTTAGATATGTGACATTAGGTAAAACAATTAAATCACAAATTTGGTAAACATATCATAAAAAATAAAGTGGTTTTTGTTACTAAATATGGCTTTTCGGCCGATCATTCCTATGGCAGCTATATGTTATAGGTTGAATATCGAAAAAAAACTCGTTATGCCTATGGATTAGGAGAGTCTTCGTGCCAAATTTGGTGGTTGTAGGTCTTACCGTTTCCGAGATCGGTGCGTTCATACGGACAGACGGACATGGCTATATCGACTCGCCTTTCGATGACCTGATCAAGAATATATATACTTTGTGGGGTCTGCCACGCCTCCTTCTGCCTGTTACATACATTTGCACAACTTTAATATACCCTTTACCATTTTTTGGTACAGGGTATAACAATGCGAAACATGTTCCTAGGGAATGTTCCCTTCATACAAATTTAGATAATTCGTCGAGGAACATCTAGTTTTCTCTATGGTGACAGCCCTTGGCATGAACATATTGCCACTCACACATAGAAACCTCACAAATATTGCTATAGTAAAGTGGTAATAAAAAAAATATAAAAATATTCCCAGCCAGCATTTGGAATATTGTTTTAACCAAAATCACAGTGATGAGTCTTATTCGAGTCCTTCTGACGATTAAAAACATATGAATTTCATAAGCGATTTAAAGAAGACTCGAAAAAGACGCTAGCTTGCATTCAAAATGTGATTTATTGGAAGAACAATAAAAACTAGAAAGGCAGGGCTATAGTCGGGCGTAACCGACTATAGAAAACCCTGTACCGAAGCCAAATCTTAATATATTTTTTTGTTGCTTTAATTCATCCATGTAAGGATATCTCAAGAAAAAAAATTTTTTTTTTTGTAAAAGCCATTTTTCGGCCGATCGTTCCTATGGCATATATATGTTATAGTGCACCGATATCTATCATATTTAGATATATGATTTGAATTTACTTAGAATCCATAAATCCAAAATTTGGTAACGATATCTTAATAAACAAAAAAGTTTTTCTCAGTAAATGTTGTTTTTCGGCCGATCCTTCCTATGGCAGCTATATGTTATAGTCAACGGATATTTATAATATTCGGAAATATTATTGGATATTACTTAGAATTGGTAAATCCAAAATTTCATAACGATTGCTTAATATACAAAAAAGTTTTTTCCAGTAAATGTTGTTTTTTGGCCGATCGTTCCTATGGCAGCTATATGAACTATATGATATGTGATTGGGCATTAGGTAAAACAATTAAATCCCAAATTTTGTAAACATATCTTAAAAAATAAAGTGGTTTTTGTTACTAAATATGGCTTTTCGGCCGATCATTCCTATGACAGCTATATGTTATAGATCGAATATCGAAAAAAAAAAATAAACTCGTTATGCCTATGGATTGGCAGAGTCTTCGTGCCAAATTTGGTGGTTGTAGGTCTTACCGTTTCCGAGATCCGTGCGTTCATACGGACAGACGGACAGACGGTCAGACGGACAGACGGACATGGCTATATCGACTCGCCTTTCGATGCTGATCAAGAATATATATACTTTGTGGGGTCTGCCACGCCTCCTTCTGCCTGTTACATACATTTGCACAACTTTAATATACCCTTTACTATTTTTTGGTACAGGGTATAAAAATGCAGAGACATCGAAAATTGGTCATCCAGCTGATTGTAATGTGATTGGCTTGTCTATTTCATTTATATACATTTTTTGTAATATATAGCGTCGTTAGACTATTAAAACCAGCTTGACATCTGCTTTGTTGTGATTGGAACGGCACTTCTTTTGAAAAACACATGTCAAATTCTGTTTTTGTGGAAAAACAAGGTGCGTTTCAAAATCATAAGACAACAATACTTTTTTAAATATTTTGACTAATACGTTTGGCAGCGTCCTGATATTTTGAGACATTACTTTTAGTGACAAAATACATAAAATTCAATAACAATATCTTTAGTTTATTATGAAACAAAATTTGTTTTCTAAAAAACGATATTATGGGTTGTTACAAAATTGTAAGACACTTATGATAATTAACTGTATTTTCTTGGTTTTTGTGATTTTTTTGGCACGTGTTGAAATAATTAATAATCAATAGAAGCTCCACTGGCCTTAGCAATGCAAAACAGTCTTCTTTTCATCGATTCAGATAATTTTTTAAAAGGTTTTTATCAAGATTAGCCCATTGAGCTGTAATTGCCGTCTTTAATTCCTAGGTGTGGTTATATTGGCGATTATTTGAATAAACCCTTTTCACTAATATGTCCCATACAATCTCCATTGGATTTAAGTCTGAAGAACAGGCCGGCCAGTCCATAGTTTCGACAGGGCAATTGACTAAGAATTGTTTTGTTTCACTGCTTACATGAATATCAGCGTTATCTTGTTGGAAAACATAAGGGGCCTCCCTGTTGTCTTGTAGAAAAGGTAGGAGACTAATTTTCAATACTTCAATGTAGTCCCTGCTCTTCATTCGCTATGTCACTAACTGAATATCAAGCGTAGCTTTCGATGTAAAAGCTCCCCACACCATTAAAAAACATCCTCCGAAATTTCGCTTGGAAATGAAAAGGGACTCCTATCGCAAATCTTGCCAATAGTACTAATAACCATCAGGGTCATCAAAATTAAATTTTTCTCGTCCGGAAAAAAAACTTTTTCAAAAAATAATATCTAAAACATGAATTTTGAGACAAATGTTAATAACGTCCGATCGTTCCTATGGCAGCTATATGATATAGTAAACCGATATACATATATAATATTAGGTATATAATTGGAGATTAGCTAAAACCATTAAATCCAAAATTTGGTAAAGATGTCTTAAAAACAAAACGATTTTTGTTACTAAATGTGGTTTTTCGGCTGATCGTTCCTATGGCAGCTATATGTTATAGGTAGAATATCGAACAAAAAATAAACTCGTTATACCTATGGCTTAGGAGAGTCTTCGTGCCACGAGGTGGTTGTAGGTCTAACCGTTTCCGAGATCCGTGCGTTCATACGGACAAACGGACAGACAGACGCACAGACAGACGGACATGGCTAGATCGACTCGTCTTTCGATGCTGATCAAGAATATATATACTTTGTGGGACCTGCCACGCCTCCTTCTGACCGTTACATACATTTGCACAACTTTAATATACCCTTTACCATTTTTTGGTACAGGGTATAAAAAACACGTGCTCAACACGTTAAACAGCAGTTAATTGTTGACTGGTGTCTTATAATTATGAAACGATAATAAGAGAAGCAAAATAAAAGCTAATGATACTATGGCGTGATATGAGCTTCTACTTTGATAAATGGTATTTAAGATACAAAATCGAGTAATAGACGCAAACCACGCTTAGATAGTAAGCTTCCACTGATTTTAATTTGAGCTTAAAGTTACATTTTAAAAGTGTCTTATGATTTTGAAATACATCTTAATTTTTGATTTTTGGCACATTTTCATAATTTCAATTTTTGTTCAATATACACTCAACCTTCGCTAACTTGACCACCCTCTAACTTGAACTACCCGTAAACTTTAACAAATTTGTTTTTGAAATTTTCGTGAAAAAAAAAAACAAAAAAAGAGAAAAGGAGCCCAAAAAGAGAATCAAAATAACAACGGCAACATTAAACGAGCCTACAAATTGGTGTTCTGCAGATACTGCGCGAAAAGGCAGTACTAAATGTAGATTCAGGAAAAAAATGGCAAACAAAAATTACCTCTTTTTTTAAATAATTGACTGATTCCATTTTGAATATAAAGGTATAAATAAAATAAACAATGTGTCACAAAGTGTGTTTTAAACCTTAAATATATAACTTTCGCTAGAGTGAACAATTCGATAACTTGATTGGGGCTGGTTTTAATTAGTTCAAGTTAACGAATGTGGAGTGTATTGTATAAATGTGGATTTTTTAAATTAATTGATCATAATACTGTAATTATCAAAATAGATTTACAAATATTAATGTACATATATATAATATATACGTAAGTAAACACTGATTGCAACCCCAAAAGGTAGAAGGTTCGATCCCTGCTCATGCCGTATACAGCATGCCGTGGTCCTCTGCTAGTTTCCTTAAGTCATTAATTAAAATATATATATATATATATTCTCAATTACCAACTTTCTTTCACCCGCCACATCCTCCAACCGACGTCTTTCGGCTCGCAATTGCGAGTCATAATCATTACCGACTTGTGACATCACTAACGAAATTAGCTCGGGCTCCAACCGTCAACACCTCATATGAACACTTGTGTGTGGGATCCTTTCATTATTCGCCAACAGATGACGCGCCATGATTTGATTTCAATAAAAAGTGAAGAATGGGTTTTCGCCTTATAAGAACCACAGATGGCATCCCCCATCAAACAAGGAACCGACAGTAACAGACTAATCATCTATCCTAACTAGCGGAGTAATGCGGGATAAAAAAATAAAAATATGGTAAGAGCAGTGAATATGTGTACTAAGAAGGCGCATCTCATACAAACTGCTTGCCAAATTTAAAATGACAAAATCAGGCAGCGGCGGGCAGCGTGTGTTGGAAGTTAAAGCAGAGAATATGTATACTAAGAAGACGCATCTCATACAAACTGCTTGCTAAATTGAAATGACAAAATCAGGCAGCGGCGGGCAGCGTGTGTGGAAGTCAAACTCCGACAGATGGCAGTATATGTTCTACTCTAAGAGTTTTCGTTTTTTTCTTTGCTATGCATGTGCTGCTCGCACTCATGCTTTGATGACTATTGCTTGTCTTTATTTTGATTTCGGTTTTTATTTTTTTGTGTATGCGCTTTTGATGAAGTTTCAAATGATATTGTTTCCCTTTCTCTGCCTATTCATATGCTGCTCGCACTAATACCTAGTGTGAGAGTTGTCTATTATACGGTAGATTTTTGATATTTGATAAGTTATGAATGAATGGTTAAATATCATACATTTTTTATGCACAATTTTGCATTATTTAATATATAATTAATTTCTAACAATTGCAGATGTTTCCATTACTGCACTATAATTTTTTTAATTATAAATTAATAATTATTATTTATATAAGTTACAATAAATTATAAGAAAATCCTTAGATTTCCATATTTATCCATTCATATTGCTCAATTTATTAAATGCAGACACCTGTCACAGATCGAAATAAATAGTCCACCAAATATTCATATTTGGCGTAGCCGGCTTAAATTGTCTTCATTTAATATTTTGCGCACTCCACTACAATCCGAACGAACTGGTGTTTCAATTGATCGCCAGTTCAATTGAATGCATGCCAAATTTTTGTTTTATATGAACTGAATAATATAACCATTTTTCAATAAATGCATTTTGCACGCAATAATTTTCAGCAAAAATGCGTAATTACTGCCAAATATTAATAATTGGCTTTGACTTTTTTATGCACACAGCCAGAGCGTGAAGAATCAGTTTTGAGAAAATATATGCCCGTAACAATAAAGAAGCAGAGCCAATATTTTATAAAAAGCGAGAAAAATGAAATAGCTAGACAATTGAAACTTCTAAAATCATGATAAATTCGCTTATTAGTGTGTATGTATACACATACTGCAGGTGCTGCTGTTCAAATGCATACACAAATTCAATTCGACTGTCTTTTTTATGGCAGGAACACATGAAAAGCAGAATGAAATGCCTAGGACAATTAAGAAGTAGCAGGCAACTCAAAGCAAAAAATATATTCTTAATAATCAAAATTTCAAAATCATAAAAATTATTTTCTGCATGCACACACAAACTCATGTATTTCAGACGGCACCGTCGACTAGCGACTTTTCATACCAGCCACTCATAAAATGTAGCAAGCAAAAGAATTGTCTGCAGCAAGAAATTTGTGCACACACCAAATTGAACAACAACATTCTTGGATTGCCAAAAAAATGACAATCGCCACACACATGACAACTAGAAAAAAAATTAGCAGCAACAAATATGCGCAATCGGCTAGCCCAACAACTACAATCAAAAAATTGCTTTGTATATGAAGACAATCATCACACACACATGCAACTACCACCGAAAAAAATATATGCCATCATGCGGTAGAGTCCTGTCCCCACCCCATCCTGGACCCAGGACCCACGTACAAATTTTTTCAACGAGGTCATGAGTGTTCTTATTATAGATATTCTCTGGTAAGAGCGTGTATGTACATACAAACAACAGTTGCTTCTGTCGCTCTTTTGGTTGGTCGTACAAATTGTAGATTAAGTAAAGAAAATAGTGCTGCAGAAACATCGATGTTTACTAACATTTTCGGAGAAAAAACATCGATGTATCGCTTATCGTCCCACCATGCTTATAATGTATTGGAAACATTGCAATTTTTCCATTTATTCATAGGTTTCTTATTCCATATAAAGGCACTATAAAACAAAAGATATTAAAACATATCCAAAGACTAAAACAAAAGAAAGTAGAACAAACACGAAATTCTGTTCCAGGCACAAGTGATAATCTAATAATACTTAATTATTGAAAATCTCAGATCCATTCATTTTTATTAATGAAAAAAAGCATATCTACATATGTACATGCATAGATTTTAGGGATGCCCTTTTTTCGCTGACTAGTAGCTCTGCTTTGCTGAACATTCGCTCGCTTTCAGTGGACGTTGTAGGAACGCAGAACTTTCTTAAGCATATCTGTAAATTCTTATCAGTTGATTCCTGTAAAGAAATAGTTTTATCATTGCCTTTTAATCATTTTAGAAGTTTGAATTACCAAGATACATCATATATCATCTTTTTGAAAAAATATTCTGCTTCTTCTTAATTGTTACGAGCAATTCATTCTGTTTTTATGTGTGCTTGGTATGAAAAGTCGTTCATCGACCATACCGTTTGAAATACACGTGTTTGTGTGTGCATACAGAAAAGAATTTGTCATGATTTTGAAATTTTGATTATTAAGAATATATTTTTTGCTTTGTGTTGCTGATACTTCTTAATTGTCCTAGGCTTTTCATTCTGCTTTTCATGTGAGCCTGGTATAAAAAGACAGCCGCGCGACGAAATTTGCTCGAGAAACGAGAGCAGCGACTTTTTTCGCACATTGTACTACATTAAAATTAATATGAAGTGAATTTATCGAACATGAGTACACTTCGTTTATATTCACTTTTACCAATAACCTGTACAAATTTTAAATTCTCGACCATGACCGTATGTGATAAAAACCATAGAAAAGAAACAATCAATAATTAGCGTTGATTGTGCATTTGTAAAGAAACAACAAAAACAGAATTGTGAGTGCATCGCGCACAATAACAAACCACAGTGCACCTTCATATTGCGAACATTGTGCACACACAAAATTAGGAACATCAAAATAACGGAAAGACAGCTCTTTCGTCTTGCGTACATGTACACGCCAATCAATATTGCGCGAAGAACACAACAACAACATTCAACAATGAAGTATGAAAGAAGTATACTTCAAGTATACTTGGAGTATGTGCGAAGTATACTTTGTTGAAATAATTCTTTTCAGACATCAAAGGAAATGCCGCAATACTGTGGATAAAGTTTCGATGTGGCCGATCGGTAAGATGTTACGTGTTGTCAAAATTTAATTGAGTACAATTTGTTTTTGTTTTCTCAACAAGTGGGCATGTCGCACAGCTGTACGGAATTATTGTGCAGCCCTCAAGTTTGCAAATTGTTAAAAATACGCGATTTTTTGTTTAATTTTGTTTGGATGTGTATTTGAAAAAGCGGCAAACAGCACACAGAGTGTCGCGATGATTTGTCGCCTGTGCCTGAAACTCCTGTGCGAGGAGAGTGCGATCTATTTATTCGAAACGGATGAAACAATCGCCGAAACAAAATTAGTCAAAATAATAGCAAAATTTCTGCAACTGGAAGTAAGTCCAACTGAATCGCAAGAAAATACTGAGGAGGTGGTGCTTATGTAGATTTCTATTGGTAGATAATGCGCGACGATTCCGTTTCAACAAGTATCTGTACCGCCTGCTGCGAACACTTGGAGGACTTTAATGCTTTCTGGCAGCTGGTGGAACAGAAGCAAGGTACGTTGCAGAAAGAGTTCGTGACTGTCGATTGCGGTGCGCTTAAATGGTCACCACCGCTGGACAATGAATTGCCGTTGCAGCTGAACGCCGATGCGGTGATCGATGAGAAACCACTGGACTTAAATATGATAGATTTACCTGTGGTAGTTTTAGCTGCCGATACTGAAACAGCGGCCATTACAATTGAGAAACAGACTCCGAAAAATTGCAGACAGGTGCAGGCGACAAATGAAGAAGAGTTTGCTGCTGCGAAGCTGACGGAGAGCACGGATGGTATGTTTGTTTAAATATGTTTCTTGCTTTGCTTATGACAAAGGTAAAACTGTGATTCTTGAAGATGAGTTGCCGTTGAAGAGTCTGATACACAAACTGAAGACAAAACGAAAAACTAAAAAAAGACACACGCTTCACGTTGTTAGCAAAATTACGCCATGTGAATTAAACCAATTGCTTGATGTTAACAATAAAAGACAAAGTCGTCGGAAAAAGTCCAAAGCAAAGGCGGATTCGAAAAGCGAAAAAGATTTTGATGACTTGTTAGATCGCAAGACGAAAGGCGTGGCAAAGTCTGTGCTCTCGCGTCGTTATGAAGAGCTCATCGCTAGCTATATGCCATCCAACTGTGATCTCTGTGACTTTTCAACGACATACTACTCTGAGCTGCGTACACACTTTCACGAGGTACACAACCGCAGCGCCTATATAAAGTGCTGCAATAGGATTTTTTCGCGGCCATCTAAAATGATGGACCATATACGCAAGCACATTAATCCAGACGTTTTCAAGTGAGTTAGTATAATTATGGAGATTTTTTTTGGCTAAACTTTTTGTCGTGCAGGTGCAGCATCTGTCAAAAATCGCTGAGCTCCCAGTTCTATTTGCAGACACACATGGAGACAATACACAACAAGACAGACACTGCCAATCTAACAACGCATGCCTGCACCAAATGCGACAAGATGTTCAGTAGTCGAAAGCGGCTCGACAACCATATAGTCAAGCATGACAACGATCAATTGCGCTACGATTGCGATCTGTGTGGCAAGAGGTAACTAACATTACAACAATCCATTCCTTTCTGGTATTACACTTCATGTATCCAACAGTTTTGCCAATGTACACCGGCTGCGGCGCCACATACAATCCATACATGAAGATCTGCATCCGCATGTATGTGACACCTGCGGCAAAAAATTTAAGTTCAAGCCCTCGTTTGAACGGCATCTGCTTGAGCACCAGGGTGTCTATGCGCAACCAATGCAATGCCAGACATGCGGTGTTTGGCTCAAGAACGAGCATAGTCTGCGTCTCCATGCTTTTACACACGACAATGTCAATACGTCTTGCGAGCACTGCAGCAAAGTCTGCACGTCGCGTACTGCGCTGCGCGCACACATTAAATATGCACACCGACTTCAGTTAAATCTACAGTGTACCTACTGTGAGAAGACATTCAAGCAGCAGCGTAATCTGGAAGAGCATATGGCTATACATACAGGCTCTCAGCTATACACTTGTCCGCATTGTCCGAAGGAGTGTCGCTCACGTTCGAACATGTATGTGCACATCAAGCAGCGTCATGCCGAAGAATGGCTAAGGGCGAAAATGGCGCGTTCGCACAATCCTAATGATAAATCTTTGGATTAGTGTCTTCGTTATAAGATCTTGTTTAATTCGTTTTGTATATTGTAAACATAAGGATTGGTAAGAACTTAGTTTTTAGGCACGTATGAATGTAGGTAGCTCTAGATGATTACGTGATTGCATATGCCTCTATGTTGGCCGGGCTAAAAGCCCAATAACACCAAATAGCGGCAATAGCTTAGCTAAATTTGTAAACTCGTGTAAACAGTGGAATTTTTTACAAATTAGATATTTATATATGTATTTGCAGAAACATTCATACCTTTATTCCCATTAGTTATCACGCAGAATCAGTCTTCAGTGATTGATTGTGACTTACGGAAGCTAACAAAAGCCATATATTACCAATTTCAACCGTTCTGTGCATTTATATATACACACATATATGTATGCTATATGTACAGACCTTCCACAGATTGAAGTAAAAGAATTAATTCAGGGCTATTCGATACAGACTGCGCTGACTGTCATAAATTTTATTCGTATACGTAATAACAGGGACCAAGCGATACCTTGTTCAAACATGTAAAAGTAACAGCCCAAAAAAAATAGAACAAAAACCTAAACTCACAGCGGGCAGTTTTTGTGAAGTCTGCGCACGTGAACACGGTTGAGTACCTTAACCGTCGCCTAAGGCGTCTGCCTGCAACAGTGGTCGTTTAAATCGATTTAAGACTGTAATAATGTTGTCAACTGTAACACTTACACGCTGCTACCTTATACATATCATACATAAATAACTAACTTATTTTTTGAGAAATTCTTGCTGCTTTGTTGTCAATCCCAGACGCGTGACGTTAGCTTTGTTCCGTCGTTTTGACTAATGTCCAGCAATTTACAGTTTTTTAAACCTATCAATTGAGAATTGGGCATATGTGCACATGCGACAATATCAATTAGATTTATGTTAAACTAACTTTCAAGTATGAGATCCGCCTAGTGCCAGGGCACCTGATTGCCAATCGTGCCCTTTTTGTAGTACTTGGCCGTGGCCGCAGCCGATGACGTGAAAGTTGGCGAGGTAGGTGTTGGGTCGTGTGTAGGAGTGCCACTGTCTGCCTTCAGCACAGCATAGAGGCCTTTGCTGGCAATTGCTAACATATGGAAAGTACGCCCGACACTTGGTGGAAATGCCAGATTCGTCACACTCAAGTTTGTGAAGTTTGCGTCTCACCCTCATTGTATGAGAACAGGCACACTTTGCTTGTATTCGACATGTTGTCATCGCAGCCAACCTGAAAGGTAGAATTGGTTAAAGAAATGATCTATCGTAGATTCATTGTGCTATTAGCTACAGCCAGCAGTTGTGGTATTAAGTAAGTCGACGTGTTCCAGGAGAAGCAGCGGAGCATCTGCTTAGTGGCGAATTCATGTCGCACCGCCCACTGTGCGAGATTCATTATGATGGGTGCCACATATATGCGCAGGGTACAATTGGTAGAGACGGCTGCCATCAGTAGCCCGAGATACTTAGGCGCGAATTCAACATCGGTGATGCTGGTACGCGAATCCACGAGTTGGGAGCGTCGCAAACAAAGACGTGTCAGTGTCAGTGAAAGGGCGTCTTCGGCTCGCCTATAAACTCTTCCCAGATTGAGGTAGTGCGATCAAAGGAACATGTCGCAAGCATCAAGACGCCCTCCAAATAGAGCCACAGTGGGTCTTCCAACTACTCGATATAATCCATTTACCGTGCTCGTCCTAATCCCAAACCTATAAAGCGACAACTTTAGTTGCGTTTTTATGTGCCTGACAATTAACATGTCACGCTGGTAGCAAAAAACAAAACTAACCAACTACAAACTTTTACAGTTTGATCGCCATTTTTTTTTTATTTTTATTACAGAAATTCAACAAGAAAACTCAAATACACTTACGTTGTTGGAGGAAGTCACACTGGAGAATACCAAAACAAAAGACGCACTTGAGGAATTTCTTAACTGTTCTCAGCTAACAGCTGATACAACCGAATGCAATCTACTTTGTATGAGTGAAGTTGGCTGTAGTAATATGGTATAAGAAAGTGGTAGTGCCAAACTTTTACGGTTATGTGTCGTTCTCATTAGAGAGAGGATTTTATTGCAGGTGACATAATCAGCAATCCAAAAAATAAACTAATTGCTGATGACGTCATCTGCAATCAAACCATCGCTCTAATGAGAGTTGTCCGATTTCGCTTTTACTAAGAAAAAGGTTTTTTCTTTTATTATATTAAATACTAGCAATCCCGGCGCGCTTCGCTTTTTTTTTCTGTCCAGTTTGTGCAACCATCTTCGTTTGTCGAGGTCTCGGCGAGCACTTTTATCTCTTTTTTAAAAGAAGACGCTGATAATAATTAAGCAATAGCGTGCTATATCTATTAACAATGGCCCGCGCCAGCGCATATAAAGTGAGCGAAGCGAACTTTCTCTCAGGACCATCGGACATGTTGGACCTTCGGGCTATCGGGCCATGAGAAAAAAAGAGAGCACATGCTTTTTCTTTGTCCAATTAGTAATTCCTTCAAATATCCTAATTAGAATCTGATAAAACAATTTATATTATACTACAAAAAAAAAAACAACAAACACAATATTTATAAGCAGGGACGAAACGCTGCTCTGTGAGCATAGTTCGGCTATTCTTTCAGCTTTTCGTTCGGCAAGACAACAAAGTCGTCGTACAACAAAATATAAGCAGTAAACGTACGAACGATTTAATGTTGATTGATGTAATGTATTTGTAATAACTTTATACTAAAAAGAAACATATTTAATTAAAAAAAATTGAAAAAGTAAGTTTGCCACTCAGTTAGAAATAATAAATGTGATTTTTTTTTAAAAATTTATTAAAATCGGTTCAGTATATTTTGTTTGAAAGCGTGACAAAATTTTCGTCTTTAATTTTGTATAAATAGTATAGATGAAAGCAAAAAAAATTTATTGAATTTTGGATTGGGTACATGGTATTCTATAGTCGGGTTCACCCGACTATAGCCCCTGCCTTTCTAGTTATTACTACGATGATGAATTAATGAAAAAAAAAAAAATAAATATGAAGGATAGTAATTTTGTGACAAATAAAACCAAGGATTTTTTTCATTTTATATCAATATATTGTACTTTGTATTATATAAAAGTCTTACACCAATAAATTTCTATATTATATATCTAACTACAGGGTGGCGCGAAAGTAATGTCTTAATTTAAATTGGCTGCAATTTTGTTACAAATAAAGAAGAGCTCTGTTTTCATTAAAAGTTTATTTGAAAGTGTAGAATTGGTGACATTACTAGGAAAAAATTATATCGCTCAAATGGCCATCTCCCGAGTTGAGGCATAATTGCGCTCGTTTTACATTTTCAATTGTTGCTCGCAAAACAAAATGGCAATCAATTCAAATTATGACATTACTTTGGCGTCACCCTTTACTAATTGATACATACTTATATAATTCGACAAAAGCACAATTTGTTGCCATGGGCCCCGTGGGTGTAAGAAATCAGCTGAGGGTGCAACCTGATTACTTTATAATAAGGTATGAAACTAATTTCGCTATTTACGGGTCTATCCTGACCGGAAAATCACACGTGCGTTTTTTCTGCGCGGAAAAATTTTTTTACTGAACTGAGAGAGGAAAAACGCAGTTCTCTGCGTAAACACAAGTACTGTTGAAAAATACTTTGCGGCTGCGTTTTTTGAGCTGTCAACCTGAAGACTGTGCAAATTGCGATAACATTGACCTTAAGCTTGGATTCCACGATCAGCTGTTTTGTACAAAACATGCTAAATGAGAAAAAATTCATTGTATTCACATTTTCAAAATCAACATATACGCGCATGCGAAAGAAACGCACATGTATTTCAGCCTGTTTGCCATTCATATTTTCTAAAAATGTTTCTGTGAGACAACAATGAATTATTCACTATGACAGCTCTATAACCTTAGCAAAATGGTTAAAACAGACGTATGATATTTGGTTGTTAAAAGGATTTCCGCGCCATTAAATTGACGAAATATGTGCAGCTTTTAACATTTATATGGCATAATATAATTCAACTGGTGTTATGTGTGTGAAATAAATTATGTTGATTGCTTTATTACCTGTTTAAATTTGCGATAACTTTCATGTTCTACTGCCTGAAAATTCCATAAGCCAAAGAAAAGTTGCTGTTTTGTTTGTCAACTTACAATTTTATTCAGTTTCTTGGATATGCGGATTTGATTATTCGCCATTTCACGATTAAGTTTTTTTATAGTGAAAAACATACACGCCTTGAATAAAAGATTTTTTATGTTGATTGCACAGTTCCTTGTATCAGTATCAATTTTTGTGGTACTCCTAACAAAAGAATTATTCCGTTGCACATTAATCAGTATATTCAATTAATTAGCAATCTTACCAAGGTCTCGTTGGATTTTTCCAATTATATCTTCGTTGCGAAAATGATATTCGCATACTCGCCAAAAATTACTTAGCAGATCGGTTTTGTCGCAAAACCTAAACCATTGATCCCGCAGTTTTTTGCTGCTTGGAGAAGTAAAAAAACTTATGCTTCTATCATTATTGGCAGTCGTTTTATTACTGCAATTTTCCACTGCATACTGCATTTTTAATTCGAATTTTTGAATATTAACTTTGTTTACAAGAACACAGCTGATCAAAATGCAACCAATCCAATTCACAATACGAGTTTTGCTATTTGCACTACATTCCCTCTTAATGTTCAACACTAATTTCAGCTAAAAAATACCCTAAATTTGTCCTATGACGTCACACGCAGAAAATGGCGGCCTTCTAATGAGAGTGGTTCGATTTTGTGAGAGAAGCTGGCCCAATTGGCGTCACCTTCTAATCATTACACCATGCATATTGGCATCACCTTCTTTTTATTACACCATGCTCCAGGTTGTCAGCTCCAAATTCGATCACGCAAATGACGTTGCCACATGAGCACTTGCAACATTTATATTATTCCTATTCCTCTTCAATAACACTGAACAAGTGGTGAGCAGTATAAAACCCTACTTTGCTTGTCTTGTCTTGTATCAGTCTGCCAAGACCGCTAACCGGCGGCCGGACTAAGTCTTGCGATGTGGCAGCCCTAATAATTTCAACCGCGATTTACTTCCACCGCTCTCCTAGCTCATAGTGGCATAGTGTGACATTTGTTGACATTTGTATGTATGCCTCTCTCTCTCTGCTGACTTTTTGAGGTCGGTGTTTGTGAAATTACTTAAAGATACAACAACAATGCATAATTGAAATTGTTAACGTACAACAATAATAAAAATAATACAGAACAAAAGAAGTTAAGAAAAAGCGAATCACAGGTAAAATGTAAAAGATTTTTAATTGTTCACTGGGATGAAATAATTTCACGACAGCGCAGCGTGCGAGTTTACCTTATTTGCGTTTGGCAAGGTACAAAAAATCGAAAAAAGCAAACCATTGAGGCGCATTCAGCAGCAGTTCGCACAAAGGAACAAAGGAGAAAATTTGCAAAAACCGGTAAGTTGTTATGGCCACAGCGGCATCAAATCACCAAAGATGGACAGACAGCTTATCGCAAGCATGAATTAGTTCTGCAGTCCTTTCTTTCGTCCGATCTGCTGTCCGTTCGACGGGAGAACAACAAAATTACAATAACCATATGAAATTCTTCCGCTGGGTAATTTACACGGGTCGAAAAACGGGAAAGGAAATTTTGTGTGGAAAACCAACTCTCTCGCCGGTCTAAAGAGTACAGAGAACTAGTTAGTTTTTCTCGCAGGGTGAGACAGCCTTGGGCAGTGAATTAAACTCTGAGCTTGCTCTCTAGTTTACTCAATGAGTTGATGCGCCTCGGATGCATTTTAGTGTAGCAGTGGCACAGACTGTGTGCTGCATTGAGTAAGTGAGAGGAAGCTTGCAAGCAAAGTGAGTGAGTGAGCCAGTGAACAGCAGCCTGGTTAGTGGCAGCTCTAATGATCAAATAACGCATGTGCAAGAGAGGGTCACAACTAGTGGCTATGTGCTCTAATTTGCCACTAACTACTACACTGAGCGGTGGCGCTTTTGCACTAATGGTATGTATGCACTGCATGTGAGCCGGCCGGCAATGTAGTTAGCTTTATTTGTTGAATTCCAATATATATCACGCTAGTTCGCTTGCTTACTCACTCACTTACTTGCTTAAGAGCAAGTCAGTCAGCCAGTCACTCGCTGAGAGTACGTTGAGCCAGACACACGGATACGCAAATTATTTGTTTCTGCACCAACCGCCTACTGCAACTGCGTTTGTTGCCATTCAGCACAGTCAGCAACAAGGCCACCTCACAAAAACGCCGCCATTACCGTCATCGGAGATAGTGCTAACACGTCTGCAGCAACTCGTCTCAGTGTGTGTCTCTACAACAGAAATAGAAAACTTCTGCTTCTGCTCTTTTTATTTTTTTTTAATAGCTGGTTTTATGTCTGCCTACTTTTCTTCTGCTTTCTCTAAATCCAGGATTTTCATCATATAGAAGAAGCACAAGCATCCTTTAAATGGTCACTATGGAAAATAGCGAGGAGGTATTGCAAGTTCTGGAGCGTTATACGCGTCTCAAGCAAAAGGAGATACCTAAAGAACTCGAGGAGTATTTGGAGTACGTGGCCAAGACAGGCGACACTGTGTTCAAGTGGTCGAGTTTGAAGTATTTATTCCGTGAGAAGTTGCTACATGTCATTAAAAATTTCAATGAGGATTCGCCGCGTTTGGAGGGTAAGTATTTGTTGCCTGAAGTCGTCTGCAGAAAGTAAAATTAAAAAATATATTTTCTGTTTCTTTCACACACTTGCTTGCTCACTCTCTCTTGTGTATGTTGCACATTGTGTAGAAATACCTAACTACCCGAATGTGGATCCCTTTAATTACGAGGCAATGAAATCGTCGTTGCTGGAGCGGCTTGATTTGTTTAATGCGGCTCCATTTACTATCCAGCGCCTGTGCGAGCTGTTGATCGAGCCGCGTAAGCAGTACACACGCATTGACAAGTACATGCGTGCGCTAGAGAAAAATATTCTAGTTGTGAGCACCGTGGAACCGGGTCGTAAGCGCGTTGAGAGCGAGAATGGTGATTCTCTCGATTCTGTGGTCAATGGTGATCTGTCGCTGGAGGTAAACATTGACATTGAGATGGAGAATGAGGCGTTCAATAACACAGACGAACGTAATGCTGGCAACACTACAGTAAGTCCACTCAGAAGCAGCAACACACGGGCAGATGATGATTCACTTGAACCAAGAGCGAAAAAGGTGAAATTGATGTGCAGTGGCAATGGGATTGATGATATTGACAGAGCTAGAGACGAAGTCGAAACCGAGGATCGTTTGTCGAAGTCAGATGCGCCCGATACGCCTGCCGAGCCTGATGAAGAAGATGAGGAGCAAGAAGAGGAAACGCATCGCATTTCAGTTAGAAGTTACGAGAAAATGTCGGCAGTGGATGCTTGCGGAAAGGGCATAGAGTCGGAAAAGGCTAATAATAATCTAAGAGCTGACGATAATGAAGCTAAAGCTGATAAACTCATGGAAAAACGAGATACTGAGAAGGGTATAAAAGATACCGCACAAACAGAAAAGGATGAAGAAGTTGAAGTTGAGGAAGAACTTGAACCCATCATTGAGTCAGATCAGATTGCTTCACCATCGCCAGAGCGCGAAATTGTTGATGAGGAGGTGGAAAAACCCGAAGAATTGCTCAATGAAGATAGTTCACCTAATGAGCCAGTAAAAGCTGACGCAGATGAAAATGAAGAAGAAAAGGAAACCGACGAGAAAGTTAAAGATGATGACAACTTAAAAGAGGAAGAGAAAAAGGAGCCAATTAAACCGACAAATGGCGAAAAGTCAAAGTCGGCTGAATCCGAACCCGAATCTGAAGACGGTCATGTTGGCGATTCCGATGTGAAACCTGTATCCGTAGCCGAACCCAAGATAGAGAGTGTCGACAGCGAAAAAGAAGTTACAGTGATTGCAAAGGAAACGAACATCCAGGCCGATGAAGCTGCTAAGGAAGCTGATTCGGCCTCAGGGGCGAAAGATATTGAAGAAGTAAAAGAGTTAAAGACTGAAAAAGAGAAAGAGGTCAACGACAAAGAGGAGCAGCCAGTGGAGCTGAAAGAGGATGCAAAGAAGGAGGAGATAACAAAGGCTGATGAACAAGAGAAACTTACGCCACCAACAGAGACAAATGCAACAAAGCCTGCAGTTGCAGATGCTATCGTAGACGATGTTGCAGCAAAACCTGTACCCATTGAAACCGATGAGGCACCGGTTACTGATCAAGCAGTTACTCTGGCACCGGCACCCTCAGAAACTATTGAAGCAACGGCTATCGCCACAGCACCAATTGTTTCTAGTGCTGTGGCTGCCGATACGGAGACGACAGCTACGCCACTGCCACAGGTATCAGCACTGGCACAGATAACGGTACCGGCACCAGCACCGGCATCGGCACCAGCACCAGCACCGGCACCGATACCGATACCGACACCTGTCGACCAACCCATGGATGAGGAACAGCAAGCATCCCCTAATGCTGTTGAAGAGGTTGTAATGGCTGAGCTGTCCAAAACTGATGAGCCAGCACGCATGGAGGTTGACGATACCAGTCAGGAGGCAATGGATCAGTAAATCTTTTCCACGCTTTATTTCTTCATCTCAATCACTCTACGTTGCGATTCCTTCTCCGGCAGGATGTGAATTTTCGTCAGCCGAGACAAAAATAATTTTACGTTTATAATTAGTTAAAACAGATTTTTTTTATATAAATTATTTCCTAGTTGTAGTTGCAGACAAATAGTTCCATAGGCAACTTTGGAGTCGGCATTGATATGCGTGTCGCGATTGGAAACGCTGATAATAGAGGTTAATGGTAGCCGCTTTCTCAACCGATCGTGACACACGACACGATAAGATGCCCTCTAAACTTAATCCGTATCTGATTACTTACAGTTATAAGGTGGGGCTGGCTGCATGCGTGGACAAAAGATGATCGATCCTAAGATAGATTCTGCTGGATTCCATTAATTATTATTATACAGATACATTTATGTATAATTACCGATGCAGTTACATGTTTCACAAAAAAAAAACAGATACAGATACGATAAGACACATTTAACAATTTACTATTTAAACATACATACATACATACATACATACATATATGATAACCTAATCTCTTTGCTGGTGATGCGTGTCAAATACGTGGTCACTTCACATCGGAATGTAGACCGAATGATGACCACGGCGATTGGTTGGCTCGGTAGTCTTTCAGTATTTTTATAGGTATTTGACATAGAAACCGAAAACAACAGCAAATTAGACGAAATGTAGGAGGTAAACCAAGAATAATTGATTCCATAAAGCCAAGATTAAATAAAACTATTTCTTGATATGCATATAGAAACTCATTAAAAAAAAAAAAACAAAAATTAATAAACAAATAATAATAAAAACCAAAAAGAAAAAATATCGAATTATTCGTGACCAATGTCTGCTCTAGCATCAACGACCTTTGTCCGAGTGCCAAATTGCAGTATTTTCTTTGTACATATTATAAGCCAACTCGGGACATCGTCAATGCTATTGAGCTACACGTACTGCCATGAAATTTTCAACCGTTCCAAACGCCCGAATCCAAACTTTATTCGTGCGTCATATAAATTAAAGAAACCCAAAATGTAATAAAAAAAAAGACACTATAACAATAACAATAGAACAATCCCAAAGACGTTCCACCTGCATTGGAGCTAACCCAGAAGCACTTTGCGCATCATAAAGCCACTGCTCGCGCTGGAACTCGTTTGTGGACGGTCGGCTGCCGCCGGCTGCTCATGTTCGATGCATTTAGAGGAGCAAAGATATTGCAATAGCGGTACACGGTACTTTCCGCAAAAGTCCACGAACTTAATGTGCTCCACGCGATTATCGAAGAAGACGCCCTTACAGTTGGGATTCACACAGCAGTTGGCGCTGTTCAAATAGTCGAGTAGCGTGCGCGGCAGATCGCCCGTCTCTGGTCGCATGCCGCTTGTCTTTACAATGCGTCCGGCCAGCTCCAGCAGAGTGGGCGGTGTCAGCGCCATGTCTTGCACGAAACGCACAACCAGCGGATTATCCCGTAGACTCAACTGCAAGCGAAAGTTCAAGAATTAATACATTTACGTATGCATTTGACAGCGTGACGGCACTTACCTCTGTCAGATTCTTCAGCGCCACTATGTCCTTGGGTAGATGTTTCAATTGATTTTTGTGCAGCAGCAGCGATTTGAGATTTTTAAGGCGTGCAATGCTCATTGGCAGATGCTCGATCAGATTGTCGCAGAGCACAAGTGCCTGCAGTTGGCTGAGCATGCCAACGGCTTCGGGCACATCATTGATCAGGTTGCCGCCCAGTGAAAGCACGTGAAGTCTGTGGGTATGTGTAAAGATAGGCGGGCGGCATAAGTAAATGGTAAAAAGAAGAACACAAAACATGAAAAAAACCGCCGCTAAAGTTATGAGAAAAGTTCCAGCAAGGTCGCTTACAGTGAAACCTGTGCATAAAGGTAACGCCAGGCATCTTTGCAGGTGTCAAGGGGCTGTGCATGGCAATTGGAGTTATGCCGACTATTTGGCTTTAAAATGACTTGGGTTGCGTGCAGTTTCAGGTTTAGCTTTAGTTAAGCATACGTGTATGTATATACATACACGGGTATGGTATATATATATTGTTTAAGTATTTACATAAGCATTCATATAAACTTTTAATTAGTTGCGATACAAGTAAAACTGCCGAAATAAATAATATATCAGACGGAAAATGAAAAACAGTTAAGTAAATATGTAAACAGTCTGGCTGAACCGCCGAGACGAGACGAGACAATATCACAATGGGCACATAGCAAATACCCACCCTATACCTATACCATGTTGCCATGAATGCCTGCCTGATAGATAGGCCGAGTGTAATACGCAAAACAGTAAGCAGGCAGACAGGCAGACCAACAGACGGACAGACAGACAGATAGACAGGCGAGCAGGCTGGTAGGCGGGCCAAGCGGGAGGCGGCTGACGCGCAAATAGACACACGAATTTTGAACCAGAGAACAATAACAACAAATAAGTATACGTATGTTCGCACGCGGGTATATGCGTGTGCGTGAGTGTACGAGTGTGCGAGTATTGTTCTGCTCTATTCTGTTGTTGATAAGGCTATACGAGTGCGGGGTCACTGATTAACGTTGGCAAAATCATAAAAACAATGGCAAGCACAAAAAAAGAAACAGAAAAGCAACAAAACAAAATATAATTATTATTCATTTGGAGCAAGATCAGCGTGCAAGAGAGAAAGAGAGCGAGAAAGGGAGAGACGAAGATGGCAGTAGCCGCTGCCGCCGCCATAGTGTGCAGATGCGCCCGTGTTTGAGTACATTCCATTATGTATTTCACAATTGAAATCTTTCTCTCCTCCCTCCCTCTCCCAGTCTTTAGCGCGCGCGTGTGCGTACACATATGCTACATACCCCTGCATCTTCCAGATATCCTTTGACACCGAGGTTATCTTATTGCCACCCACATACAGATACTTCAGCTGCTTCAGTTCGGTAACCTGTTCGGGAAAGTGTGTCAGCAGGTTGCCACTGAGGTTCAGCTCCTTGAGCGCGCTGTTCGCCTGCTTGTTAAGGAACGTCTTCGGCAGCGATTTGTTTGTCAATTGGTTATTCTTGGCGATGAGTGTGACCAGCGGCAGCTGAGTGAGCGCTTCCGGAAGTATACTCAGACAATTTGAGCTCAGATCGAGTATCTTGAGATTCACATAGTTCCGTATTAGGTCAGGTAGCTGCACCAGCCGATTGTGATTCAGCAGCAGCGTCTCAATGTCTTTTTGCGATTTGAGCAGGGATTTGTGCGGTGCATGCAGATCCTCGGCCAGCGTTATCGTATCCAGATTCATGCGTCCATAGTCAAGTGTTTTCTGTTCACGTGAGTCGGTATCGGAACTGTCTGAGGTGTAGACCTCCATGATTATTGTTTATGTATGTGTGTGCGTGTGGAAAATTGTGTGCTGTGCTGTAGCATATAACGGTAAAACGGTAATGCGTCGCGGACTGTCTTTGACTGACTGCTGTTGATTTTATTGCGTTGCTAATTTTTAGCAAATTTTTCAGTTTGAGCTACTAACATTTTTTTTATTTTTATTGCATTTTAAATTTTTTCCAGTCACAACTTACACATTTCTTTTTACATGTTCTATTTTAATATTTTTAATGTGTTTGATTTTCGTTGTTGCTGTAATTTTTTTTAAGTTTGATACACTTCACAATATCAATAATTGCCTATCATTTGCTTTTTGGACTTTTTCCAATTTTGAATTTGAATTCAACAAATACGCTCCGTTCTGATGTTCTGCCGGCGTTTCGATCAAACTCACGACTGTCCGCTTGGGCGCAAGTCGTGCTTTGCTTTACGTGCGCTGAGTTAGCTTTTTTCCGCTGCAACCCCGCTCCCGCCTATTGTCGTGTCTACGCTGCTCTCAGCACTGTACGGCGTATGCCTGCCGCAGCCAGAAGTTCTGCGCTGTAAAAGCTGTTGTTTTTTTCACTTTGCTTATATGCACGAGGGGAGCCGGTGCTGTGTGCAATTGTATGAACAATTGCCCATACAAGACTATACTCGTATATATTCAAGCACATGATTCGGGTTGGCTCAGCGTTCGGCTGCCAGCTGGCGGATGCACCTGCCCGGCTTCCAGTATCGTATTTATTTTAAGCGTGCTGTGCTCCAGCTTAGCGATTAGCTACTGTACTCCAGTGCGGTTATCGCAACTCATCTTTTGTCATTGAAACAGTTTTTGGACGGAACACACAAGCGGAGAAACAGAGCTATATCAACAAAGCAACAAAAAGAAAAACAAAAGCCGTTTTTGACAAAAAACAAAGCAATCAACTATACACATCGACAGCGCTAAGTCGCACAAGATCTGTCACAAAGCATGTGCCTATGCCGTCGCTTCATCACAACAACAACATACCATGCATGGCATGGCGTACATCACTTGGGTAGCTGCGACGCTGCTGTGCACAAATTGCAAATATCATCTGCGCATATGGATGCGGCAGCACACTTTCTAGTATGTATTATCTTATCAATTTTTTGAATTCAGCAATATTTTTTAAAAAAGAAGAAAAAAATACTTTTGCAATAAACAAATTAACTCGGAAACATAAATTTAAACAGAAATTAGAAAAAATAGTCAATTAAAACTTTTGCCAAATGTTTTTAAAAAATTTTTTTTTTAGTTTTCTCAAACCACACTAGCAATTTGTGCTATTAATAAAACGCTATTGGAAGTTTGCGGTTATAAAGAGATACATATATTTATTATTTTTTTTTCGTTTGATTTTTACTTTAAATTATTGTTTTTAATTTATTTTTTGTTTTGTATTTCTTTTACTTTTTTATTTTTTACGTTTTGCGATAAGTTTTCGCATTTAAGTTTTACAGTCACATTGTGCGGTATTCATGCAACTGTGTAAGCTTCTGTCACAACAAGGTGGTCTGAATGAGGACAGTTGCATAAGCATTGGCAGTACCACGCAGTGCTGCACAAATAGTGCAACAGTAGCGCTAAAACTTTTAACAGAGCTTCCTAGCAGACAGACCTGATTTGTTCGGATCGAGGGAAAAAATCAAAAACTGATTCGTACCTACAATAATTTCATTATGTGATTTATTATTGGATTTAGTTTCCGGTTTAGCCGAAACACAACCGTATCTGTTCAACATTTTCAACAGAGACTGTAATGCATTATGTGTATTAACAACAGATAGTGATTTTATATTTGGCTTACATACAAGTACAACGAACTGCATACATATGCATGTATGTACACATGTATGTCATGTGACGCATTTGCTTGTACTTGTTGTTATTGCTAGTTGCTTCTTGTTGTGATAATTACTGATATATTGCATGATTGCTTCAATGTTTATAAGTGATAGATTGCTTGTTTGCTTGATTGATTGTTAAATTGATTGAACTGTAGTTGAAATTTTGGTCATTATTACATTCTCATTTTATTTGATACGTTACTTTTGTTTGTTTCTTTTCTTATTTTTTGCTTCTTTTTTTGTTTTGTTGGTTGGTTGTTGTTTTAGCTTAAGTTAGTTTAAAAACGATTTTTTAATTTACGCATATATGTATGTATGTATGTTTGTGTTTATGTATGTATGTACGTTTTGTATGCATTAT
>JBAMBQ010002842.1:0-48885 GCA_037044495.1 Stegana nigrithorax
GTACGTATTGCTTTCACATACGAACATGTGAGTGCAGGCGGGCTATTGGGACGTTCGAAGGAAGTCGCAAAGCAGCAACAGAACAGAGCAGAGCATAATAGACACGGCGGCAGCGGGCATGTAAGGACAATGTTGTAATAGGAAATAAGCATCACTTCAAAATGTTGAGCTACGGTATTTCTTGGCTAATGTGTGATGTGGAAATTGGCACACTTTATTTTTCATTTTCATTCTTTTTCATTTTTTCGCTGTGTTCTACGTATTATAATTTTTCATTGTTGCTGTGTGCTGTTTCATTGCTTTTCGCCTGCTTCTTATTTTCTTTTTTCTTTTTTTCTTTATTTGATTTTAATTTTTCTTTTTTGACTTTTTTGCTGTGTAGACTATTTCTTCAGTACATATACACAAGCAAAATTTATCGAGTTCAACCCATCAGAGTGCTGTCACTATGAATGAAACAATAAAAAGAAAAAAAAATGGATATAGTAGCAGGGCTACTCATACAACAAAAAGAAAAAAGAAAACCACATCTAAATAAAATAAAAAGAAAAAAGGCAACTTTGTTTGCTGTTGGCTATTTTGCTGATGCGCATGCGCAAAACATATGCCAACAGCAACACGCGCACAGCACATATGGGCAAACTGTATCATACGAGCTAAGCAGCTGCCATTGGGATCACAACGATGGACCAAGAAATAAAATTAGCTAGCGAAAAACGTCATTCAATTAAATATATTTATAATATGATAGAAGACGTTGCAAAAACTGGAATTGATACAGTCTTGGTAATTAAAACGCAATGGTTCGTTAAGTTAACTTAAAATAAAAAAAAAGTAAATGTACTGTTAATAAATAAACCCCACACTGTAATAGAATGTTTATTAATAATTTAAATGGCATACACATATACAAATATACTTCAAACAGCATCCACGCAACTATTTTCGGTTGAGGCAATCAAATTGTTCATCAAATTCTCACATCAAACTCGTTCGTTGCGATGTATGCAACTCAACAGTTTAATGCAGTTCTGATGACCTGATTTCATTACACATCCTGCACAAACAGCAGAAAATCTAATTCGTACCCCATGTCGTCATGTTATTTGTGTTTATTTTTAGAATTAATTCTGCATCGGGTTTGCATCGATCTTCTGAGTTGTTCACATCAATTAAAAAAATCTACGAAAACAAATACCATAAACATAAGCAACTTGCCTATTTTGAGTTTAAAATTTCAGCTTTAAATCGATCATACATTAGCATAGAAATGCAACAAAGAAGGAGCTAAGGTGCTCAAAGCAAACCCGATGCAAATCTAATTCAAAATCCAACAACAAATTAAACGAGAGATTAGGTACGATCGGGTAGGACGAGTTTGCAACTCAACTCAAAAAGTTTTGAATATAATAAAAGCCAAAATAAATCTGGTAATTGCTTTAGAGCACTTTACGGATTTAACTCGAACAGCTTTGCATGCTTATCTTTTGTTTAAAAACGAAAATTTCAATTTCGCTGGCATAGTTTGCACAAATATTTGTAGATTCAAATATGTAAACAAAAAAGTAAAAAAAGAAAGGCTAAACTGATTTTGAAAAAAGCTCGAATTCCCGCAGTCCACTGTTTTCGAATATTGCCCGCAATAAAATTTGAAAAAAGCTAGATCTATCGGGAAAAAGCTGAATTGGCAACATCGCAGGGACGTTTAGTGTATTGGATACACGCATTCAAGACGCGTGCTCTCATTTGCTTGCTTGCTCACTTACTCTCACAGTTGCCATTTTTGGGTGAATGTAATTTGACGCTTTTTACTCTCTCACAAATACAAGCGCACAACATCATCATACAACTCAACAAAGCAAAAGCAAATATTATTGCGACAAAGACGCAAGAGTGCATACATATAGAGACGATGGACAGCCTGCTGCTACTCGTGCTCTCTCGCATGTACCCCATGTTGCTCATGGCGCCGTGGCTAGTAGCTCTCATGCGCCACCACCCTGCTCAGCTGCTCGTAGCCTTGTGTGCCTTTAGTTTCATAACATTTCTTTTTTGGCGGAAGCAAGTCATAAAAAAAAACAAATATGCAAACCAAAATAAGAACACAGATCAGCAGGAATACCTATGCGTTTAACTTTAAGGACAGCCAACAAAAAAAAAAAAAAAAACGGAATTATTTTTTAACAACTAGTAAAGCTGAATTATTTTCTATTCAGAGGCATCATAAAATAAACATGAAAATTAGAGTGTCATTCAGCTCTCTAAACTAGCAGAACAAGTGAAAATCAAGAACAATATTTTAGTGCATTAAGGCTTTCAGAATCACTGTCATTTGTCATGAAAAGTTTAGCAAATAAACACATAAAAAATGTAAAATATATATAATAAAAGTTTTCACTTTACTAAAATCAACAATCAACAATCCACTAGCCACTAGCCACCTGCCATAAGCAGGAGCAAGTTTATTAGGCCCGTCGCAGCATACGTCTGTCGTAGCTGGCAACACCTCAAATGCAATACTAAGCGAGCGACTAACTTCAAAGGAAGATCGAGGTATTGGTGAGATGCCATTGCACAGTTTTTAAGACCTTGCCATAAATCATTAGAAATAATGCTAAACAAAAAGAAAATACTATGTAAATATGTAAGCTACTATTTGGCAACATTTTTAAAATTGCAATTAAAGCACAACGTCAGGCATGCTGCTGCGCTGCCAATCCAAATGCAATTAAGGCAAACTGCAAAAGCGAAAAAAAATAAAAGAAATCTGAACGAAAAACACCAAAAATAATCTTCAATGTGAGTCACGTTGTTTTCTGTTCACGTATGTTCTGTATGCTGTGTATGTGCATTTTCGTTTGTTGCCGTGTTGCTTTGTGCTGTTCTTATTACATTTTAATTTTTCATAAACTGCATTTGACAGTGAAATGTGTCGCTTTCCATTTAATACACGCAACACAAGAGCACAAAAATTAACGGCCTTGAGCTCAATACTTGCGTATTACCGTAGGCGTATGGCATTGTGCAAAAGATGCACTCACACACTGCACCCAAATATTATTCCTGACTGCGAGGCAACGGCATCTTCAGGCATTAAAAATAGGCATACAGCATAAAATTGTGTCAATACGACAATGAACTTGCGCCGTATTTGGAATGACGACACACAGTAAAGTATTGTTCGGATATTGCATATGCATATACACAATGATGTTGTCTCCAGGTTTTCGCTTTCTGCCATAATATGCCGATCAATGATACTATCAAATCTAAATTGACATTATGATGTTGGGTCAAAGATTCTATTATGAGGACTCATTCACTTCATGAGTGCGCAATAATTGAGCAATATGCAGAATGCACAGAATCGACTCTAACTCAAGAGCGCAAAAAACGAAAAGTAAGAGGATTATGCGAAAATTTTGACTCAATTTGCCTGCATGATATTTTTAGCTTAAGTGGGAGCAAGTGGAAGCACACAAAAAAGTTTGCAGCCCTGTGTAACTTGAGTTCCTTAAAATTTCACATTTCACATACACACTCATGTCATACCTACCCGCGCATGATTTCTCGCCTAAAGCCGTATTTTTTTATTTTTTGTTTTTTTCACATTGCATTATCAAAAAGAAAACAAATCTTTTATATGCGAAAACCCAGTGTTTATAGCTGATATGCCAAATGAAAGTAGCGCATTTATTTAAAGTTAGCCAAAAATATATCAACTTCTTTGTGTTAAATTCACACAAGACGTCCTAAACAAATCGCTAAGCAAAATAAAAAAAAATCATCAACAGCAACCATAGTAATAGTAATAATAACAAAGGTGAAATGACATTATTTGATGTTATTTAATTGTTATGCTACGTGGCATAGGTTTGTGTTGTGTGCGTATGCGTATTGGGTTGGGTTTGGCTGAGTTGCGTTGATTAATTCTTATTAACAATTTACAACATATACGAGTATGTACATACATGCGCCTCTGACAGTTTAATTAACAGCGAACAACAAAGCGTACCCCGCTACGCGTCATTGGGTAGCATTAACTAGTTACTATCGCTGACTAACTGACTAACTAACTGACTTCTGACTATGCGTGTCTTAGTTTCCGCTTGTTCTTTTTTATCTACGAGCATGTCGTCATCTTTCACATCATCATATAATCATCATCATTGCAACGAAGTTGTGTTTTTACAGCGGCGCTTATCAGTTCAAGGCCTGCTGTACTGTGTTGTGCGCTACTATGGCATTTTTGCTGCTTATCAATGCTGCAGGTGTATAGACGCTTGCGTGTATCTGCCTATGTACCGTGTATGCTTTGCAATTGCCAATGCTATTACCTTTGTCAATATACCGCTATACGTTGCAGTAGCAGCAGCAGCAGCAGCAGCAGCAGCCGCCGCAAGTAGCAACGAAAAACAGTTAGAGAGCTACTTTTGACGACTCTTGCGCTTTTTATGTATTTCATTCTTTTTTTGTTTTTTTTTTTTTCCTTTTTCAGATTAATTTGTTGTATTGCACATTCGTTATGGCTGCATGTGCCTTAAAAAAAAAAACGCCAACAACAAAAACGAGTCTGCTTGGCTAGCCGTAGCAGTTAAGTGAGTTATTAACTGAAATTGCAAAGCACGGCAAATCACAGCATAGCAGGGGCCTGTTGCACGTTGCTCCACTCGGCTGGATGGCTGGCTGCCTATAGCCTGCTTGGCCAAATGCAACTCGTTAGCCATGTACAGTTTTAAGTAAAAGCATGATGCTCGTTGGCAGTCATCTAGGCATGAGCAGCAACAGCCAATGACATACTCTAAGCGACGCAACCTCAAAGGCCAAAAGAGCAAATCTAATGGCCAACCGCTGTGCGTTACTCTGCGACGGGCAGTGCTTGGCTACTGCTTTGGCTATGCTGCTATTTTATGCGCTTGCCTTGCCTTGCCTTGCCTGCTGGCGATGGCGGCGTTGGCGGCATTGGCGGTGGTGATGGCGGTTGTGGCGAGTAATTTACCAAAATATTTGTCGAAACGGGCAGCTATTTTTAAGTGAAAGCTTTTTTCACATACAAATATTAAAACATAATAAAAACAAAAAAATAAAACAAAAATACAAAAATTAAAAAAAAAAAAAAAAAACGCAACATGTGTGTATGTATGTATGTATGTGACGTGCGTGCGTGTGTTTGTCCGTCTATGTATCGAGTCCGTCTTTTCGGTATTAATGAAAATCGTGCAAATGTGCCAGTGCCCATGGCTGTTTGCCTGCCGCGCCGCACAAACATACATAAATTATTTATTTTCAGGCATTTCTTGCGTTTTATTTTCTTCTTTTTTTTTTTTTGAGTCAAAAATGTTTCGCACGCGGCGTATGCGTACTAAAATTTTTTTTAATAGCTTATACACACGAACTATGTCGGTAACGCTATGCCATAGCGTTATGTGGGTGGCTGCGAATGTATGTACATATTTATATATAATATATATAGGTGCTGTTAGAAGGTCATGCCTGTCGTCGACATGCTTTCGTCAGAGTCAACACAGCCCACACACACACACATACACACACACAAGTACGCATAACAACAAAAAAGGCTGCTGGCGGCCAGGTTGACACTACACATGCGGTCATGCATACAGAAGGACACCGAAACGCGCTACATATTGGCATCAACAGCGTTAGCAGCGTCCATCGCTGCTGCTGCTGCTCTCAGTTTTTACACATACAGACATGCATACACACAAGTGTATGTATTTGCTTAGAAGCATGGCACCTACATATACACATGTATAAAGTTTTAGGTTCTATTGTTGTTGTTCTTATTGCTATTGTTTTTGCTTTGTACTCACCTTTTTCTGTTGCTTCTCCCATGCGGGATCGAGCAGACCCTCGCGCTCCCATTCTTCCTCTTGCTCCATGTAGCCATCGCCGTATTCCATGGAGAGACCGTTCTCCATCATCATTTTGTTGTTGTTGTGGTTGTTGTCGTCTTTTTGTTGTTAAGTTGCAAGAAAAACCGTTAGAATTCGTTTGACTTTTTGTGCTTATTTTGTTTTTAATTTATTTATTGCTTTATTGTATGGATTTTGAATTTTTTTTTTTAATTTTTGGTTTGGGAATTTAAATTTCTTTTATTTATTAAACGTGCAAAACTTTTAGGCAACTTTAAGTGATATGCTGCTTTGTTGCTGCTTGCTTATGCTTTTTGTAGTTGATGTTGTTGTAATTTAATATAAAGCTACATATATGTGTGTGTGCATATATGTGTGGTTTAATTTCTTTTTTTTTTTTTATTTTTGGTTATTAGCAAATCATATAAGAAAAGGATTTGTACTAAGCTGTACTGTAACTGTTCGAAGGTAACGGTTTAGCGTAAAAAAAGTTGTTTAAAAAAAAAAAGAGTTCATTCGTTCGCAGTATCCTTAAAATTTAAATCTGTAATGTGCAAGAGAGAGAGAAAGAAAGAAAAATAAAGTGAAGGAAGGTTTCTGGGCACGTCGTAGTTGCAAAGGAACTTCACAAAAAAAAAAAAAAAAAACAATTTTTCAAAATAAAGAGGAAACAACAACAAAAATTTCATCTGTAATTTTTACACCGTTATAAAAAAAATTACAAAATTTTGCGGCAAGTATATTTTCGTTGTGGTTGTTGTAGTTGTTGTTTCTAAAACTATTGCAGTTATTATTGTTGTTAATTTTATATTATTTTTAAATGTTTGCACAATTTTTTTTTGTTAACGCGTTTGCTTTGCTGTTGTTGCAGCTGCTTCTTCTTCTAATCAATATGACCGTTAGCTTTGCTTGTGTTTGCATTACCGTTATACTTCTTTGTTTGCTTTTTTAATGCTTATTCGATTTGAATTCTTGTTTCTTTTTTTTTTCTGATATTCTTTTTTATTTTATAAAAAAGTTGTATAACACAGACGGAAAATTCGTACGTTTTTTTCTTAATTTTTTTTTTCTTTTTTTTTTTTTAATTTAAAAATAGTACATTTTTTTCAAAAATTTATTTTCGGCGTCAACGTCAATATGTGCGGATGTATGTATTTGAAATAATATTAAAAATAATGCTGCTTTTTTAAGGCGAATAAATATACATATGTGTATGTATGTACATAACACACACACACACATATGTCTGCATATATATATGCGACCACTTAAAATATACATATAAGCTTTTTCTTTATTTATATACAATATATGAATATATATTGTTTTATATATATGTATATGTATAGGAAAAAAAAATATTCGAAAAAAACAAATTTATAAAAAAAATATCTACGTTTGTCGCTTGCAAAGAGAAAGACCCGCTCGCGTTGGTAGCCAACTCAAAACTGATGTCGCGCCAGCAAATAATTGTCGTATCGCACATACAAGCCAAGCAAAGCAACGCGAAGAAAAAGAAAAACTTTGCTGCGCCAACTCAACTTGCGCGCGCGGCGGCTGCACAAGCGAGCAGCGTCAGCGCAGAGCACGAGCAGCATCGGCAACAGCAGCAGCGACACGCAGACAGACAACGAGAAATAACAGAATCAGACCAGGCGACAGGCAACAACAAGTAGACACACAAAGATGCAGACAGACAAACACGATCAGAATCGAAAATACGCTAATACATAAACAACTATTCATACATAAAATATATATGTACGAGCAAAAACACGAACGTACGTACGAATGAATAAACGAACGCACGACGAACAAACGAAAGCGCACAGGAACGTCAAGTAAACGGACGCACGAACAACAATAAGCAGACTAACTGACAGATAGACAGACACTTGTAAAAACTAAAGAAAAAGTTGGCCAGTGCGCGCACCACTGCTGACTTCGCCGTCGTAAGTGTTAACAAAAACAAACCGAAGCATTAACATCAGCACTGCAACATTGGCTTTAATAACTAGCACAGGATGCTTAGCTTAAACATGTAATGGCAGCAAAATAAAAAAAAACCCACACAAAACTTACGCACGCAGATAAAAAAAAAATCAAATAACGTGCTAAAGAGCAACACACTTTAAACTAACTTTGGTCGCATCATCAGCAGCAGCAGTCCACAAATTCACCACCCACTCAAACTCAACATAGCAGGTTAAAGTAAGAGAGTGCAGCGGCAAAACAACGACAACATGAATCAACAACAAACAAACAAATAATTCATGACTTTCCGCAAAATCAAGCGAAGCTTGCGTACCCTTCACACCATCTTTTGTTTGAACAGCCGAACTCATGTACAGCCTAAAAAAAAAACACTAATGATGGCAATGGTAGCAGAATAGCTTAAAAAGCACATATTTCAAGGGCGATAATGCGACTGTTAGATGATTTACATACGGCCTTTGTTTTCACTTTTGATGAAACTACTAGCAGCAATGGGTTAAATATGTTTAGTATTTGTTTCTTTTTTGTCGTATAAAGCATTTCAACAGGATTGTACCCTGAAAGAGTTGGCTGGTCCAAAATTAGTGAAAAAAAATATATTAATGATATATTAAAGAAATATAAGTTTTTAAATGAATCAATATAGATGGCACGCAATAGAACTGTTCACACTCGTTTTGCCTACTAAATAGCTCAATACAGTAGCTTTCCTCCTCGCACACAGTTATAACAAAACATCAACGCAAAATTTTCACATGATATCTCCACAAATTGCGCGCAACGGATATACAAACATATATCTCCATCTATACACTAGTGTGCTACATTTCCTTATTAGCGCACCACTACGTTGTGTGGCGATGGTGTCTTCTTTCAATCGTTACAAACGGCATGGCTTATGGCAAATGCCATATACAAAATACATATAAAGGGTATACAAGAGATCAAGAGCAAGTATAAGCACGACGTATGAACGCACTGATACCCCCCAAATAAAATTTTTTAAAAAATGTATGCGCCACCCATGCATACGTTTCATATACGTGTATTTATTATTCCAGAGCAAAAACAGTGACAGCTGCAACAACAATTGGCGACGAAAACACACGCACACTATGCAATACAGTGAAAGAAAGTAAAAAGCCATTAAAACAAAAAAAAAAAACAAAAAATAAATAAATAAAAACAATAAAAGCATCAAGTCGCGAAGAAAAAGACGTAACTGAAAAGTACAACGCCAGCGCAAAAAAAAAGAGCAAATAACAAATACGCATATATTGCTTCTTTCTTTGCGTATGAATTAAAGTAATTATGTTTTTTTTCTTTTTTGCTGTACGCTAAATATTGAAAGTAGCGCAAGTAAATGAAAAATGCTGCTGTCGCCATTGTTGTTGTTTTTATATGCATTGCCATTATACAAAACGTGTTAATTAGTGAACAAAACGATATAAAAAAAACTTTACAAAAATTAAAACATAAGATTATATATATACAATATATAATAAAGAGAGCACCTCAAATTTCACAAATGCCGCCCACAACGTTACCGCTTTACCTTGCTCTTAGCAATGCATTGTATGATACGTTGCGTATACAAACGTTGTCTATCAAAAAAAAAAACAAAAAAAATAATATATTGCAAGCATGGCAAAAAGCTAGCAAACAGAAATGGGAAAGTGAGAGCGCGCTAGAAAGAGTATGTGCTTTCCTACGCATGTACGCAGTCAGTCATAAATATACAGAGAGTGCATGTCGCATGCTACAAAAAATGGGAAAGGTATATTAAAGTTGTGCAAATGTATGTGTCAGACAGGAAGAGGCGTGGCTATGGCAGACCCCATAAAGTATATTTATTCTTGATCAGCATCGAAAGGCGAGTCGACTTTACCATGTATTTTCGAAATATCGAAATATCCTTATCATATTAAGGATTTAAAAGGTTCTAGGTTCAATCATATATCTCAATATTATGTATATCGGTTTACTATATCATATAGCTGCCATAGATAAAATCGACCGAAAAACATTTATTGAGAAAAACTGTTTTGGTTATTAAGATATCGTTACCTAATTTTGGATTTAATAATTTTAGGTAATATCCAATCATATACCACAATATGATAAATATCGGTGTACTATAACATATAGTTGCCATAATAACGATCGGCTGAAAAATTACTTTAACTAAGAAAAACTTTTCTATTTCTTGCGATATAGTTATATAATTGATACAAATATTAAAGCAAAAAAAAAAAATATTTTTGAATTTAGAATTGAGTACAGGGTATTCTATAGTCGGGTACGTCCGACTATAGCCCGTGCTTTTCTAGTTTTCCTTTATTCAAGCGATCGAATGTTTGCTGCTTCTAAGACGTACATGGATGGACACTCTCTTTCTGTTTTTTAAAAGTTGCAAAACCGTAAGCATTTTTTATACATATATATATAAATAACGTTTGCTATAACAACTCGTCGTAGATGTCATAAGTACCGCGTGCAATAACGGTGCGCTCTCTTACCACATATCAAGCTGCGCAGCATAATTAACGCGTTTACACTTGTTTGTAGCTCAGTTTCATGCGTACCGAACATACCAGGCCAACGAAGTTGTGTACGAAACAAAAAAAAAAAAACAAAAAATTTTGATAAGAAATAACCCACCACCCACACTTAAGTTAAACAGCGACGACAATACGCAGGCAGAGACGTCAACGTCGACTTTAGCGCAGACGTCGCATACTTGCCAAATCTGCGGCATACCAAAGCAATGCGACGTAACGGGTAGACTGTGGGTGTTTTGGCTTGACCAGCAGTGTTAATCGTAAAAATAGCAGATTAATTTTAAAAAATTGTTCTGCACTTTTTTTTTTACTTTTTGATTTTTATTTATTTTTTATCTTTTTCGTTGTTGTTTTTACTGATGTAGTCTTGATTTCTGCTGTCATAGCTATGTAGTGCTATTTATTGCGCTAATATTTAAAATTTCAGTACAAAAATTTTCGTTTTTTTTTTTTTTTTTCTTTAAATGAATTAAATAATTTCATGAATATCTATCTCGGACTTTAATAGTCGGATTTAAAATTAAAGAAAAGCAAAAACAACATAACCAATCGAATATCAATTGACAACTTGGCCTATAAAAAGATTTAGAACATACTATATACTAGAAACAAAATTTAAAAAAAAAAAAAAAAAAAAAACAACAGGAAAAGCCGAACAGCTGTATCGCAACAACAAAATATAATACGTTAAGAAAAAAAGACGACGAAGTTGAAATTTTCATAGAAGTAAAAAAGTTTAAAAAAAATTATTTTTGGCTTCTATCGTCAAATTTTTTATTTATTTTTTTTTCTTTCATGCAAACCACATCTATTTTTAAAATAGTTTTGCGCGTAAATGTTCATGTCAATATGTGTTAAAAAAAATATTAAAAAATAATTTATATCTAAACTCACATTTGCTTTTAAGTTGTGCTCATATCCCTAACAAAATTTCTGTGCTCGGTACAAACCAACAGTCACTTCCACTCATCGTTGGAAGACATTGACAGAAGAGAGAAATACTATACGTGGGAGTGAGTTTGGACGGTTTCGTGCTCTGCAAGCTCTGTTCCTTTACAACAACACTGAACCATTAGTAAACAATGTAAAATCTTGATTTAGTTCAGTTCGCGGACACAGCGTTCCAGCGTTTTTTTTTAAGGCCGCCAACAACCCCTCATCTGTATGTACCCCGCACCACCTTGAGGCCGAATTTATACATATCGTAAAACCTCCTTTGAATTGCACTATATTCAACTGTATCCTTGCAACTCATAATGCAGCTTAGCACCACAACAAGAAAAGACAAAGAAGGCAATGTGTTTCAACAGAATAAAATATATAATATATATTTGTCAATAATATACATATACAATACATAATACAAGTACAATGTCTCTCACGCCTGCATTCGATTCTGATTCCTATGCCAATTAAACAATTTTTTTTTTAACTTTAAGCTTGAATACATTTTCGTTCCTATCTTTTTGTTAGGTTTTATCTTTTGTTTAATAATAATATTAATAATTAATTCTATTAACTTGTATAAATAAATCGTAAGCATTCTTAAGGAAAAAAACATTTTGCAAACGTTAAAAAATATTGAATATTTTTTTTTTCGTATAAAAAAAAACACTATATTAAAAAAAAAAATTAAAATAAAACGAGAAATGCAAAAAAAACAAAAAGTCGTTTACACAATCACAAGTTGCGACCTTAAAGACACACTCACACCGCAGCATACACTGCTCACTACAACCCAACACACTACGCACTTGGCACAACAAAACCAATACAAGCGGTGCCCACTCCTCTTCCATACACTATCCACTTTTTTGTTGTAGATGCCACTACTATTGCTACTACTCCGGCTTCATGGCCATAGCGGCCACCGCCGCCGCTGCCGACTGCGCCTCAAGCTGCTCAATGAACAGCTCATCTAGCGGTTGTTCGCTAATGATGCGAAAGAAGAACAGATGATCAAGACACTTGAGACTGATGGAGCGTAATGCAGGCAGCCGCAGCAATAACTGCGCAAAGCGACCATCATCGCCAGGATGCTCATTGCGGCAGTGCTCATCGAGGCATGCGTAAACCTTTTCACGACACATTTCGATGTCAGCGCGATTTTTGATACCTCGTATATCGGGATTGTACAGAATTATTGCCTTCAGGCAAGATAATTCAGCACGATCCAGATTCAGTCGCTTCATCTTCACACTTAGCTCGGATAGTATACGATCGAAGATCGTTGCGACGCCAGCTTTCAGCGCGCTATTGCGATGGTATGAGAAATTCTGATTAAGGAAGATTTGCTGTGGTTGCCCAGCCGGCGAACGCCGACCGAAAGCACCGTCATGTCCAACACCCGGTGTTGCGTATTCCGCATCTAGTGAATCGATGCTACACCACGCGACATTTGCAATCAACAGCTCATTCCAGGCGGCCTTTAAAAGTATGACCTGATCGTCGAGCGGTAGCTGTGCAAAGTGCGGCATAAGACGTGCATACTCAACCATCTGGCAGAGCTGTTTGTTTACCATCTGACAGAGATGCGAGACGGCGCCCTTGTACTCCTGCTGTACTGTGGAATTGGCGCCAACGCGAAGAAACGTTATAGAGCGATCACCGCTAATGGCTTCGGCTTTTTGTTCGGCATCCATAATTCGTTCAATGGTGAAATCGCGCGCTGCACTATTCGATATGAAGTCATCGCCGGTGTTGTTGCTCCCAATGCCGCCGCCAATCCCACCAGCAGCAGCAGTACCGCTGCCGACAATGTTGCCAGAAATACCGCCAACACCGCTGCTACTCCCACCACTCACATTGGGCCGTCCCGAGGCAGCACGTGTTCCACGTTGACGTTCCTCCTGTACAGCTTCGCGCTTCATGCCACAGAACAGACACTTCTGGTAGCGACAGTACTGACAACGGTTTCGCTGTCGCTTATCGATAGTGCAATTTCGATCTTCGCGACACGCATAGGTGAGATCCTTGCGCACAGTGCGCTTAAAAAAGCCCTTGCAGCCTTCGCAACTGTAGACGCCATAGTGCTTGCCGCTGGCGCGATCGCCGCATATTGAGCACAAATGCTTTGAGCCGCTAAGCGGATGATTTGGCGGATACTGTTGGGTCGGCTGTGTCAGCTGATTCTGATTATTGTTGTTATTAGTTGCCACCACATTGACCATGCTCATTGCCTGCAGACCCAGCTGCTGGAACGGTCCGGGGCTATCGGCTTTGGGCGAGTACCCGCTTGTGTTGCTGTCGTTCAACTGTGATATCTCCGGTTTGACCTCCTCCTTGATAGGTCCAAGGCGAAAGCCAGCGTCTTGTTCACCATTGTCCATTGCCGCGCCGTAGCCGTTGCGCTGAAATTTGTTTTCGCCGTTGTTTCCGTCTTCGTCGTTTTCGTTGTTTATTTGCTAACTGGCACGTATTTGGTTTCTGTACGTTTTGCAATTTTTTCCCTAAACGCTGCTCTCGTTGCTACTGCTAACCACGGCGGCTCTGCTGCACCGCGTCTCGTCACTCCAGTTGCTTCAATTTAGATAAACGGTTGCGCTGATTACGTGAAATTCAATTTATTCAATTTTTTTTTAAATTTCTTGCGGTGCAAACAAAGAATGTATATCTGTTTAATGAATGAAAAGTCTTCGCGTCGACATTTTCTTTTCTCAACCAAAACAAGTTCACCTCGTCACACAATTCACCACACAGACATGTCATAGCGCTGCCAGATTGGCTAAATATACATGCGGACAAGACTGCAGCGATACCATGGTTGTCAGGGCGCCCGAATATTTTTGCTGAAGAAGATTCGGGGTCTTTTTGTTCGACAGCATGTTGACGTCCGCAAAGTCGAGAACTGTTTTACGTTGTTCATGACTGCTTCAGTGTTATTGTGGCTGTTGTTATTCTTTTCGGCTTGGGAAACAGGCTAACGACGCGGCGAAGGTTATCTGTCTTGCTCATGTGGCAGCAGGTACGTAGTACGTATTGAATACGTTGCACATTGTATATAATACAATACATGAGATATCGTAGCTAATTTTATTTACACTTACAACACTTAAGCACGCCACTATGGAATGAAAACTGACACAAACGAGTAATGGTTCTGTACAAAACTATAAACAATTTTGCGATAAAAACAAAAATGCAATATACAACAAATCCACCACAAACAACCGTATGCAACTGTGGGCAACCTTGCTAACACAAATTGTGCCCAGAGCAAATAAACAAATGTACATAAAAAAGATGTAAAAAAAAATAAATGATCTTAAAACAGAATATTTCCATTTTAGGAAAAAATATTCACGTCGGCACTTATGTATGTCAGGTCCACTTTTTAAATTAAGTTAAATTAACGCGTAGGCAATTACCACTGATTAACCCATCGTGGATTTCTTAGCCCATACAACAACTGTTTACGTTGCATTTGATGCTTTTAAATTTAACCCTTATACGCACAGGTGGCAACATCAAGCCCAAAACTGGATTCCGTGTTCTTTCTCATACTAATGCCGTCTTTTCAAAAATCATCGGACAAACGAAACAAATGCCTAATCATAGGACTTTGAAATTAACAAATTCGGATGAAACAGACACTAATCAATTTACACCGCACTAAAGCTGCATAACGTAGTTTAAGTTAATTACTTTTAAAAAATTGTTTTTTTTTTCATAACAGCTGCTTATTCGTCGTCGGCGATACGTTGATTTTTATGCATAATAATGAAAACGTTTTATATACAAAAAATATGCAAATATATATTTTTTACATGTTTGCACTTTTATTGTTTATAATCAGTTACTTATGTATGTATGAACATATATGGACAATATATGTCCGCGTTAGAGATGAAAACTTTGCCAAACCGCTAACAATAGAGTAAGGCGTAAGCGAATGTAAAAAAAAGAAATGAATGAAAGCGTCTGCGCTTTGTTTGCGACAAGCACCGGTGGTAATAAAACTAAATAGTGCCACCTCCACCGACCGATATTGTCTCCGCCAAATTTGTTTCTTTGTGTAAGCAATAATTGCAAGCACCAACAAACCAACAAATACAAAAACAACAAACTTACACGCTACTGCACTCGGGGTTTTAATGCGCTACCGCCGCGAATTGCTTCTGTTTTATTAACGCACATAAACTGTCACAGCAATCACTGATAGCGTTTAATTGATTAGTACAAAATATTTAGTGTTTTACTTTAAAAAAAAATAGTAATAATATTTATTTATATATGTATATATACAGATATATATATTAATCAAATTTGCAATGAATATGCAGTGCTTCTTCTTGCAATGCGTTTTGTAGCCAGTGCTCAACAGCTAACTAAACTCGGTACATGCGTTGTACAGCCACTGAGGGCTGACAACGAGCAATAGGATTATAGTGATAGCATATGAAAATAATTCCAACTGAATGGCAGTTTTGATAACGCACTTTGTATGAAAACCAAAATGTTAAAACATGAAAGATTTGTTCTCTGTCTTCATCTTGGCTTATCACTCTTTTACTTCAATGCTGTGCAGTCACATAACTCACGAAAACAATAAAGTTCACGAAGTACGAATTTTTGCTACTTCAACAGTGCATATAACGATTTAGTGGCCGTTCAGTGACAATTGATAAGAACATTATGCGTCTCTTAGCAACAGCAAGTTTTAACAAAATGGGAAATCCCCTATTTCGGTAACAAAAATTTGAGAATGATCAATCTTCCACTTTATATGAAAATTAAATTGGCTGAAATAAGACTAAACTAAATAAAATAAACGTATTCTCGGAATCTATGCCTGGTTTTGCAAAAATGGGATATACACGTCTATGTTTGTATGTACATATATACATAGTAACAAATGAATGATAGACCTTGCTACCGTTAACACGTACACTTAACTTTCTTATGAGACGGCCCACACACAAACACACCATACACCCAGGATTTTGATTTCAAATAAATTTATTAGTAGATTTAAACTATTTGCTACTGCTTATCAAATGTTAATGGCAACGGCGCCCTCGCACTCCTGGTCGTCATCCTTGTCATTGCCGTTCGATTTCGTCTTATCCTTATCATCGTCCAATTTCAACCCATTGATCGTGTTAATAAAATCCGATAAGAAATTCTCATAATCCTCATGTTGCATGGCGCTACGCTGCAAGGCCTGCAGGCCCATCCTCAACTCTGTGTTTTGTAATTTTGCTGCCGCCAGCTCTACATTCTTTTTAGCCAACTCCATTTCACGTTTAAGCGCACAATCACCAAGATATTCAATCTCTTCACGATACAAATGCACCTCATATAGCAGATTCTCATACTCGCTCATATCCTCTTGTGACCCCACAGCAGTCGTTTCCTTCATTGCTTTCGCATGCTGTTTACTTGCCAAATCCATAATGCTGTGCTCGAAGTCCAAATATAGTCGAAATGAGTTTGGTCGAACGCTGCGGCATGCCGGGCAGTTCGATGATCTATGTATATATGTATGTAATCGCACAAAGCAAGATTTTCTTCTATTAGTCAGTTTATAGGAAATATGCAATGCTACTCACTCTTTAAGCCACTGTTGAAGGCAATCGTAATGATAGACATGTCCACAGTCGCAGACGTGCACGTTATCCGTTGGCCGATAGATTTCATGGCAAATCGAGCAAATGATAATCGCAGCACCACTTAAGGCGTCAACAATAGCAGCATCCTCCTTAGGCCTTTTGCCGCTTAGTACACTACTGTAGTCACTCATAGCTTTCGATTGTATTACTCCGAAATAGCAAAAACCAATTAATACTTTTAAGATGAAATCAATATAAAGCACGCCGCTTCCCGTCCGTCGAAACACGCTTCTACGCCGTTAACGCTCGCCAGTCGAATGGCTTCGCAGAGTCACTGTTTGGCACTTGCATATATTGCACTCAGCGCGATATCTCGCCTTTGGGCAGAGACTTACAATGGGTTTCGCTTAGGTTCGGGTTCGCTTTCGGGGCTGGGCTTCGGCTTCAACTGTGTTATCATTGCTGCGTCGCTACGTCGAAGCGAATCTAAGCATATAGTACGAATAAATACTAAGTTCCGATTAACTCGCTTGTGTTTATTTATACCAAAAATGTAACGAGATCCGATTCTAAGGGCGCGTGAAGATGTCAAAATTCTTATTGGGATCTAGCCTTCTCTTTCTTTCACACAGTCACACCTCGAACCACGCAAGGCAGTTAGTAGCAGACTTTATGCACGCATATGGCATTTATTGAATTTTTTGTTGATATTGTTGATTTTTGTTGTTGATAGATTACAATGATTTTTTACGGTCAGCTTAAAATTGTAATTGTTTACTGTAGTGATGTGTGTAAACAAACAATTCAATGAGGCCGCGCTTTGCAGGCATCTCTTTCGCACATAGGTTCTTGCTCAGCAGTGGTCAGCACGTCGATAAACTTGATTTCGGCTCAATCCATTAGATTGTTTTTAGAGTCGTGTTTGCGTTTGGTATTGGGGCGGTAAGGCTATTGGTGGTATTGTTTATTTTATATAAATCGTCATTGTTCTTGCATAGATTAGATAGTACGTGAGCTGGGCGTTGGATATTGCTTATCTTTGTATGTATTGTGATATGATGCGGATACATTTAAAAAAAAAAATAAAATGTAAGACAATTATCAAACTTGTGTTGTGTTATTGTAGTGGCTCGTTTATTCGCTCTGATGATAGTGAGGTGAAATCTTAAGAACTTTAGTATCCAAGACTTACTAACTAATAATTTGTATTATTGTTGTTGTAAGTACAATTAATACAAGAAAGAGTACAGTTTTTCCCGTTTTAGGGTAAAAAATATCAGATTATTTTGTCTATGGTAAAAGATATACAATATAAATATACATTTATGCCAAAGCATCCATTGTGGCGCTAAATCAAAAATGATTAAACGGGCAGAGCGCGTATTGGCAAAGAATCTTGGTCAAAAACCAAAAAGTTTGGGCGAGAACCCTTGCTAGGAAGCTTAAGGAAGGGTATGACGTAGTTGTTTCCCGTGGAACAGTTCGGCAGGTCATACTACACACCAAACACTTTGCAAGTACTGGCAGTAATAAAAAAAACGCTGCTTTCTATGTCACATGTGCAAAAGCGGTTGTCCTTCACTATGATGCACTTTTCCCAATCTGTTGCCCACTGGGACGCCGTCATATTCTATAATGAGTCGAAAATGACTTTTATTACAATGTATGTACATATGTACCCACACAAAGCAAGATATTCTTCTATAGTCAGTTTATTGAGAACATGCAATGCTACTCACTTCTTTAGTTACTTTTGAAGGCAATCATAGTGACAAACATGTCCATAGTCACGGTACGTGCACGTTTTCCGTTGGCTGATAGATTTCATGGGAAATAGAGCAAATGATAATCGCAACACAGCTGAAGGAGTCAAAAATGGCAGCATCCTCCTTAAGCAGAACACTATTACAGTCATTCATCGCTTACGGTCGTATTATTTCAAAAATCAATTAGTAGTTTTAAGACGAAAACAATTTAATCCACGTCACTTCTCATCTGTCGACAGAGTCTGGATTTATATTTTTCTATTCGTATTTATATTTTTTTTCTGATGTTTGCCTGCTGGGCTGCTAGATTGTTATAGGGAGTTTGTTTTCTTTCTTGTTCAGAGCTTATTAAAAATATATCAAGATTAACAGCATATAAAATGGGAAGGTTTTTTTTTTTCTTAAATCGCTTTTATTAGTAAAAAAATATCGAAGTGTTAAATAAATATCGACGACATCTGTCAGCCTATTAAACGCCACTACACTTGAATGGGCGGGCAGCTGAAAGACGTGGATGTCGAGTTTCTTTTTAAGACTATGTAGCTATACAATGTGTAAATAATATATTTAAAAATTAGTTCTATGTTAAAACCAAAAAAAAATTAATATAAAATTAAAGATTACATATAAACTAAGTCTCTTAGACTATAATTCGAAAGGGTCGCTGACGACCACTTGACGTCTGCTAAATGACGTTTGCGTTACTTCGCAAAAGTTAGCAGCGTAACTTATTGACTAAGATGTATATTGCTTAGTATATTACACACATGCATACGTACGTATATGCATGCACATGTACATACATGCGTGTGTAGACATGCAGGTAACGCTACTAAATAGTTGCCGAGTACACGATATATAATAATAAATATAAATAAATATCGTTGATGCTGCCAAAGCCTATTGCGTGTAGTGTGTACCTTAAGCTAGTGGGCGTGGTTAACACCCATTTGACATGCCCATATTGCACATACTGTTGCTGGCACACGTATAGACAACTAATACTAATTTGGCAAAGCTGAGTCGCTTGCGATTGCGCCTGTTGCCAACTCACACAGGACAGAGCAGGACAATCGCATATTGTATTTCTTCTTCTTCATCATCGTCTGCTCTTTTGTTTTGTTCTTTTCACGCACAGCACAAACACTTAGACTAAAAGTAACATGTACTAAAAAAAGAGAAATATACGAATGCATATGAATGTATGGATATGTTTAAAAAAAATTTGGAATCATTAAAGCCATTCTGTTTTAGTCTTTTAGATTTTCAACTTGGCGGTGGACACTTTGTCGCCACCGTTGCCGCCACTCTTGCTGTCGACACCAACGCTTAGGCCAGCGGCGGTGTTGGCTCCATTGCCATTAGCTGGAATGGCGTTTATGTTGGGGCCGTAATATTGGATTTTCTTCGGAGTTACGACGTTCATATATGTGGCGTTGTTGTTGCTGGGAGTTGTTGTTGTTGTTGTTGTTGCTGCTGTGATTATTGTTGACGTTGTCGGTGGGAGTGGCGGCTGTGAATCGTCGCAGCTCGTGGGCACTGTCTCTTCCTCTTCCAGAATAATATCGTCGCCAACCATTGTTATGCGATGCGTCAGCAATGGTGCATTGCCGCTCATTTCGCGGTAAATGCTGTTGCTGTTGTTGTTGCCGTTCCCCTTCAAAAGAATTGAGCGTGTGCTGTTCTGTGCAGTCGTGTTGTTGTTGTTCGTATTGTTCGTGTGGTTTTTGTTGACTGCAGCGGTCACTGAGGGTGGCGGCGGCGGCGGCGTCGACTGCGTGGATGTTTGCATTGGGGTTTTCATCTCGGATTTTGTTGTACTTAGCAGCTCCAGTGCGATCATTGACTGTGGCCGCGTACAGCTTCGCTTGTTCTTTTGCTGAGCCAATGGTGTTGTCTGCGACTGCGGCTGCGATTGCGCCTGTGCCTGCGCTTGTGCCTGTGCCTGCGCGGCGCCGGCCGATATCTGCGACACCTGAGTGCGGCTGTGGTTGTTGCTCAATCCGATATCTTTCCATTTCTCTGAAACGAATCGTACAAGTGACTTAGCCACGCGTAACCAACATAAGCCACACTATTCTGGACTCTTACCTGCTGCAGTACTGGCGCCATTTGCCTTGCCAAAGGGCAGCAGCAGCCGCGATGGCTCGCACATGATGACCGTCTTATAGGCCTTGCGATATTGCTTATTCATGATCACGTAAATTATGGGATTGATGCAGGCTGACAGGTATAGCATTATATAGCTGAAGATATGTAGGCTCGGGTGTTCGACATCTTTGTCAGCGACTTTAACAATCGTTATGGGCAAATAGCAGATAACGAACGATAGAAAAATGGCTAACACCATCTTTGTGATACGCCACTCGTTACGTTTGGCGCGCACCTCACGTTGATCCTTGACCCGTGTCGGTAGGTACTTTGCTGGATTCGACTCGTGCGGCGACTTGATGTCCGTCGAGTAGCTGTTGCTGCTGCTACTGCTCTCCGAGGTGACATTCGCTGCAATGCGATTATGCGACGTTGCCTGTTGTTCGCCGCCCGGAAGCGTTTGTGGCTGTGACAGCGTTGACGCCGAAGGTGGCGGCATTGTGCGCAAGTTGTTTGGTATTGAGTTTTGTTTATTGGAATGCTGCTTCAAACGTTGCTCGGATTTGTGAACCACCCAAAAGATTTTCGTGTAACAGGCGATGATGATCAGACACGGTATAATAAAGGCGGTAATAAAAAGCGTCGTTTTACTACTGTGTCCATGTTCATCGTTCATTATGGAACACGTCTTCAGTCGTGGATCAAAGTCGAAACGTCCCCAAGCGCCAAGCAATGTGGGCAATTGCATACCATATGAGAAGAGCCAACAAAAGGCAATCATTGCGGCTATCCAGTGACGCTTATAGATGCGACTGTATGCACTATGATGCGCGATCATCACATAACGATTAATTGTGATCATGGCAATGCAAAGTAGTGACACACCAATGTTACCGTACTGAATGAACGGTATCAACTTGCAAAGCACTGTGCCATGCGTCCAAGTGCCCTGTATGAAGCGCAATGCGCTAAACGGCAGCACTAACGCACAGAAAAGCAAATCGGCCAGGCAAAGACTTTAAATAAGATATTCATACATATGTAACTATTAGGCTGTTGGTATTGCTGTGCGGCTTCTGATTACTTACCTGATTATAAAGGCCGCAGCCACATTGCGCACCTTGGGACATTTGATTAGTGCGGCAACTGTCAGAAAATTGCCAATTATGCCAATAATCATAATGAGAAAAGTCATTACAGCAGCAAAGGTCAGCAAGGGTGCAGAAAATCTACAACAAGAACAAATTGCAAGAAACTATGCTTTAGTATACTGTTACATGGTAATTTGCAAATATATTTTTATATGTAAAAAAAACGCCAACATTTCAAAATTTAGGACCAAATTAGCGTGCCGAATGCAACACTGCGCTGCACTCTGCAATCATGGTGCATGTACATATATGTGTACATACATATACATCTAATCTACTAAGTCGTATAGATTGTAACATGCTGTCTCTATCGTTCAACAGCGCTGATAAGCCCTTTAACGTCGTAGTGAACATTTGCCACCACTGACTGACGCTAATCTCTGATTATCAATATTTACTACACTCAAGCAGACCGACGTCGGTCAGTCGCGCTGCTAGTTAGCTTGCATCCCCAGCTTTTTCCTTAGCGCACAGACTAGACGCAGGTACAAAAAAAAAGCATTGACCACCACTAGCATAGTAAGAGTCAGTCAGTCGTATGTCAATATCAAGTTAGACTTCGATTAACGTTCTACGAATTGAGTTTAACAAAAGATCCTCATTGTTGATGTTGGTTTTGCCGGCTGCTTATTGCTGCCGCACAGTTCCGTGCTAATGATCCGCGTAATATTAACGACGACGTGTTCTACCCGATTGCCATTGCGTCGCAAGCACGACCGTTAGTATACAACAAATACAATAATAAGAATCCCTCAGATAAGACATACTCAGTTTCATCGCCGTCGCCATTGAGCCCGACATCGTTTGCGGCACTCACATTACCGCCGCCGATTATGTTGTCATAGGTTTTTTCACTCATGCTGAAAATAAAAAGATCAGAAATAAAAATAATAATAATTTTATTTATTTAACGAAAATTAATAAAAAAAAAAATAAAGAAAAAGAATTATATGGTTGAAGCATGAAGTTGGCGAGCTAGCGAGACAAACGACTACGGTTTGGTCTTAAAATAAACAAAACCAGAAAAAGTCAACTGAAATGTTGAAACGCTGCTTAATGATAAAGTTCATGCTGCACATACGCTGTGCAATTCAATGCGTAACCTCGTGTGAGCAGGCGCTCGACAGATAGGAGTCTTTGACGCAGTGAACGAGTATAATCGAAGAGGTCTGGCGCTCGACTAGATAATTTAAAAAAAAAAATGTTTATTCCAACAAAATGAAGCCAAATCATGGCTTGAGCTGGTTAAATGGCTAGCTTCAAGGTTCAACTATAAGAACTTATGTACATATCCATATAAATGCCTACCTAGAAATACATATGTATATATTGTAGCTATATATACATACATACATACATAAATTTTAAAAAGCACGAAATGCTGTTGGAATTGACTAATGAACTAATTAAACCAACTAATTTAAATTCTTCTTATACCAGTCAATGTTATGTGTCTAAAAGTATCTACTTTGATATTGACTTTAGAGGGACTTAATGCTTTAGTAGATTCGTCAAGGTATGGCAGAAAAAAAAACGCATATACATAAATATGTACTTAGTAGAAAATCAAATAAATTGACACTAAAAGATCCTTATTCTTAGTCTTAAAGAAAACCTACATAGAGTTGGACTTACGAAAACTCTTTAGTAAGCAGAAAAAACAGTTAAATAAATACTAAAAAAAAAAAAAGAAAATAATGCAGTAGATATTATTTTCGCGATTCAAAGCCCAACAGTTGAGTATCTATTTACATTAACGACTGCCTCCGTTATCCAATATCCAAATGGTTTATAGCTTAGCTTGTTTCATTTTACATCCCAGAAAATGTTACCCAGGTGTTGCGTGTTTAATTGCACAACTTGCGGCTGCAGGTGTGCACGCACAATTTTACGGGGCAAAATGCGAGTGTGTCACTACTTATGACCTTGTAAGGACATTTACGACAAAGACAAAATTTAGCTTATTGGCATTTGGTAAGCGGCCACACTTAATTCTTTTCGTATAAGCTACATATCACCTGCTGTGGCTGGGTCAACTTAAAGTTGGGCACAATAGTTATGTCAACCTTGGCATAGAACCTTGGAAGTTTATGCAAATCTTCACCTTAATAAAAGCACTGCACTGCGTTAATCCTTCGGCACGGTTGGCTGTGTTTTTTTTTTTTTTATTATTATTATTATTTTTATGTTTCTGGCTTTAGATCAACTATGTTGTTGTTGTTATTGTTGGTTGGTTTGTTGTTTGTTGCATGTGCAAATTTGGCTCAGCTTTGTCCCGGTTTTCGCGTCACAATTACGGACTCTCGCTACAGTTGCTTTGGTCTTACTGAAGTTCGGTTTCATTTCATTTGCTGTACAGGCAAGAAACCCATGCGAGTAATAATTTCGTTTTATATATATATATTTGTTGTTGCTGTATTATTTTGGGCTTACATTGGCAGCACAGATCTTCTCAGACGCACCCTGAGACTTAAGTATTCATTTGTATGTAGTTGTTGTTGTTTTTTCTAAATTAGTGTCAATTAAATAATTTAAAGAGGTCACACACTCGTCCAATCGGACCAACCCATTCACACAACCGCTGCAGCACGCAGTCGCTGCACTGTTTCGCCGCATACTCAACCACTTGCCCGTCTCTGCCCGCAACTAGCTCAGTCGGAGCAATGCGTGCGCACCGCCCGCTTTATCGCGACATCTAGCTACATAGTACATAGTCTGTACAAACTTATGCTACTTAGATTGTTTTCAACTGATTATTTAACTGTACTTGTAGTACTTAACGCGCTGTTGTCCCTGCCCATGCCCATGCCCATGCCAATGCCCATGCCAATGCCCATGATGATGCGGATGATGAGGATGGCATTGCTGCTGCTCTTGCGTCGATGTTGATGATGACGCCCGCCTGATGATGCCGATGCCGATGCCGATGTCGCTGCCGTAAGCGATATTAAAGCAAACATATGGGTGCAAAGATCAACGCTCAACTTTAATTAATTGAGTATTTGATATGATGAGTGTGATGCGCTTCATGTTGTTGTTTTTGTTGTTGTTGTTGTTTGCTTCTTCTTGAATATATTTTATAACATTTTTATTTCTTTTTTTTATTTTCTATTATATGCCAAATGTCGCATGTCAGCCCTTTAGCGCTGCTATACCCCACATGTGACCCATAACAATAATTGACAATTTGTCGGCATTAAGCGACTTTTTTGCGCCATAAGTTAACACGGCTGTTAACAACACAATCATAGGCTACGCCTAAATGCCCCATGCTCAATGCATTAATGCTGCTACTGCGCTTGCTCCCATTGACTTATACATGTTGTATGTGAGTGTGTGTATATGTTTACTGTGTATGTTTTACTTTTAGTACTCCTTTCTATGCTACTCACCTGCCGGCTAAAAAATCTGCACTATTCTACTGCTGCTTGTATTATTATTTATTTTTTTTTTAGATTTTAAATTTCACGCACGTTTCACAGCTACACATGTAAAAATGCAGAGTGAAGCGCTGCCAGACAAAATAGTCACAACAATAATTAATTCAATTAATAATTAGCAACAACAAAGCGACAATAACACACGGCACAACACGCGCGCGTCTTATGTGTGCCGTTTGTAGGAGTATGATATTTGTCAAAAAATTTAGAATCGTTTTGCAATCAGACGTGCACACTAGCGCATTATATTCGCTTTAATGAACGGAATCGAATTGAGTTATTAGTTGTTGAGCTATGAAATTGTGTTAATTTCAATTATACGTCTTATCAGCAGCGTAAACGTCGTACACCGCCTACCGTTGCCGTTTGTCTGATGTTGTTTTGAGCAATATGCCATGTGATAGAAATGCCAGTGCGATCTTCTTGCACTCGCTCACAACTCACAACTCTCAACTTTTGCAGCAATCATCAGCGGGCGCTCAGCAACGTGACGTCGCAATAACGTCTTTGATTATACGTATACGTATGCGCAATATTTTATTGCGAGTGTAAGTTTTTCTTATTGTTTTTGTGCATTTTTTGTTGTTTGCCAATTTTATTTGCATGCACGCAGTTGAGACCGAGTGTCTCATGATGTTTTTTTTTTTAATGAAGCATACCCACAAGTAAAGGGTGATCCATTTCGTTTAGTTTCTTAACTTTTATTTAAGGAAAACATAAAAGAAAACAAACACAAAATATTAAATGATTGAATTTATTATTTTAAGAATCAAACATTTTAATGTTTTGGGGGGTTATCTCGGCTTTAACCGGACGGATATAGGTTCTTACGTGCCTCCATATTGCAAGTTTATAAGAATTATAACGTAATCATACGATCTTGGTGGCCAGTTTTCGCAACTGAAAACAATGGAACGTATGAACTTTTCATGCAAAGTTTCCACTGTTACTGTCTGAAATTTAAGACCTAATTATCTCGTATATTAAGAGAATTTATCCCGCCCCATTACGATATTGGGTAATAATTCATCCACTCCGTAAATATATTATTTTACACTAGCATTTGACGCTTGATACACGCATGACGACTTACAGCTCACTCAATTCGCCAGTTGCCAATATGGGAATTTCGAATTAGATCACCCTATAGTTCGGCAGCTCAAAGTAAACAGAGAGTAACAATGTGCAGAGAGCCGTGAGTAGAGTGCAAACAGCATAGATACAAGCAAAATAATAAGCGAAAAAGTGTTAGCTTACGTTGTTGTCACTGCTCTTGTTTCTGTTGTTGTTGTTGTTGCTATTATTGTTCGGTGATGATTCAAGCCACGTTCAAAACGGTTTACGGTAAGTCATCTGTTTCGCTTTGTTTTTATTGTGATTGTTGTTGTAGTTGTTGTTGTTGTTGTTAAGGTTGTGCGACATGACTAATACAATAGGCACGAACTTGTTGAAAATGTATTTATATGCACATAATATACGCATATTATATAGCATGAATCAAAGTAGTTAATTGCTGCAACACACGGTCAGCATAGGTTTTTTTACATTTGCTCACGTATATTTGTTTGTGTCAATAATGTTAATTTGAAACTGATTATTTCCGTTAATTTTATAAATATCATGGCAGAATCACTCATAAGCAAGATTTTCGCAACAATTCTAATTAAAAAAACTTAATCAACAAAATGTCACAAATCGCCAACTTAGCACTTTTATAATGTACGAATTTTCAAATAAAAATGCGCCAATTACGATTTTCACTTTCAATGCGACACAACAGCCTCGTTAACTATAAACCACTCCGTATCGGACAAGAAAATGCTTTTGCCGCGATTGTCCATTAGAAATCGTTCGTTATCACAAAACAAAAACAAAAAATTAACTACAGGTAGCAGCGTATCACACTTTAAACTTATTTTAAAATCGAGCGCGCAAGAGTAGCAGCATGGACTGCTCGCAAGAACTTCACTCACAGTGGCACTTGTTTACTCGAGGAGCAACAAGTGTTGAATGCAATGAGCAAATCCAATGTTTTTAACATTCAAGTCAATGAAGTCATGAAACATTTATGAATGGGAAAAACAAATAAATTGCGTTTGGAAATAAAAGTGTAGACTACTAAAATACTGTCTAATATGTGCGATCTGCATCGATGTTTTGTTTTAAACGATATGAATAAGTTTAAAAAAAAGTAAATGAGTATAGCATAGCGACAGGTAATGCGGCATTGAATTATAATTTTATGCTTAGTAGCGCGATGAGTGTTTTCATTGCACTCAGGCCACTGTGCACAACACGCTTTTGCCTCTTGTCATTTCACTCACACCGTATGTAAATTATACTATTCCATGCTCTCACTCCATCTTGTATCGATCATATAATAACGATAACATACTATCGATTGTGAGCAAGCAATACCTAAGTAATTGGTTGAAATGCACATGCAAAGAAAATATTAAAAGAAAAAATATAATTATCTTTTAAATACATACGAAAAAGGCTGTTCTGATATTTAACAAAAAGAAACAATCGAACACAGCTATATGAAAATAAATGATTATGAATGTATCGACTTATCGGTGCGTTGTGTCGTACCTATCGATATTAACTAGTTACATTTCTTGTTTTACTTTGAAAGCTGTTACAGTTTGAAAACTAAGCGTGACCTATAATGACGTCTTTGTACAAACGGTACGTTGAATAAACCAGTGATGGTTTAAAATACGGTTCAAGCAGACAAAATTATCAATTGTTTAAACGAATTCAGACGACTTTGCACAGCTTAAAGAATGATATTAAATAAATATGGTTTTTTAAAGAGAAATATTTCTATTTTGTTTTATTTAAAATTTTTTTTTTTTTTTTTTGCAGTTATTTGTAAAGAAACTACATTATAAATATAGACGTATGTGTTGTGGCTTATTATGCTATAGTTTTTAACATTTAAAGCAACAGATGTTTGTAACTGCCACAGATTGACTAAAAATTAGTTCAATGAAAATTGACTGAATAGTTTACTTGTAGTAAAATATACGAACGCACAGGACACTCTTCGAGATGTTGCCTTTAGGCAACATGTTTGTCACCTTGTTCGAAGCAGCCAGCTCCTACGTTGTTCATTACTGATTTACTTTGTTATTGAAAACAATTAGAGTTCTCACAGCACGAAAATTCTTCTATTTTATTCTGCTGTACAACTGAGAGTCTCTATCTCATCCACGGCAGAGTGCTGCATAAATAGTGACATGGCTTCCAGGATTTGTGCGTACGTTTCGCTTTGCGATCAAATATGTCTTCTTCTTATTATATATGAATATATGTTATGTTTGTATGTATAATAACAAATTTATCAAATAATAATTATAGTATGTAATAATCTATGCATACAATGGATATGCGCAAAATCTGTGGAAAACGTTTGGCAACAAGATCAAACCTAATTACATTAGACAAGTGTAACAAAACCGATAAAAAAAATAAAATAATAAATTTTAACAAAAATGTTTTCCACAGATATTGACTAGCATATCTTATTAGATACCAAGTCTACTTAAATCATTGCTTCTCGTGTTTGTTTTTCCCTTTTTCTTTTTTTTTGCAGATTTAACAAAGTGTTCAACTGTCTAACGGCACAAATAGTTAGTAGCAGTCGCAACTATCAAATGGGCGCTAGTTGGTGAGTTCTGTGCGATTAGCAGCAACTTCAGCTAAAATCAATAGATCTGAAGTATTGTTGATGTTTTCATCGGTTGCAAGGTTCTCAAACGACAATGATGTTGATGTTGTCGGTGAGGGCGTCAGCGGTGGCAGCGAAATTGCCAAAGTAGATGATTGAGCATGTTGCTGAGCTCCTTCCGCTGTGGCTGCTGCCAGCGGCTGATGTTGTGCAGCATCATAATGCTGCGTGGACGCTTGTGGCGAATGATTAAAATAGTAGCAACCATTAATGGTCAATGGCAATATGGAAGCGACTTCCTGTTCAATGGAGCTAACATCACGTCTTGTTATGCTCTCCTTGCGTGCCTTACGTTTTTGACTGCCAACAGCTGAGTAGTTGCCGTTCTCCGTTGCCGGTTCCGAATTCGGTGTCGCCTTAGGTTTACCTGCATGCAGACATGTAGGCGGTGGCGTCGTGGCACTAGTGTTATTATTAGCGGGGAAATTTGTGTTGGCATTGGCATTGGCATTGGTATTGGCAATATTTCGTTGTTTTTTGCCACTAAACTTTTTCTTTTTGTTTGTATTACGCTTACGCAATAAATAAGCATCTAAACTAAGCGCTGGCAACTCTTTGATCTTCTCTTCCAAATCAAAGCTGCCCCCTGGCACCGCCATATGTTCAACATTACCAGGCTCACTTGTGCCGCTGCTGCACTCAGAGATCGTACGACGATTTAATGCCACGAGCGTTGACGTTTTATAAGTATCACCATCAATTGGCAGTAACTCATTATTAACACCGCAAACCGTTGCCAAGCTGTGGCCAACGTTGTGGCCTTGATGTTGTAATTGTAGCTGCTCCGTTTTGGTCGGGGTTTTAATTTTTTTGGCAGCTGCAACAATATGCCCGGCATTGATAAGCTGCTGATAGATTTTACCCTTGCATCTGCGTGTTGTTTTTTGCTTCTTACATGGCACTTCGCTATCGTCCCCGTCGTCGCTTGAACTATTAGAACATTCCAACGACAGCGACTTATTGTTATTATATTTTCGATTGGTCTTTGGCATATGCGCTGTAAGAAACTCGGATGTTTCACTTAAAGCCAATTGGAGCTCTTGATCTTTGCTGTCACTAGGCCGCAGCAATGTGCTCAGCTTGCCCATTTGTGTTTCTTCAGCCAGTTTAAAGTAATTGCTGTCGCAAGCCGTTGCGGCAGGTCTTTGCAAATTGCTGCAACTATTATTGCTGCTGCTGTTGCTATTGGAGGCACTGATAATTAAATTGGTGCTATCAAACTTGTTTGCCTTCAAGTCGTGTGACACTGTCATCTGCTGCGTCTGCATGTGTTGGACATCTTCGGCTGGATAATGGTGCGACGATTGCTCAATAGACAGGTTGCTGCTCGTTGGTCGAGTTGTGTGCAAACGCAAAGGTGGCGCTGGTAGTTTGTACCACTTAAAATTCGGATTGGCATTGAAGAAGGCATCCTTATTCTAAAAACAAAAAATATACATACATATGCATTTTAATATACATTACACATCAAGTCATCGACATCTCTTGTAAATTAAATTCTATATAATTACTTTTTGTGCTAAGTTTGTAAAGCAATGTTTCTCATGCTCATCCAACGATGCCCACCAATCACCAAGTATCTTTGTTATGGCTCTGTTAGGCATAAAGGCATAGAAATATTAGCTTTAACATACACAATCATTGTATTCATAACATCTGTACCTGTTTTCCAACGATCTATAACGCTCCTTGACAATCGCACGATGACGCTTGCAGAAAATCAAAAATGCATTCATTGGTCGCCGAGCATGATTGTCCGGACGCGTACTTGCTGCGCCAATGTCGGTGCCCATGATGCTAACTTCCGTTGCGTGACTAGATACTGGGACAACATTGACCATTTCCGTTGGGTGACAACGTCTATTGTCATCTTTGCGTGCGTCAAATAACAAATAATCATCATGCGGTTGCTGATGTTGCTCGTCTTGCTGCGTTATCGTCTCCACGTCGATGTGCTCCTCTGAATCATCTTCGATATTTTGCTTGGCTTGTACAATATACCCATGCGCTTGTTGTTGCTTATAATTGTTGCTACTCTCCATGCGCGCAGCAGCAGCAGCAGCCTGTACGCGCGCATTCAACAGGCTACGTGCTTGATTCTGTTTATAAAAACAGAATTCTTTAACATCCTTGCTGCTAGCTGCATCGTCTACATCAACAATGTCATCAGCATCAGCTTCTTCATCAACATCGTCGTCATCGTCATTGGGTTCGCTGCTAATATCGCCGTCATCATCGATATCGTCATCGTTCATGTGATTGAAATTATGCAATTTTGCATAGTTATGTACGTCTTCAATGCAACGAAAAGGTTTGTGCTGTACTTCATTTTCTTCGGCTACTACAACATCGTCGACTTGTTGTTGTTGGCTTTGTTGCTGCTGCAGCTGAGCAGTGCTGCTACTAAAGGCGTTAGCAACGACCTGCACATTCATCATATTCGGTATTGCACGAAAGGCACTCTCGGCAGTTACTGGTTTATTATTTGTTTTTGCTGTTGATGTTGTTGTTGTTGTTACTAGGTTTGCACGGTTATTGTGACGCACGCGTATATTGCCCATCATCTGCGGCTGCTGTGATGTTTGCCTGTGATATTCGTGACCGTTGTTATTATTGTTATTATTGCTGTGCCGCATAAACGCAATGAAATTTGGTTTTATATTTTTGGTGTTGTTGCTGTTGTTGTTGTTGTTGTTATTATTATAATTGTTCTTGAATTTGGTTGCATTAGCTGCGTATGGCTGATGCACAAAGTATTTTTTGTTGTTATTGTTAACATTATTATGGTTATTTTTTGCATGCAGCTCGCTAATTACATCATCTGGACTATAGATTATTTCATTTATAGGCTGAAAGTACTCGTAGCCCTTTAAAAATTCGGCCCTTCCGTTACTGTTGTTGACATTGTGGGGAAGTTGTACAGTTATTGGTTTGTTGCGACTAGTATCGTTGTTGCCATTATTATTATTATTATTATTATTACTATTATTGTTGTTGTTGCCAACTGTCACTTGTTGCTGCAAAATGATAGTTTTTGCATGCAGCTGTGAAGTTTTGGCGGCGACTGTTGCTGATTTCATGTTCTTGTATGTTGTAACTTTATTTTTTTTTATGTTGTTTATCTCGTTGTTTTTTGTTCTCGGCTTTGCAAGCTACATAAGCCAAAAAAAAAGAGAAAAAAAAAAAACTTATTAGTTTAAGTTTCTTTTCTGCTAAGTTCAAGTGTGCCAATAATTATATGTATTATAGTGAGCATTTGTTTTTACCAACTATGCAAAAATAACGGTCAAATATACCCATTCACTTTTTGACCATGAAGAGTCGCGTATTTCTTCTTTATTTAAAGTGCAATTTTATTTGTTTTATTGCTGTTTCAGTGCGTACCAGAGGTTGCCAAAAGTTCACCAATACCAAATATACGTACTGTCATAAACGCATTTTATTATTTTGTAAATAAATTAAATTTAAATACACACGAATATGAATATAAGAAAAACACAATATACACGACACATACGTTTGTATATGCACGGGTATATGCTCATACATACATATAAGCATACGCATGTATGTGCGCATATCTACAATATACGTTACGTTGCCTAGAGCAGACGATACGCGCGGCATAGGCAAATGGCAAAGCAGTGTAGCAGCAGAGTGCGTTGAAAAAAAAATAGCAAAAACAGAAAATAATAATAATAATAAAAAAAGAACTAAATGAATTAAAACACAGCCAGCAGCGTACGATAACAGTTGATTATTTATTTTTTTTCCATGCCTATTTTGCACTCAATTGTTTTCGCTGCTGACTGTCTGCTTTTTGTTTTTAACTTCTTACTTAAATTAGCGAATATTTAAAAAATAACTTTTTACGTTAATAAAAAAAAAGAAAAGTAAACACAAAAAAGTTATTGCGTTGTTTTGCAAGTTTCCTTTTCAAGTTTTGAATATGTATATACACACACACATATGTATGTGCATACAAATAAACACATACATCTTTAAATATATATAAGCGCGTACATATACACAGTTGTTTTTTGTTTCATTCGTGCTTCACCTGCCGATGTCTCCGCCGTAATTGTCAGCTGTTGGCTCAACTGCTTAGAATGTTTTTGTTCACGGTCAAGGTCATGCATGGGGGTGGCTGTGGCAAGCAGGCGCTACTTGCAACCTTCGCAAGCTGTGCTAAGCACCCGGCCTCTCGCTTGCTCACTTTCCGGTCAAAATCGAGTGCGGCTCGTAATGCATATGTATTTTCTCCTTTTTTTTAAATAAAATTTCAGCTTTCTTTTGTGGCCTACAACGCAGTGGCAAAATAAGCACAATTACGCGTATATCTTAAATAATATACAAATATAATGAACTGCACTTGATTTAATTTTTTTTTATTTTACGTTTTTTTTTTTGTTTAATTTAGTCGTCTATACAAAGACGGCAGCAGCAATAAAATGAAAACAATAAATAAAAAAAGGAAAATAATACAGTAAAATAAAAAACAAAGCTGAAACACACAAACACTCGACCATAAATACACAAACAACACTTTATATATACAAATACACATGCGCATATGTTTGTGTTGTTTTTGCTAAACAGCTGATGACGTTTCTTGTTTTTTTCTTTGCTTTTTTTTCTTCATACAAACTTCACAATGTTTCTTGTTCACTTAAATGAAAATTTATTCATTTTAGCGTAAAAAGGTTTTTCATGAATGACTTGCCTATTGAACAATTTTTATTTATTTTTATTTGTTTTTCTATTTTACAGATGCCAAAGCGTAGTCTTTATTAATTTTCAACGTTGATGATGTCAAATGAAAATAAATACTGTTTTTCTGCTCAGTCGCTCTCTTCACATATGAATTTCGTTTGTTGGCGTCAACGCAAACAACAGCCGAGAATTGTTCGGCATATAGTCAGCGGGCATGCAAAAACAAAAACAACAATACCCACAAAGGTATGAGTATAATGAATCTCGCCGCTTTCGGTACAGCTGTGAGCTGTTGCTGTTATGTATTTTGCATAGTGTTGCAAAAATTCAATATGACATGGTACTTGCTTTAGTTTTGCTTTCAGATTCAATTTATTTACTTTTAGCTACAATAAAATTTATTTTGTTTCTTAAAACACGAATATCGAACATTATATATGTGACAACTAAACTAATCTTTGAATAACGACGCAAACTCTTGCTGTTTGCTTCTCACAAAAGTGATATATGCTTTCTCGCCTTAGCATTCAGAGCGTTTTTATATGCACGCGTGAGTGCTTATACGGCAAATATTTCTCAAGGTCATGCGTATATTTAGAGACAAATTTTCTTATTGCACTGCATTTGCACACACAACACATACAAGTCGTTATAACTGATTGCCTTTATGCACTTTACAGCACTAATCCAACGTGTTAAATTTTCTTTCGTTTTACCACAGATATTTCCAATTATAAATGTATTGTGGCTAAATTCACAAACCAAACTTTTTGTTATCCGCGAAAAATGTAAATGACCGCAAATTGGGCTTTTTCGAATTTTTTTGAGAACTTTACACTGCATGCGTTATTGCCGTTACGCTCACACAAAACCACTCAATGCAAATACTTGATGCTGCCTTGCTTTAACATAAGCAAGTATGGGGCTTTGCATACTATGTTGAGATATTCGCGTTGTTTTGATTCTACAAAATCTTTTAATTTGAAATTGTTGAGAATTACGCTTAAGGCTTTTACTTGACAGTTCAGTTTATTATTTTAGATGCATGAATCAAATACACGGCAAACGAATAGCCAAACACGAAATGAAAGACAGAGAGAGCACATTGCACACATACTACGTTGCATATGTTTTGATCATCATGATTTTGATCCACAAATTGCGATTTTAAAATTTTAACTGAGAAAAAAGCCATTCTTACGTTGTTTGCACTACCGCTTGAGCACGTTTATAAAAGTCTCATGTGGTACGCGTATATTTGCGAACATGCGCATCTTCTTCTTGCCCTCCGCCTGCTGCTTCAGTAGTTTCATACGGCGCGTTACATCTCCTCCATACTGGAAATTATTAAAATGCATCATAAGTGTTTTTGCTTTGTATGCGTTAATATCAAGTAAGCTCACCAGTTTGGCAGTGACATCCTTGCGGTAGGCTTTGATTGTTTCACGTGCTAGCACTTTACTGCCCACACACGCCTGTATGGCAATCTGCACCATTTGCCTAGGAATGAGTTCTTTAAGTTTCAACACCATGTCACGCGCCACTGCAGTTGCTTTTGAAGCATGCACAATGCGACACAGCTCCTCAACTGGCCGATTGTTCAAATGTATGTCGAGGCGCACCAGACTAGTTTCATGATAGCCGTAATCTTCGTAGCTAAAACTCGCATAGCCAGAGCTTAACGACTTGAGGCGATCGTTAAAGTCAAGAATAATTTCGCTGAGTGGCAGTATATATTTCATAAGGATGCGCGTATCATCGATGTTCGTGGAGCTCTGCTGCACACCACGTCGCTCAACACATAAGCTGATTATTTGGCCAACAAATTCAACGGGCGCTATTATGGTGCCCGTAACCAGAGGTTCGTAGTACGTTTTCACTGATATTGGCTCCGGCAAGAGTGCTGCATTTGATATTTCAAGCGTATCTTTGCCCGCCTGCTTAATCAGCTTGGGATTTGACAAGGTAACTCGATACGTTACCGAGGGTGCGGTAATGATCGGCTCAGCACCATGTTCCTGTTCTAAACGCTGGCAAAACACTTCCATGTGTAGTAGACCAAGAAAACCCAAACGCCATCCTTGCCCAAGCGCAGGACTGGAATCAACTTTAACATTTACCACGGAGTCATTGAGTACGAGCTTCTCAATTGCACTTCGTAGTGATACATGCTTCGACTGATCAGCAGGAAAAACTCCAGCGAAGACAAGTGGCTGTTGTGGCTTGTAGTTTCCTGCGGCTGTGACCTTTTGATTTTTTAAATGCAATGTATCGCCAATTATAGACTCTTTACTGTTGCGCATGTTACAGGCGATTAGGCCAACTTGTCCGGCGGCTCTAAAGATAAATTAACTCAACATGAGTATAAACTCATTTTAAAAAAACCAACTTACAGACAATCTAAAGCAGATTCAGCTGGTCGCAGCACTGAAATGCTTTTCAGTGGGTATGTCTTTTTTGTAGTCAATGACTGTATGTCCTGGCCAACGTTGAGTTTCCCATTGAGCACATATATAAGATTCAATGCACCGCGATACTTATCGAACCAACTGTCAAAGATCAGAGCACGAAAATCGCTTTCGCGTTCTACCTGCGGCGGTGGAATGACATCAATCACGCGATCTAAAACGTTAGCCACGCCTGTACCCAATTTGGCGGAGATCTACTAAAGAACATAAATCGGTTTATACTTAAACTTTCACGTAAAATATATCACAAGCATTTTCTGTGCTCTTATTATACCTTTAGCACGGTTCCTGGATCAATGTCAAATAAATATTTCAAATCCTTACAGACTTGTTCCGGGTTTGCATGTTTAATGTCAATTTTATTAAGTACTGGCACCACTGCTAGATTTCGCATTTTAGCAAGATGAAAGTTGGCCACAGTTTGTGCTTGAACGCCATGGCAGGCGTCCACAAGCAGTATGACACCATCACAGACAACTAATGATCGTGAAACCTAACGAAAATAACTTCATGTAAATTATTGAGGTTATGTACAAGCCATTCGGTTACATACCTCGTTCGAAAAATCAACATGACCAGGTGTATCAATTAGATTCAATAGATAAGTTTCTCCTTTGTAATTATGAAAAATAGATGCCGTTTGCGCTTTAACTGTGATACCGCGTTCACGTTCCACTTGAAGGTTGTCTAGCACTTGGTTTTGGCCCAAATTGCGTGAAATAGCACCTGTTAGTTCAAGCAAACGATCCGCTAGAGTGCTCTTCCCATGATCAACATGTGCTATGATACTGAAATTGCGTATGCGCGACGGAGGTATATTTGCAAAATCTTTCAGTGGATCGCTACTAACTGTATTTGTTTGTGTATAACGTGCGCTTGGTATGCTAAGTAACTGCCGCTGTAGAGTCTGTAAACTATAATATTGTAAGAATTTAGCAGTCAGTTCTGACCCATAATGTCGTACCTTGTTTTTGCAGCTTGCGTACGAATCTTTAAGCGCCTACATATTATTTTGTACATTTTCTTGAGTTCAAACCAGACAGTTTGTTTTCTTCAGTCAACATTACTACATGCGGCCAACAGCTGATACTCTAGGGGTATTGCCAACATGCGGTAAGCTCATCAATAAGCAAGAGTCAACTGGCAAATTTAGTATGTTTTTAAATTCACAAAGCTTTCGCTCAGAACGGACAATAATTGTTGGGATTTTAGCTATTTGCAAAACGCCGGCAAAAAAATTAAACTTGTCAAATTCCAATGCAAATAAATGTTTTACTTATAAGATATGTTTATATACAATATACTTGAATAAGCTAACTACTGAAAATTTTAAGTGAAAACCGGTTGAGTGCTATTGTGCGGAATTTTAAGGCTCGTTTCTGCAAATAATTGATATCCGTCTCTCTTTGCGTATGGTTGCTCCTTGAAATTTTGACTGCTCGTTGCTTAAAATTTCATGTGTGAAATTGTAACGCGCGGTATGGCTGAAAAACATAAACGAGTTTTGTTGCATATTTACGTTACATGCAATTAACGACTGATTTTTAAAAGTGCGCCTCACCTCATAATGTACAACGAACGTCGTGGCAATAGGATGTCTGCATAAAAATTATTTTCAAGCAGCACTTCTGGCTGATTTCTGTATGCTTCATTGTCTTCAACAGTCTTAGGCGCAGTTGTAATAGACGCATCTGCATTGCTTTGTTTGTATTTCTGCGCATTGGTGCGTATTAGACGCATAACACAATCGGTAAGTAAACTAACGCCTGCAATTGTGTCACCACAATACTGCAAGTGAAGAAAATCATTAGACATTGAATTTTAATCCAACCTATGTAAACAAACTCTCGTGCTATCCACGTGCGGCTTGATTACACCTTCTGCTGCTAAATCAAGCACGTGCACATATGGCATGATTGCGCCGGCGAAGGCTAATTCACGCACGCGCTCCAGCACATTGCGATTATGAGGATACCACTTCTTACGCTCGGTCTCGCGAAAACCGTGTATTGCCTGAAGATGTGTAATAATTAGTATACATGCCACATGATGGTGAATCTGAATTTTCTTACATCGTCCCAATGATCGAATTCATAACGTAATCTTTTCATATATGGTTCAACCTCTTCGAAAAGCTGTTGCTCCTCTTCAGTGCTTATGAAATCTGTAACAACTCGCATATGTGAGACAAAATCCTTGTGTTCCTGAGTCGGCCAAATGCCGTTATAGACGATGTAGTTGGCTGCTACATCTGCATAAATACAAGTTACGTTGCAGCTTTAAATGACGGCCGAATTTTATACCGGTACGCGGAGTTTAAAAAAAAGAAAACAATATTAAAAACAAACAATGTTACCGGCTGTCTTTGGCGTTGTGTCATTGTTGCTTTTCACGCTGAGCGTTCGCTGTACATCAAACAATATACGCTTTAAAAAGCGCTTTAGCACAGGTTGTGTAAACACGCATCCGCGCACGTACATTACGAAACGTTTTTTTTTTTTAGAATGCACTAGTTCGTCTTGCTGGTGTAGTCAATGGTATCGTTGCAGCAGGCAGCACAGCTGTTTCAGCTGTTGTCAGTGTTACAAAAACAGAGTTGTGTAGGGCACATATAAAATAAACACTACAAAGGTGCACAAAAGTAACGGTTTTTGTGGCAGCAGTCAAACAAAGATAAGTTTAATATTTGTAAACAAATGTAGAATAACTTGATTCATATAGAAAAAGTGGTAAATGTAATGAGATAATAAACAAATAAGTGAGTTTTTTTATACCGGCCACAGGCGCATTGTATCGCTATGCACAACATTCAAGTATGTTGGCAGCCGGCGCATGCGTAGGGAAAATTTCCCTTGGATAGGGCGGAAACTTACTTTCTGATATACCAGAAATATTTTAGCATTATAGCTTATCGAACGGTTTTCAAAAGCGGTCACAGGCTACGCGAGTTAACCAAAGCAGCGTTGTTTAAGCAACGCCACTGCATTGTTATTTACAAAAGAAAGAAAATAAAAATAAAAAAGAAGAAAATTATAAAAAGAAGTCTTAACAAAAGTATTAACAAAGTGCACAAAAAACCTCACAGCAAGTGTTGCCAGCTTAAAATCCAAACAACATAAAAGAAAAACAAAGTAACAACATTTCCTCTTTTAGGTGTGTACGCAAAGTTTAGTATTACAATAAAATGGAAATAACGAATAAAAAAGACAAGGTGCCTGCCTTGCCATAATTGCAATAAATTATTCATTACACTTACATAGTCCCTTAACTCCTGCGCGGGGGTATTTTTTTTTTGTTGTTGTTGTACTTTACCGTTATATTGCGAGAAAATCATGTACACGGCACATTGCCGAATATTCGGTTGCGTTTCGCTTACTGCTACTTCGTTGTTTTTTCTGTTCATGTGTAAATATACTTAATTATGTGAATGAAAATGCGTAGGATAAGGCTTTATAAGAAAAAACGAAAAAGTATCTGGGGCCCCTGGCGTTAGCAAACAAAACTGCAGCGTTGTGTAGAGATTCTGTGTGGTATGTATGGTTTATCTTCAGAAGTTGACAAGAAAATTCCGTACGTGCTGCGCCATTGATACTGGGCGTGCGATACGCTTAGCGATTGGCAGTAGAAGTTCGTTACGTTACTTAAATGGCAACAACAATGGTTAATGTGTCGTGCCTTGTAAATGCAACAACAAATCTTTAAATGAAACTACATATTTTAATTTCGTTTTTTGAACAAACATTTAAATATTTGCAAAAAAAAAACTCCTTTGATGTGTTCCATTTTTTTCGTTAACTATACACGTGTGCATAAGGGAAATCCCCTGCCGGCAAGTAACAGAGTAAACAAGAGGAAATTATTAAAATTATTTTTACTGAAATTAAGAACTCGTGTATTTTTTTATTTATTTATTTTTTGTAATTCACCATATACAAGGTAATATACTGAACAACAGAAATATAAAGTAGATTTAACTGAATTATACATACATACATACATGTATGCCAGCAACAACGCCCTGCAAGAATTAGGATATATTACGTTGTTATTGCAGTGCACGACATTGCGTGTACAGAAACCGGCAGCGGCTGCTTTCTTTACATATTAAGAGCCATGTAGAAAGTTGTGCAACCACCAAAGTAAAGAACTTTTAATGGTCCAGTGCACCCCCTTAATTAAATCACAATGCTGAAAACTCTAGGATACTTGAAGCCTACTTTTATTTCAAGGTGCTTAAAAACGTCAACCATTATATGTACTCGTAGTTGTGTTAGCCTGCTATAATAACGTTGCTATATTATGTTGATAGACACCGCTAAACTAATAGTATCTGTTGTTTGGTTTTTAATATTTAATAATTTCAATTGAGAATATCAACATTCATTTTCAGTTTTAAATTTTCAACCTGTAAATCACAAATACAAAAATGTTGATCCGTTGGAAAAGCAAAGACAAAAGTACCTCATCGAATCAAAGCAATAGTGGAAGTAGCTTATCATCGAAAAAGAAACGAAAAGGTCGCGAAGGAGGTAAAGTTCAATTATAACTACTTACTAGGCACAGTATGATTTTGCTTTTGTGTTGTTGTGTGTTACAGAAGAAGACTGGCAGAATGAGAGCAAAGCCACACAAGGACGTATGTCGTCTAATGAACATGGTATGTATTAATATATATAGTTTTCACTACTTATGTTAGCAGAAGTAATTCTCAAGCCATAGAAAACCTTTCCTTATTAAAAAACAGTCACTGGGAATCGACATTAAACAGGAGGTCCTTTCTATTCATAGCCACACACATATGTAATAGTCGCGGAGAGATCCCAAAGCTCCGTATACGTAGTCATATCTTTATATTACATGTAGAGACAAGGAAAAAAATATATAAGTATATAAAAAATATAATAATCTTAACCATCAGCCATATCCAGGGATATCTGACTTCTTTCCAATTATGTAGGTATTTTCTTGATGCTGAATACGGGTTAGATTCGATCTATCACACTTTCTCTCCTCTCTATTTAAATCCCATGTCCTCTTCATTAATTCTTATACCAATAACAAGATCCACGTTTAGAAGAAAGAACATTTTGTGTGTTTTTTTTTATCAGTAATTTTTAAGTATCATAAGACCTAGAGGTTTTGCTATTTTTTTGCTAACTGAAATTGAATTATCTTATATAAAAAAAAAACAGGTGACGACCGTCGGCGTGCAATGCGTCGTGATGATCCACGTCGACATACTTTAGGAGGCGATATGATAGCCTACAATACAAATCAACCTCAAACACAGCACCGTACCATGGACTTGGAGGTATTTCTTGCCTTTGGCTCTTTGTCTGCATTTGCTTACTTATATATATATATATTTATTTATATATTGCATCAATGAAATAATTAGATGAGTACACGTGCTCAGAAAAATAAAAAGAATCAACCTACTCGCGGCTATGCTCCGGTCAATCAGGGGCCACTTTTCGATGAGGATCCGGGTATCATGTCCGAAGTGGAAACCGCAAGTACTGGCTTTCGACGTGGCGGTAAACAGCGTTCATCACTGCCGGTTGTGCGTACTCCATCTAAAACGCTGGAGCGACCCTTAGGTACATACTTAGCGAAAATTTTGCATGTAACTCGCTGTTATTCATTATAATCTTTTTCTTTGCGGCAGGTCTCGTGTTTCTACAGTACAGATCGGAGACAAAACGTGCACTGCTGCCAAATGAGATCACTTCGATTGACACGGTTCGTGCGCTCTTCGTTCGCTCGTTTCCACGTCAATTGACCATGGCATATCTGGAGGGTCCAAATGTCAAGATTTACATACATGATGCTAGCAAAGATATGTTCTATGAACTTGAGGATGTTCGCTCGCATTTGCGTGAGATACGCGATCGTTCAGTGTTGCGTCTATTCGAGTCAACCGAAGTCGCTGCACCACCACAAATACTACCGGGTGGTCCTGGCATACCACAACCGTTGCCGCAATCGCAGACACAGGCGCACTGGGACCAGGATCAGGTGCATACACATATACTTCTATTTTGATTTCGAAAAGTTTTAATTAGAAGTTTTATTTGCCGTTTTTTTTTTTCTTTCGATTTGTCATAAACTCAACAACTCAGAGCTACTTTAGTGAACCCGAATTCGACTCAGACTATAAACATCAGCATATCCATAAATCAAAGGTAAGCTTGGCATAACATAGATTAAAAATTCTATTATTTTTATACATATAAATAATTTTATTTAGTTTAGTTTAGAGGAAAAAGAAAATATTACAAAGTGAGCGCAGGGCACCCGATTCTTTTCGCTATAATTTAAACCATCGAAGCTTGTAATCTCAGTTGCATGACTAGTGCCTACGTCCATAGCTCGCCTGTTCCGTATGCCCGTGGTATGATATTGAATGATGTAGTACGGTATGTGCTGAGGGTTTCAAGTCTCCACTTCCACTGCTTGGCCTAAAAGTTGCCACATTTACCGACACTTTGACCTTTAAGGGCGTTATCCATATGTTCGTGCACATCCTTCCATGCGAACACAATTGCGCCCTCGAATGGTTCAAGGTCACATGCCGTACACAGTTCCATAACCGCTCGCACCTCTTCCTCGGCCGGTTCACGATCGTGTGTGGTAACCGCTTCCTCAAGACTCATCTTCGATGTAAGTTCGCTCTTGAATTGCTCACCTCCGAATTCGGCTAAGCCATCATATTTATAGACACCAGCATCGAGTCCCTCATCGACGACGCTGCCATCCTCGAGCAAGACCAAACCCCGTTTTTTGTGGTTCTTGTCCGCACGTCGCTTTCTACGCTTGGCTGTCTCAGTGTTTGTCACCTTTGCATTCGCATTCGCATTCGTTTCCTCCGTTTGCCGTTTGAATTGTATGCGTGTCTCGGTCTCATCTATGAATTGCACATTTGCCGGATTGCTCAGCATATCGAATTGCGTATGCGTTGCTGTTGGCGCCTGCGGCACAGCTGCCACAATTGGTTTGCGTATGACACTCGGGCCGAGTGGCAGACTGAGCAGCTGCTGTGCAACCAAACGTGAGCCCGAATTTATTTGTCCGTTCACAAAGTTTGTATTTATTGTTATGGCCTGATGCGATTGCTGCGGCTGTGCCGCTGTGTTCTGTTGTTGTGCCAATGTGGCTGCCTGCAAGGGATTCGCCAAATTGATTCGCACCTGTGTTGGTATTTGACCACTTGCAAGTAGACTATGCACTGGTTGTGGTCGGTTTATCTATGCAATGCAGTAAAGAAAACAAAAAAATCAAAAAAAAAAAAATAAATAAATAAATTAATATATAAAAATATGAAGGCCCCAGGCGGCGATGTACTTACCGTAGGTGTTGCTTTTGTTGTGGTCAACAATTCCTGACCCTCATGATCGAAATGATGCACATGGTGATGCTTGTGATCACGATGCGCTTTGCCAGCGCTCAAGGCCACACGGTAGATCTGCACCAGTGTAATCTCAAAGTGTAAGCCTTGGCTTACGTCACCGGTCACTGAGGGGCCGCCTGAGCTTAGTTTACCGTTGGCCGGTATTTTATGGCCAACCAGCTGTGCATGCGTAATTCAAACAAAAAAAAAAAAAACAGAAAAAACCTTTATATGTATCTTTCTATTTGCTTAGACAGCTAAGTATGTCAGTGACTCGACTCAAAGCAAATGAAAAGTAAGCTACAAACAGATATTTATTGTATATGTATGTGCATGTATAGAAAAACAAACCCCCGTTATAAATATGTTAAAAAAAAAAAACAGAAACCAGCAAAGAAAAAAAATCGCCAATTTTGATCGCGCAATTTTCTTACTTAATGTCCGTTGAAAAAGCGTGTGAACAACAACGACAGCATTGGCCAGCCCATAAGCGTATTTAATTTTATTTAAGCCTTTTTAGGGTTTTTTTTTTGTTTTGTTTTTAGTTTTTTGCACGGCATGTTGTGGTGTTGATGTCGCAAGAATGCCTGCATACTTGGCTGCTTTGCTAGCTTGGCTACGCCGTGTGCTGCCTCGCAGCCTCCGATCATTGCGTTGTCAGTAATTACGCGCGTGCGTTACGCACAAAACTATGTACATATACATATATGTATCTGAATATCTTTAACTGTGTGTGTGTGTGTGTGTGTGCGTATCTCATGTTACGTATTTGGCACTCGTGCCGCATTTTATGCCATTACTGCTGCTGCTGTAGCTATTGCTGCATGTTGTTTTGTATATTTCAAAATCGAAATATGAGATTGCTTTGCGGTTTTGCTAAGGTTTTTTTTTTCCTTTATTTTTTGGATTTTTGTTTTTGTTTTTTTTTTTTCTTTTTTTAAGTTTACTTACAGAATTGTGAAAGCCACGCCCAATACGCTCGGCTTTTAGCCACACTTGCCATTCACCGGTTTTCCCATTCCACGATGAGCACATGTGATGCCAATGGCGTGCACGCAGTGGATAGTTGAGCCTAACGGTTTAATATAGATGAAAGTTTATTAGTTAGCTCGATGTGGTAACACTGGCATTTTATGTGTTTTGTATATTACCGGTACATTTGTTGACCTTTGATGGCCATTGAGAGAAAACTTGAATTTTTCGCATTAGATACCCAAAGTTGTATTTGTCGTGGTTCCTTTTCATCTGCAAAATAAATGTTTGTAAACATGATGAGCCAATTTACCATAGTAAGTCTGAAGTGAGTATTATTATCCGATTATATGGGGAACAAGAAACTGCCTGACAAATTAGCAAAATCAACATAGAACAGTGACAACGCTGACCTGCCTAGTTGTGAAAGATGCTTGATCAGTGAAGATCAAACAATCGAGATATTCCTTTTATTGGTTGAATATGTTGAGGGCTGTTAGTTCCCTGGCGCCGAAGAATGCAACATCAGCTTTGTTGATAAAGCAAATCGAGGGATAAACACCAATGTACTGAAGATATATCACTCTTTGCTTGGTGGTTCTTATCTAAGACCTTGTGAAGTGGAAGGGCAAAAAAAGTGTCTGTGGTTCGGTTCAGGTGTATAGACACGAGAGCTGTGAGTACCAGCTCCCATTGTCCAAAGCGCAGTACTATCTATTTCATTTAATTTGGCGATTTCGTGAGACACACCCGATAAACGATTCCAATGTTGCCTTTGTAAAAGCTCGCGAGTTATGCTTATCAATCGGTATTCATCGTAACTTATGTATGTTGATCTTTATAAAAATGCCAATTGTTTGAATGTGTGGATAGGGCGTGGCGAGACGAGGCTAGGTTTTCTTTTGTTGGATCATACTTGAAGTGGTTTGCATTTACGCTTTCACCTATGCTTGCTTTGATTTCTTTTCTTTTTTTTGAATGTAACGATCGTTTGGATTTATCGATTTGCATTTTTATTACAATGCGACGATCGCGTTTTATTTTCATTATTTTTTTTTTATTTAGTTTGTTTTGATTTGATTTTCTTGCCAATTTAGTATGTATTCAAATTTTAAAGGGGCTTATATACATTTATCATTATTACTTTTGTGATTAAGTTATGTGACCTTGCCGCCGAATAACTTTATGCCACTACTCTACATGGCCTTAGATAGGCATAAGTATTAAGGTCATGTGTCATTCTGTAAATCGGTGGAGAGAGGTGTATAAGAATATGAATACGTGCATACTAGAAACAAAATAGGATTTATTTAAACACCGGCCTTAATAACACTGTGTCAAAATTAGACGGGTTTTACTGTACCATCGTTCTAAAAAGGTACGATTTTCAAATATCTATCTGGATATGATTTGTTTTGGAGGTAAAGAAATATTCCTAAGATTTATGACCTAAATGGGTAGAAAGAAACTTCGGCCGACGTAAGCCATGCTTAGACGCTATATAAATACACAGGTTGTTGGCTAAGTCATTCGAAATGCTTCTCTAGGTCGTTGACTAGAAGTTTGTACAGAGATTTCGTGGGAACACCAATTGACATATGTATATTAAAGCTTAATGAAAATTCTCAACAGTAATTAGGTGCCAGTATAACTGAAAGTGGGGCGGAGTTGCATAGTTTTTTGAATTGCTATCGTGAGTTGCGACTATTGTACGATTTACTAATAATAGTTGGCGCTTATAACTTAGTCGCGTATCAAAGGACGAAATCAAAGTAGAAAAATTGCCAGCTTGATGCTAAATAGGCAAAAGTAGACATCATTAAACATAATATAGAGATCATCTAAGCTCTTGTTGGAGCCAGGATCACTACATGGTCTAAGAAAAATAAATAATCTTTTAGTGTTATTTTTAAGCCAATGAACACGGTATATTGATATACCAATAATGTTTTTTTTTTATTTTTTCTCGTTGTAATTGAGTTTCTGTCTGATGCTCGCCTGTCAGTTAATTTCGCACCTGTCTATTGTGTAAACTCGTTCAAAACGTAAACACAAAAAAAAAAAAAGAAATAAAATAAAAATGCGGAGGAAAAATACTAGAAAATTATTGGTTATTAATTTTTTTTTTAACCGATTAGCCGCCAACTTATTGCAATTGCAAAATAATCGACATAATATGCGAATGTAAGCTTGAAAGTGAATTTCCGGATGGAATGTTGAACTCGGTCACTATTGCAACAAAAAAAAAAAAGACAAAACAAAAAAAAAAAACAACAAACAACAATTTTAATTACAAGTAACAATAATAATAACAACAACAACAACAACAAGATCAACAGGCAACAAGCAATAAATGTTAGGCGTGTGGTGCGGATGTTATAAGTGGGTAAATACGCGTAGCCATGAGTATTTGCACATTGCATCTTTTGCTGAAATTATGTCAAATGCTAACAACAACAAGAGTTGCAGTAGTAAAAATTACAACAACAACAGCGGCAATAGCAGCAGCAGTAATAACAGCAGCAACAACAACAACAACATTAGAAACTCAGACTGCGCAGTGCACAAGTTAGTAGCTACAAAACAGGTAAAATTGCGCTTATGTAATGCATTGCAAAGTGATTTTGTCTTTTTTTTTTTATTTTTGTTTTCTGTTTTTTTTTTTTTTTTTGTTTTTTTTCTTTTCCATTTTTATTGTAAAAGATACTATTACACTAGAGGTTGGAGCTGCGCTGCTACGTTGCCCGAACGCATGCTGCTACTCGTATCAGTTATGTTTTTTTGTTTTTGTTGTTGTCTTCTTTTTTTTTTTTTTTTTATTTAACGCTGCTTGATTTAAGTCGACGTTTGACGTTTGTCTGTCCGACTATCCGTCCGTCTGTGTGACTGCTGTTTGTCTCACTGTTGCTCACTTAAGCACGATGCGTGTCCACAAGTGAGCGTTGTCCGGCCGCGTGCGACAAGCGGAGTTGTACGAATATTCAAAAATTTCGTGAAAACAGGAAGTTCGCTTAACATTCACTTTTCTTTTCTTTTCTCGTTTGTTTTTTTTTTCTTACTTTTTTATATCTTTTCATTTTTTACACTCTGAACATTTGTGTTGCCAACATCTCTCTGATATTACACGATTTGCATACCCTATACACAATGCAATGCCGCAACTTTTGGCGTGGCAATCGGTGTTTTCTTTTTTTTTTTTTTTCTTTTAATTGTCATCAGTGCTTGGCTCAGTTATGTCTTGCAACATATGCAACAAAATTTTATTAATAAACCATGACAATGCTTAGTTAACTCAATCAGCTAATTGGTTTGACTTAAGTCGGTCAGTTTTAGCTTTAGTTTTTTTTTCCATGTGTGTTTGTGTGTGTTGTGATACGCAATTTTATAGCTTAATTATTTATTACTTTGTATTTTGCATATATCTTATTTTTTGTTTTTTTTTTTTATTAAATTTTTTTTGCTGTGCGATTAGTTAGATAAGTTTGATTTAAGATATGTACATACAGTGGCAGAAGCGTCTTACTTTGTTACTGTGGGCGGATGTTGGTGTTCTCAGTTAGTGTACAAATGTCGCTTATGCAATAGTTGCGGATGAAAAATATTTCAGCAATGAAATCCTCGGTTAAAGTTAAGCGAAAGTAGCTGTAAAAACGCGCAAGCCACCTTTTTGTATCTATGCATCTGTGCGATCATAAACTCAAATACGTAAATTTATGCATGAGTCTATGCGAATTTTTAGCAACTAACAATTTTTAAAACTACATAAGTTTATGTCTATTTTCCTTTAAACGCTGAACATAAATTTGTCTACTATGCAATCACATAATAAACGTGTATACATGACGATCATTAAAAATTTACGTACTCCTACATAATATTTTGCGAATTTTCTGCATTATTTGTTACATAATTGTTACCTACCCGAAATATGTGACACTGTTGTGCTAAACAAATATGCCTTTTTTTGTAATATGGCATGTAGAACTTTTTTAAATTATGCAGCCTCAATTTATTGCATTTATACAAATTAATCGAATTTGAAGCACAAAACGTATTGATGTAATAACTTTGACATCATTTTGCACACCATTGCAGTGCAGTATGTGTGACAGTTGTTAAATGACAACAATGTATAGAAATGTGGAATACTGAGTGTTTGTTGCTGTTTTCAATCT
>JBAMBQ010002845.1:0-11178 GCA_037044495.1 Stegana nigrithorax
TGATGACTCCCTTCCGCTGCTTGGTATGTTGTTGTGTGTGATTTTGCTTTTAAGAATTTCAGCAGACCCCGTTGGTGCGAAAAGTGCTTACGTTACGTTTGTTTGAAATATGCCACGGTGTTCAATGTGCATGGTTTGATAAGTTACCTTCACCCACTTATGCGCACACAGAGATTAGCTTCGGCACAGCATGTGCGGGCAAGAGCAGCCATTGTCTCTACTGCGAAGTATTTGCCAGCATTAACAGTAGTTTTGAATAATTATTTGATTTGTTGCTTTGCCGCTGCCTGATATTAGAAATTATTATTATTGTTGTTGTTGTTGTTGTTATTGCCGCTGCAATTATTGCTGATAAAAGTCACAAGTGCAAAGTGCAACAACAAATGAAACAAAGACAGAAATAGAGCCCATATATGCTTACACATAATCGTACATACATACATAAGTGTGTGCATATACACATGCACAGCAGCAAGAACAACAATAACAACAACAACAACAACGGCAACAGCAACAGCAACAAACGAACGAACGGCAATAACTTATAAGTTGAAATGTAAGTCAAGCGCGACAAAAAAAAAAAAGCTGCTGCTGCTGCAGTTGCTTAGCATGTGGTTGTTGTTGTTGTTGCCGACTGCAAAGCACTTGATTGTTGTTGCTCCTGCTGCTGTGTCGGTTGCTGTCGTTTCTTTGTTTGCGTCCCCCAAGCAGCCAACAACCCAACCACAAGACACAAAGATAATATGCAAAACAACAAGCAAACATTTAACGAAAACCAAAAAAAAAAAAAAAAAAAAAAAAATAATAATAATAATAAATAAGAGTACAGAGCAGAAGCGGAAGGCGGAAAAAGCAAATAAGAAATAAAAATCAACTAAAACTGAAAATTAAGCAGCAGCTGATGTATGCGCGATGCTGCTGATGCTGCTGTTGCTGCAGACAAACGACGCAGACAGGCGGCAGCTAATTGTCGCTGTAAGCTGTCGCTAAGTGAACTACTGTGTGCTGGACACTGCGCTGTGCTGTGCTATGCTGTGCATCTGTGTCGTGGCAGGGCATAGGCAGACGCAGGCAAAATTGCTGCCAGCAAAAGTCAATGACAGGCTCAGCACTTGCTGCTGGCGGCCAGTGGATTTTATTTATGTATTTTTACATATTCTCTGCTTTGTTGCTATGGCTTAGATACTTTTGTTTTTTGGTTATATTTTTGGTTTTTTATCGCGCTGCAACCTGCACAATGTACTCATGTACTGCAGCCGCTGCCACTGCCATTGCTAAGCTGTTGGCGAAAATCACTTACAAGTCAGGTTTGCGGTAAAGTGTTTATAATTAAATTGTGCATGTGTCTGACCTCACTGGTGAAACTTTAAATAATAATAAGCTGCCGTTTATCAAATGTGTATTTGTGGTGTTCATTTACTTGTAATATGGTACTGTCGGCTGGCTTACACTGTGTCTTATCGCATAATGTTTGCCACATGCGTGCACACATGTTAAAGTCGGTTGTTTGCATTGCTGCCATAGCCAACGTCTGCTCCAGCCACAGCAGCTACTCCTGCCAGCTGTGTTCGCGATTGCAACGAACTAAAGCATGCATATTTGTATGTAGGCAAGTATAGCAGAAAAAAAAAATGAAAAAAAAGAAAATGCATGCGTCGTCTCTTAATACTTTGAATATTTGATAATAATTCTTGCAGTTGTTGTTACTGTAATTTTGTTTTGTTATATTACTTGTAACTGCTTAGAGGCGACATACTGCATAGCATGCACATACGAGTACATACAGATACATATGTATGCAGATATGTACATTATATCGTATGAAATATGAGCACTCATTCGCTATTACAACAACGTACGAGTATCAGCAGCTAAGCAAACATTGTGCAGCACAGACAAAACTGTGAGTCAATTGTGAGTAAGTCATTGGCTATGGCACCATACACCATACACCATACACAAAAGCACCTACGATACGTAATATTAAGTGGCTGAAGCTTATGCATGAGTCATGACTCTATTGCGACGTAAGAAGGCAAACGAGAAACAGATTTTTGCAAAATAATTAACTTTGCCCTTGTCGCTTTTCCTTTTACATACACGCAGTACATATGGCGGCGTATGTAAGCGAGTAAATAGCTTAAGCAAGAAATTAGCTTTAAAAATGCTTAACAGGTGGACAGCACAAAGAAACACCAACCCACCTGTCCACCTGCCCCTTACCCATACTGTAGCAACTAATGTGCATTTTAGTTAATTTAATTTTTTTTCATTTTTTTATTTATTTTTCTTCCTATAATATAGCTGAGCCCAACCTTCGGCGCTAATTTCGTGATACCGACAAGTGTGACCTCAATTACCGTACGCTTGGGCAGCAAGACCAAGTTCGTGCTACAGGAAGGACTGTTTCATAAGAATATTGTGAACAGTTTCACAGTTGAAGGTCAGAATGCCGATGATCAGGTGGAGCTGGCCAAGAACGCTTTCTATGGCAATCAAGGCGGCTATCCGGTCATTAAGATACAAAACGTGCGTACAGTATTCGTACGGCAGGGTGCATTTTCCGGTAAGTTCTTGTCTAACTGGCATACATACTCGCACATACCTGTGTATGTACGGTACAGTTATGTACCCGTGATGCTGATTGATTGATGCATTGTGATTTTTACTTATAGCTGGCGAAATTAAATTTCGTGTGCAGAATTGCGATGAGTTGACCTTGTTTACGGATGCATTCACCAATGTGAATATGACGGGCATCTTTGTGGGCATACGTGATATGAGCATACACGAGAAGGCATTCAATTCGGCGCATGCACGTGTAAGTAGCGACTTATCGTGATTATGTGATTTTCAGTGGCTAAACAACTTTGCATTATTGACGCTGATCCTTTATAGTTACGCATTGAAAACTCGGGCATTTCGGAGATCACACGCTTTGAGGCGTCCGTGCATGAGATACGCTTCATCAATTGTCGCATTGGGGTGATTAGACGCTTCACGTTTGACGTGACTAACATCAACTTCATTGTCTTCGAGAATTGTCAAATTGAGACGATCGAAACGCGCGCGATCACTGATAAACTACACAGCGATCATGTATCGATAACAAACGCTGTTATCGGTGTAATCGATAGCGAAGCCATCTATGGCAGTGGCATCTCCGAACTGGTGCTGACGAACAACACGTAAGTGCACTGAGCGCATGTCGCGTCTTATACTTTTTAATTGATAAACTTCTTTTCGTTACATATGCCTTTGTGTCTTCGTTGTTTGTGTATGCGTGTCTGTGTGTGTGGTGTGTGTGTATGATTGCAGCATAACGTCCATCAACGACAAGGCCATCTCCGTGCACAGCGTCAACGTTACGATCGCACTCAATGAGATCAAACATCTGGGCAATAATTGGCTAACGGTCAAGGACTGGGCCAAGATCATCGTCGAACAGAATAAGTTCGGCCGATTTGGCAATATGTCGCTGCAGCTGCCGCAACAGCCGGCGGACTGTAGTTTCAGCAGCAATTCGCTGACCGAGCCACAGCCCGGCAGCCTGAATATCACCAATTGTCGCATACACGAAATCTCCGTCAATTTGCCGTGCACGTGCAATCTCACGTGGCTGCAGTCGCTCTCCGATCACGATCTACGCTCCGAGACGTACTGCTCGATTGATCATAATCTCAAGTACTGCTTCAATGCGACGTCCTTCAATACGCTCAAATACGTGAACGAGGTGTGCGACGAATCGAAGAAGATACTCAACTGCGTCGCCAATCGCAAGATCAAGAAGGTCAATGGCTACTTCTTCACGCCCGAGGAGCTGGAGCAGCGTAACAAACGCTTTCCCCTCTACATATCGATCATCACCATTGGCGGCCTATTGGCCGTTGCATTGCTTAGCATCACATTGCTCTGTTGCCTGTGTCGGCGCGAGGGAAATAATGGCACTGGCATGGGCGGCAGCGGCGCATCCAAGGGCAACAACAGCACACTCGAAAACGGCGAACCGAATGAACATCTGCATGACTTCTCGCTAGAGGATCGCCACATTATACATCAGACACTGCAAATGCTGCGCAGTAAATATCCGGAAATCTATAAACCGGTGCATGAGCGCACCAAGCAACTGCTGCAACCCGATCTCAGTGAGAAGAAATGCGTCAAAGTGATCACACAGATTCTGGGGCTGCTCGGTCGCGTTAAGCAGCCAGCCGATGATTTCATTGCGTTCAACCGAATGCTCACACAGCATTTACAGTTACGCCTGCCCAGCGCGCCACCACCGGATCCTGTCTACACGGAACCCGGCATTGGCTTGCCGAGTAATCTGGCGCTGGCCGATGGCGGCGATTACTATACATCGGGCACGATCATCATGGGCAATGCCATGGAGAATGCCGTTGGCCCTGGTGGTGCGAATGCTGCAGCAGGTGCAGGTGCTATGCCGGTCTGTGATCTAGCACCGGAGCATATCTACGCTGAGCCAAGTTGTGCGCAACAGCCGCTGCTACGCAACGAATATGCGTCACCCGCTGATCGCCATATGGAGTCGATGGATCTATACACCGAACCGATCAACGAACGAGGTAATTACCACATGTACTAGACATCGATAAAGACAACAAACAACGACCACGACAACAACAACAACAACAACAACAACAACAACAACAATAAGAACAACAACACCAACGACAACATCAACGGCAACAGCAACCCACTGTGTGGGCGGCGCGGGCCGGACAGGCAACTGAGAGGTAATGCCGCCTTCCTGCCTGTTGCCTGTTGCCTGATTGATTTGTTTCATTTGTTTGGTTTGCCTTTTTGTTGTTTTACTTTCGTTTTGTTGTTGGTCGTACGCCATCAAGCAAGCATTGGCATTTAGTTTATTTCGCTGCGTTGCAGCCCTGGCTGTTAGTATTGACTCTTTGCAGTAGCTTTCGAAGCTGCAAAGCCGGGCTGGTGTACGTATGTTCGTTTTGTGGGCTGTGAACGCAAATTTGTGTAATATTTGAAAAAAAAAAAAAAAAATTCACTGCAATTAATTTTTGTTTTTTTTTTTCACATTTGTAGACTTTTTTTGTTTTTAAAATACATTTTGTGATTTGTTAATTATGGAGAAGTTAAGCTAACTCTATGTATTCTTTTTTATTTTCTTACACATTTTTTTTTCTTGTAATACTAATTTATGTTTAGTCCTTAAGTTATGTTAATGCACTATTTTTTTAAGTTCCACATGCACTTTACAATTGGCAAATGCAAATAAAAATTTTATTATTATACAGGCTGAAACATATGTTCGAATTGTTAATTGATAAACCAAAAAAAAAGAAAAAAAAAATTTATTTTAAAATATCACACATGTTTCACATACGTTCCACACGGGTGCACATAGAAATTATGCACAAATTCGTATACTGCATAGTCACTTACACACATCCATACATACATAGCTATCATTAGATTTATGTTCAAAATGTTATAGCAGTAAATTATTAGTAAATTACTAAGTACTATCATATCGTGTTGGCTCGACTCTTACAATGTGCAGCAGACACGTTCCACACAATCCCTACAAACATTGGCACGTCTATTGCTGCATAAGTTGTGTATAATTAAGTGTTTAATTGTTAAGTGTAAACAAAAGCAAGAAAACAAAAACTTGGCAACAAGTGTCTAAAACAAAAAAATACAAAAAAATACAAAATGTAAACCCACAACTCCCAACACAATTGGATCGTAACATATAACACATACGTGTATGTACCACGTACGCACCACAGAAAAGGTATATCTTCAAATTCGTTGTTTATGTATTTAGATAGCATTTCCGCTAAACGGTGTTGGTTCTTATATAGATTTTAATAATGGTTTTCCTGTGCTCTATACTTTATGCTCTACACACTCCTTTCCTCTTTTTTTTTTTCATGTAATACAAATATCTATGCACTAACCAAACATTTGTCAACTGAATAACCCGACATGCATACGCACATACATATATCTATAATTCATTTGAATGCGCTCATTTTCGACTGCTTGCAGATGCGATTAACATGCCACCGGCTTATGAGGCAACAGCAACGATACTGCCGCCATTGCAACAGCAGCCACAGTTTCCACAGCCGAAGCCACGTTTGCCACAATATGCGACGCCCAATCGCCATGCTGCGCATGCTCAATTGCCGCCATACCACAGCAGCAGCAGCAGCAGCAACAATTTGCCAACAATGCGCGCCTACAAGGCAACGGCAGCCACAACATCAGCGGCCGCAGCAGCCGCAGTCGCAGCAGCAACCTCCAGCGCACAACAGCATCGACGTCAACGCAATCTGCCAGATGTGCTCTATCAAATGCACGGCAACGGTAATGAGAGCGACAACGCTGCACGCAGCGCACAGACCAATGTACGTCGCTTAGCCAAAGATCTCGAAGCCATGCCCAAATTTAATCCCGATCAATTGAGTTTGGCAAAAAATCAACGTCATATGCATTTATACACGACGCCACATGCCAGCAGCAGCGGTGGCGGCGGTGGCGGTGGCGGAGGCAGTTCCACACGTATGCCCAACACCGCGGCACACTATACGGCGCCACAACATGCCGGCATGACGGCTAGCGGCAAACGCAAAAAGCGTTCCTATGTCACAGATGTGGATTGTGTGGATGCAGGCGAAGCCTGTGAGCTGGACATGCGCGGTGCTACCGCTTTGCCACCGGATTCGGGCTCAGATCATTCGGGTGGCAGTGATGAGACTATTAAGATCGATGACATTATCGAGTATGCCGATGCCTAAAGTCGTGCCAAATCGCATGGCCGCGTAGCTGCGTATGTTGATGCGCATAATAATACAGACATAAAAATAACAACAGCAACAAAAACATGTGATTTTAATTTTAAAAAGAAAATTTTTGCAATTACTAACGGAAATTAAGGAAACGACTTCATTATTATATTGTTTGTTCTTGTTTTTGTTCTGCAAAAGAGCAGAGCGGCGTAGCTAGCATTTAAGACGAACCAGCGCAACAGCAGCAAGTCTGTATATAAATTGTCGCAAAAAAGTATGCTTCGATTTTTTTTTTTTAGTTTTGTTTTGTTTTAGGTTGAGCCTGCGATGCGCAGTTGTTGCCAGACAGAAGACAGAATATACATATTTATGTATGTAATTGACTCAAGGACTCTTTCCTCAATGTTTACTGTGTCCATGTAAATACATTATAAACGCAAATTTTTTTTATGTTTTGTTTAAGGAAATTTTTTTGCGTTTTAGCGTAAGTGCATTTCTTCTTTTTTTTTTTTTTTGTAATTATAATGCCAATTACGCTCGCTAAGAATGCAGTAACTAACGTCTCAAAGTGCCTTTAATTGTATTGTATTTTATTTAATTAAATTAATTTTATGAATTTACTTTTTTTTTTTGTTTATATTTTTAATTTTATTTGTTACGTTGGTCAGTGGTGAGCATTATTAATAATATTATTATTATATATTTAAGTTATTTATCACTTAAGTTTTGTGTTTAAAGTGTGAAAACAAAAGCATTTAGTTTAAAATATTAAAAATAAAAAAAAAAATCATGCATTATCGTCAGTCCACTAAATAATAAATGATGAAATCGATATAGCAAAATCTTGTAAACACATTTGTCTTTATTTGCGGCCCATATGCACATAACTGCCAGACGATGTCTCTGTTTTAAATTTATATCTTTTACTCGTGTTACGTCGCCATTGTTCAAACGTCTTCAAATTACAGTGATGACTATTGAAAGAAGACACCATTTGAAATGCATTATCAACAATGCAAGGTAGCTCACGATCGAGCTGAAAAATAGGCATAGCAGAAAGACGCTTTTTGGCTCCTATAATAACAGTTTTCTCCTGTGTTTCCACATGAAAATACATATTGTTGTCTAAACAATACGAATAGAAAAAGAAATTTATCTTGGTGTACACTAAAGGAATCTAGCTGCTACTATTCATAAGTGTGTGGCTATAAATAGAAGGGACCTCCTGCCTGAGATCTGCGTTAAAACAACTGGCACTACGATCTCAATTGTGACCAGCAGATATGAAGAGTAACATTGTCTTTTGAAAACGTCCTATCTTAGACTTTGATAAACGTAAGTACGCAGCCTTGTAGCATAACTCACTAAATTAAAATGGCTTTAAGCTAAGGAACCATTTTTTTTTTAATAACTAATGGTAAAAACACAACTTAAAAAAAAAAATAAACAAATTGAAAAAAATATTATTAACAACATGAATGTGAGTGGTTTCAATGCGTGTAGCTTAATCAAGAATCGTGCTGTCGGCTTGTGCACAAAGAAAACCATTAAAAATTAAGTACTGCGTTGTTTTTTTTTCCATCAATTTATTTAATTTAGCTATAAATTTTTATAAAAAATAAACGAAACTAATAAATAAACAAGCACAGCAGCCGCAAACAACAACAACAGTGGCAAAAATAATCTAGTGGAAAATCAAGTCGAACAGCTTTTCAAATAAAAATTAACGAGCTTAGAGGTGCAACAAAATATTTAAATTATAAACATTGTTTTTTTTTTTTTTTTAGTATTTTTGTTTTTTTCTTATCTTTAATTTTTGCTTTACATAATTTTCCAATTAAGCTGACAAGCAACAGCTATATTTGTTTATATATAATACAATATTTACAGTACTAAAAAATTAAAAAGAAATCTAAAGTAATAATAACAAAATTAAATTGCACTTTGACTTAGCTTGTGGTTTCTTTTTTTTTTTTTTTTTTGTTATTTCTTTTTGTTGTTGGCGGTTTTGCAAACGACTTTGCACAAGTGTTCGACTTTTTATTTTAAAATGAAAATGTTTTTTTTTTTGCTATTTGTTTACGCTGGAGTTATGTACATACATAGCCTTGACGAATTTACTTTTCTAGCAATAATTATGAATCATTTTGCATTAAATACAGAAAGAAACAAAAAAATGGAAATGAAACGCTAGAACATGATCTGCATAGCTGTTGTTTTTTTTTCAGCTACTGCAAACTTCCTTTACAATATTTGAAAACATCCTTATTGTTGTTTGAAAATGTCGATCTTCAAAGCATGTTTTTTTGGCATAAACAAAAGTCGCGCTGTCTTGTCAACAAAGTGTTCGTTTATTATTGGCAAACAACAACAAGCCGGCATAAAGCGTGCCGACAGTTGAGACAGCTGTGTGCATCTGGTGGTGGACTGATGATGAGCCACTGGCGGCACACTCAAATAGTTTAACGATGCACAGACAATTAATGGTGTACGTATCAAAAGACGCCTAGAAGCAGTAGGCTACAATAGGCTCAATTGGCATGGTGTGGGCGCGCACAACACCCCCGGCCATTAGCACTTTCGTTCTTGCTTTGCAATATTGTACACTTTTCCCATATCACATCAAATACCCGGTTCATGCCTGTGACTCTCGTCACTTGCCAGCCAGTGTATGGAATTTGCGAAATTTTCATAAAAACTGTTCATTTACAATATGACTATTATATGTGCATTTTACTCGCTTCCACTTAGAAGTAGAAATATGATCAAGTAACCGTTTCTCACTTGCACGCATGCTGCAGCTTGGGCAGCGCAGCCGCAGGAGAGACCACCGAGTAAGCAGCATAAATTAAAATGCATAAATTACTTATTTCAAATTTTCAAATGCCAAGCGAGATAGCAACACTCTGCGAGTGTAAACAAAACAAATAAATGCGAATTGAGAGACTTGCACGAAAAAAAAAAACAAAAACCAAACATCAAAATACAGAACATAGTGCACACATGGACAAACAACATTCAGCCACTTCGCCGCCGTGTTTCGTATATTTGTCGTTCGTCGTCTGTTCTTTCATTAAGCATTGCATATACATCTACATACATATGCGCACACATGTAAGTATATGTACAAATTACACATATGTGTGGTGCTTGTGTTTGGCTTGTGATTTTTAAATCTGTTACTCGTTTAAGTTGTCCATACATTATGCTTAAGAATGAGTAAAACTATTTTTGTTGACATTGTTGTTTTGACTGTTTACATTTAATTGAGAATATTCTATTTTAATGTTAAGGTTACTTATTGATTTAGGCATGCAGTCGGCAAAAAAACATTATGTCTGTGAGTTTGATCTTTGACTATATCTTAATTCGACTTGCCACAAACAAGCAACTCCAGCTGAAGTGTCTCGTTATTAGGATCGACAAGTACACGCAAATTAAATTCACGAAAAATATCATAGTTTTGCTCAAAAATTTACAACGGACCCATACTGTGGTCTAAGTGGCATCACTCACCTTGTGATGCAGCTAACTAACCTAACTTTTGCTCAAAAAGTTGAAGCAAAGTTTACACTTATTTTTAAGCATAATGTACGGAAGCCTTAAATCTGTTGCCCGTTAACTGCTGCTGTTTGCTGTGAGTTTGAAATACGTTTCATACGAACGTTTCGGAGGCGGACGTCGTCATCATCATCAAAAGCGTTGCTTGTTAAAGACCGTCAAAATGACGCTTACTCACGCGCTCACTAGCCGAGTTAGCGCTCGTTGATCGTGTTCGTGGTTCGCTCTTCGGACGAGCCGTCCCGTTCGCTTGTTAGCAGCAGCAGCAGCAGCAGCAGCAGCAGCAACAGCGTCAACAACAGCTTATATGTAGTTTTAATGAACGTACGTCAGTTCATGCGATCGTTTGTTCGCCGGTGCGCTATGACAGAATTTTTAACGCGTGTCGCGTGCGTTGTGGTTCTTATACGAGTTTTTTGATATTTATTAAAGTTCATTTTTTAGTGTAAGTGCAAAATAGAAGCTTAGCTCAGCGCGTTTTCTTTTCTTTTATTTACCTTTTCTTTTTTTTTTTTTCTTTTTTTTTTGTTACGTTTATATAATTTTCAAAATTTATTTATTTTAATAATAAGCATAGAACAAATAAATTGTTTTGACTAGCAATTAAGTGTTTGTGTGTTGTGGCGAGTGTGATAAATGTCTGTTGTGCAAATTAAAAAAAATTAACAACAATAAAAATGCCAAGTGAGACAAATAAATAAACAGCAAATTGTAGTCTTTGCACATATCACATGGAGACAATAAAAACAACTGCTAAGAAAAAAGTACCGCAATAAAACCAAAAATCGAAAAAATCACGCAAAGCCCACAAACTCATAAAGTTAAGTGT
>JBAMBQ010002847.1:0-19520 GCA_037044495.1 Stegana nigrithorax
AACTGGAAGTGGTGAATTGGAAGTGTTTTCTTTATTATTTTTCATCATCATTTATGTAATAAATTCTTATTTACCATCTAGGAGGAGGACAAGGAGAACACACAGCCAGTATTAGATACAAGAAAAAGGAAACACAATTCATCATCTACTAGACCCAGCATGAATTCCTTGCTTCAGAAAGTGGAAGCGGTAGAATCATCAATAAAAAATGACAACGAAAAAAGACTAAGAACCAATTGTGAGAACATTGCAAAATTGCAATCATGCGTTGTTGACCACAACACTCAGTGTTGCAAGAAATTGGAAAGCATGTAAGAGTATAAAACAATTGATAAATTAGAGAAACGAATACAAGTTTTAGAAGAAAACGAAAAGAACCAAAAATGCACACAAAATAAATGCATTTTATAAAATAGTATAACACACAATAATAACAATGTAATCATGAATTTTTTAGTCTAGTCATGACTATATAATATTAATATTAATGGAGTCATTTATTTTTCACACATGAAAGAAATCCGCAAAATCACCTATAGGATAGAATAGAATAAGAATTCTTCAACAAAGTTCGCTTGCGATTGGATTTACCACCAAGCTGTTATATTTAGATCTTAACTTCACGTAAGCTCTGAACTTCACATTAGTTCTAAATTTCATTTCACTCTACCGTCGAATTCATAAGGGATATTTTCTGTTTACTTTTTTTTTTCGCTCGTAAAAATTGATACTTATGAGTTTTCATGACTTTTATGGTATTGTTGTTTTTTTTTTTTCTTTATATTTATTAAAACAATAAATGTTCATTCCTTATTACGTCGTTGTGCATCATTACTTATATTTTATAAATGAAACATATACATACTTTAAATAAACTTTAAAATAATGTGTGCTTACTTTCTTTTGAGGCTCACGTATATGTCGAATTAGACTTACGATTCAGTGTTAATAAAGAACTATATATACAAAAGTAAATGAGAAGAATAAGTTGAGAGCAAGGTTTGGGTACCAGGGTTGACTAGCCGAGCAAAGTGCATTGTGGTTGCCTAGTGATGTATGAGTCCCTCGGATAAAAGATATGCAAGTCATGCAGTCTGACATGAGAAGTAAAAGGTAACTGTACATTGGAAACTTGCTTTGCTTGAAAACAAAGAAAATGAATCAAGAGCATTCTCCGACATATACATATAACTTTCAATAAAAGTTGATTTTAAAATATTTCATTGTGTATATGTTGGTGAGTCATTATGTCCATTGGCTCAGTCGAGACTTCATGGGATGGCTCTGAATTTTCAGTGAGTCCGCGCTCCTATCCATGCTCACGGTCTGGGACGTGATTGCATGACTTGGCGCAGGACCTGTATCCTACACTGCAGCTGAGTCATTTGTAGTGCTGGATGGTTTTCTGACCTTGTCGAATTTCTTCAGACCTTTCATAATTACAGTACCGAAACGGTATCGTAATTTGTGATCCAGTCTCACTGTGGTGTTCTTCGATTCCTCATCAATCCAAACTGTGATGAGGGTGCCTTGGCCTTGCGTTTTGAACTGAACAACTTTCCATGAGCCAGCGTTTTGGCTGTTCAGAACAGATATCAAGAACTCCTTCGTCTTGCCTTCACTCTTAGCAAGGAAGAACGTGGTGAAGTATTCTGAGGGAATATCCTCACCTGATTTTGTTGTCAGAGGGGGACCCTTCCAATGCTCCATAGTAGGAATGTTCTTCCGGGCCCATTCAGCAGTAGCAGTATCAGCGCATGTTACAATTAGCATGCCTGATCGGTGCTGCAGAGCGTCAAAACAAATCGTGGCATCCCAGTCTTTTGAGATCTCCATAACAATATCATCTTCTAGTTGAACTAGTTCCTCAGTTGACAAAGTCACTTGAGGGTAGCTTGTTGGCAGGATCACTACTTTGATCTGCTTAACAGCGCTCGAAAGGCTTACGCTGACATGCAGCTCGTGAGGTGGAAGGGCGAACTTCGTGTGACCCACTGGTCACTTTACTCAGGCCTTTGCTTCGCTTCGCTGGTGCCTCCGAGGTGGGGTGAGTGTTAGATTTCCCGTTTCGGTGCTTGAGCATTGCGTTGCCCCGATGGGTGCTACAATACTTTCTTTTCGGCCTCTTCAGGCGACATACCCTTGGCTAGGTGGCGCAGGTACCATTTGGTTCTGGCACCATTATTTCCTTTTCGCCGAGGATCGTCAATTCCACCAGGATGACCTCGTTTCGGTAAAGAAGCCCCCAGTCTCGGACGTGACGGGCGTTTCAATATCTGAGATCTTTCTGGTGCAGAGAGTGCGGGTTGGTTTGCATTTGCACTTGCCTTGGTCTGCGCGCTACTTGGTCCCGAGCCTCTATGAGGCGGTGTTGACCGTGTTGGTCTGCTTAGAGCCAGGTGATCTAGCTGTTTGCCTAATAACAATACCAATACAAAACAAATCAGCAAAAACTGTAGCCAAAGCGTTAGTTGATAACTTCATATTAATCTACGGTCCATCAAGAAAAATAATAACAGTTATGGGACTAGAGTATAAAAACCAACTCTTACAAGAGCTATGTACACAATTAAAAATAGAAAACATCACATCAACAGCCTACTATCATCAAACTCTTGGTACGGTAGAACGTGTACATAGAACTTTCAATGAATACAGCAGATCATATATAGGAATCAACAGAGACGACTTGGATGAATGGATAGTATACCTTTCTTACTGTTACAACACCACACCGTCAACGACACATAAATATTGCCCATTCGAACTAATATTTGGAAAAACCCCCACAGACTTAGACTTCCTAACAAGTAATACTATAGACCCAATTTACAATATTGAGGCATATAGCAAGGAATTAAAATATAAATTACAAATAGCACACCAGCGTGCAAAAGAAATATTAATTAAAACGAAAGCAAATCAAAAACTAATTTACGATAGGAATACACTTAAAATTAGCTATAGGTGATTTAGTTTTTATACAAAATAATTCAGGTCATAAGCTAGCAAGTAAATATTTGGGCCCATACAAAATAATAAACATAGATAATAAAAATAATGTTACAATAGAAGATAGTTAACATAAAATATAAATAGTACATAAGGATAGATTAAAACTCATGAATTAGATCAAAGATATAAAAAAAAAAATTTTTTTTATTTTCACTAAATAAATTTTCCACATCGCTCGCTTATCATAAATAACAAATAAAGTAAATAAGAATGAATTTAATGAAATAGTAAATTTATTCTCAAAAAAAAAAGGAGATGTAATGATAGAAAATTAAAAGTAAATGTAACAAACTAGCATTTAAATAACTAATATAACTAAACGTAACAAACTAGCATTCAAATAATTAATAACTAATAATCTGGCAACATTATCGGACCAGTGGTCCGATATTTGCAGACCAGCGGCAAGACGGCCACCTGATCAGAAAGTTCAGTAAAGCGTCCTACCGGGACTATAAGTTTAAAGTAACATATTGAAAGGCCGCCGTCTTGACTAATAAGTCAATTCACTTGGAGGAGTTTCTTACTAGCGCATTCTCCGCCTCTTATCGGCACAACTATAAAATAAGCCTATAAAACCTAGCGCATAGTTTTAATTAATGCCTAGTTGCAAGTATAGCGATGGCGCAGAAATAATAATAATTAACTATAAATAAATAAATAAAAATAAACTGCCATTATATTGGCTTTAATAATAATAAACATAGTTAGTAATATGTGAATTACAAAGCAACCAAGAAAAATTTTATACAAGTCTTCAGACGCATATAACGAAACCTGAAAATCTTATAACCGGACATCATTAAGCCTTGAAATTTAAATTTAATGCTATGGAATGCTAACGGGCTTCTCAAGTACCAACGTGATTTCATACTTTCGCTAAAAAACGTGGATGTTTGCCTTATCGTAGAAACACATTTCCAGTTCTACATAAAATTCAGAAACTATATTATTTACCACACTATACATCCCAGCAATTGTGCACGCGGAGGAGCTGCCATTCCAATTAAAACAACATTAAAGCATTACCCCGACTGGAAAGTGTGCACGGAAGAATTTCAAGCAGCTGTTGTCACGACAGAGGCGCCTAATAAACTGTCACTAACAGTGGTCTACAGTCCACCAAGACATCAGATTAAATGCAACCATTACAAAGCGCTCATCGAAATGCATACCCACCGGTTTATAATGGGTGAAGACTTTAAAGCCAAGACATCAATTGTGTTTCAAGACTCACGTCTTCCAAAGGTAGAGAATTAATTCAAGCTATTTCTAAATCAGGTTGTTCATACCTTTCTTCCGGAAAGCCGACCTAGTGGCCAACCGACGTATCCAAAACTCTAGATCTAATTGACTTCTTTATTGCCAATCATGTTTCCATTAACAAAACGCTGATCGAAGGAGGCTTGGAACTCAATTCCGACGATTCACCCATATACCGTACAATATTTGAATCGGCCGCTGATAAGCGATTCGTTCCATTTATCTGCAATAAATTGACGAATTGACACAAGTTCCGTCACATCACTGATGACAACTTGGACGTTACAAAACATATAACAACTGGCACAGCCCTTCTGTCAACACAAAAAATCACAGAAATAACATCGGGTAAAACTACCCAATAGAAATTATATACCTCATCTCGGTAAATAACAAGCTCCGAAAAAAATAGCAATATTCCAGGTTTCCATTTATAAAGTCCGAAATAAACTACTTGACCAATAAGATAAACTCCAATTCCAGCAGCAATGTCCAATTAATCCAACCATTTCAAAATAATGTTCTACGAAACATTGTTAATACCCCATGGTATATACGAAACAGCGATCTTCATCGCGATCTTGGAGTCAACGTGGTAACAAAACAGACAAAAATTTCGGCAATGGTACATAACTTTCGTCCCGCAGCGCATGTAAATCTAAGCAAAAGCATCGAGGCTAAACCTCACAGAAGGGCTTTTACGTCGCTTAAAGCGAACTAATCCCTGCGACATAGTTACCTCATAGTCATTTAAATTAAATTAATAATTTATTTAATTATATTTATTTATTATATATTATATTTATTTAATTAAGTAACTGTAACCTTCAAAGTGACTGACAAATGCTTCTTCTTTACTATAAAAATATGGAGGAAAAGATAGGCAAAAGTAAGTATCTGAACTTTATTTATAATTTCGAGAATTTTGTATTTATCATTTTTCTAGGCGAAATAAATTTGATCGGACAACACAAGAACAGCTGCACTAATTCGTGGCGTGCTGTAAGCAACATCCAAAGCTACATTCCGAAAAAAACAACCCGCAAGCGCCACAGGTTGTTTTAAATCTTTCGGAGCAATTGGCTTAAGATTTCAATGGCCTGAAGGGCCCAACATGGTCACTTGCGAAATAGGAAGAGGTAAGTTATTATAATATGTTTAGGTTTTCGCATTTATATAAAAAAAGTTGTGTGATTCAAAGCCTATCATATTGGAAAAATTCTTTGCGTTCTTGGGCATGCACTAGTTCAGCAACAGAAGGCAAAACGAGGTCCAAATGTGGCAATCCATCTTGGTTTTGGCCTATAAAGTGCAGTGCAGCAAACGTTGGAAAAATAGCAAGCTCGTAAAGCAAAGGCATTAAAAAAAAATGTTTAGAATAAGAAATATAATATTTTTTTTATATTTTTTTTTTCAATAACACCAGCAGTGTTTTTTATTTTTGTTTTCTGTTTGAAGAAGTGCAAGTGTTTCACGTCTTCAAAATCATCATTTTCTTTGCATAATTTTGCGCTCATTGTCAAAAACCTTACTTGTGACTTGCTTGTTACCTGCTTTTTTGTTCGGAACAAGAATAGTGACGAAAGTTACAATAAGAGCTTTTTTTGGTTACGAAAATCCGTTTCGGTACAAAGATGGCCATTATGACTTTTCCAGCACTATGACTTTGTTGTGACTTCTACAAATAGACTCGTTAATCGTAACAAATCCTTGTTATATACCTACTCTATAAGTGGTTTTACTTTATCACATGCTTACGAATTTAACGACTTAGGTGTTGTGATGAGTCCCAAACTTAACTTTAATTCTCACATTCTCATTACTACTAATAAAGCTAGAGGTGTTCTTAGCTTTATTAAGAGATGGTCGAAAGAATTTAATAATCCTTATACCACAAAGCATCTTTTTTTATTTCTTTGGTTCTTCCGATTTTAGAATAGCCTTCATGTATTTGGAATCCCCAACTTACGACATATTCTGACAATTGATCGGGAAAGAGGCCCCTGTGCTTGGGTCGGGATAAAAACTACATGAGACAAAACTACCACTATAGTTATAATAGCAAATAAGTTAGATATATCAACATTATTACATCCCTCAACATTACCTAACTTTATATTTGAGGGAAAAGTATTAGAACTATGATAGAACGATTTAAGATTGAATATTAAGTTCAACTCAGCTGCCAAACCGATTCGTTTAAATTTAGTAAAAAGACGATTTTTACGATTTTTAAACCGAATTGAATCGTGGGAAAACCATGCTGGTCTATTAGACTGAGGAAAAACCTCAACTTTTCACTTATTGAACAATTTTAGTAAGATTTTATTAAACAACTGTACAGCTTGATCGATATCGCCCATGGAATTTAAAGTAGACCAATCAGTATTTAAGAAGAACCGGCTAAGATTACCAAAATCAGTTTTTCTAAAACAAAAAATGATACAATATAAGATGATTCTCTTGAGCAAAAAAATTGTATTACGAATTGCATAAATCGTAGGAATGAATTACGTAGGTATAATCCGTTATCTACCCCTGAAGATAGTTACCACTTTACTCTTCACCTAAAAATTTTTTTGATGACATCTTCATTGAATTTACCTAGTGGTAAGGGGTAAGTACTTCATCAGCACATAGAGACGATCTATCAGAAATTGGAAGACCACCATCAATTCTTGCAGTTCAATCTCTCCTAAAAGTAACAAAACTGCTATTAAAAATGTTTAAGCTAAGGACTTCTGGACGGAGCCAGGCTTCAACAAAAACAATAATATCAGAATCAAAAGAAAAGATATCAAGAAATAAGCTTTTAGGTTTAGAATTAATTCTTCTAACGTTTTGAAACGATACTAACAAACTGGACTGCTGGGAGTTTTTTTTTTTTTTTTTTTTTAAATTTTTTTTCGCAGACGTTGTGGTAGCGCACTACCAAGCAAGAGGACATACGAAACCAGACCTAGTGTCTGTTCCACAGCTACGACCAAATGGTCAACAGCTGCTTTATCTACTTAACAAATATTATATTAGTTTAAAAAACACTAATTACAAAAATTAAACAAACTAAATTAAAATTAATACGACTATTAGTAGTCTAAATTAAAATAAGTATCTAATTCTATGTAATTACATAAAAACTACAAGTAAGAAGAGATTTTAAAGTGTGGAAAGAGGCTATGTTAGAAAATAGTTGATTACTTTTTTTTTTGTATACAGTCACTATGCAACAATTACACTGCTACGATAATAATCGGTGTTTGTTTACAAAAACAAATCAATGCAAAGCACCGACAGCACAACATTAATTATGAAGAAATTATCTTTAAATAAAATAACTTCACAAGATATAGCACCAAATAAAACAAATGCCGCAGCCGATAATTAATTGGAAAAAACTAATGTTAACACTCAATTTAGAGAACAAGTACAAGTTAATATGAAATAAATTATTAAAAACACCGGAAAACAAATTAAGCAGGACTGGTACAAGACGCAGCGAAAAACTTGTTATGTTAGCTGGTCGGAGGTCCGTGTTAGATATTCTTTTCTTCATAACCTGATAAACTGAAATACCAATTTTCCTTATTTTCTCGGGAAAATAAATTTTAATGTGCATTCGCGTTGAAAAAGATATTATTTCCATTAAATTACGCACTGCATAGTCATCTTTCGTACTGCATGTTCCCTTTTATGGTTTTTGTTTAGCTTATAACTCTGTCATAAATTTACCAACATAGCCTCTTCTTTCTTTTTAAAATTTTTTCTTGTTTGTAGATTTCATGAAATTAGATAGAACTAGATATTTATTTTAATTTTTACTATATATTGTTGCATTAATTTTAATACAGTTTTCTAGTTTTATTAATTAGGTTTTTTAATCGATAAGTAATAATATTTGTTAAGCGGTTAAGTTGTTGACCATTATCGGTCGTATCTGTGGAATAGACACTAGATCTGGTTAGTCCTCTTGTTTGGTAGTGTGCAACCACAACGTCTGCAAAAAAAAAAAAAATATATACAGGGTCCGGCACTCGAAGTGTAACCAACTTCAGACCGCTCGCACAGCTGACGCACGGGCATCAGCTGTCTAAAAATTTGCTGAATGACAGTTCGGAGTATTGTTTACAAGTGTACAAAAGCATTTTGCCAAAAGTGAACGCGAAAAAAAAAATCAGTGATGGATTTCAAACGTAACAGCGTGATTGCTTTATATTTAGCTGGAAAATCACAACCAGCGATTGTTCGTGAGCTCAAACACCTCAAAGTGAATAAAGTTTTCGTTTACCGCACTATAACTCGTTACATAATACTGGTAGCATCGCAAAACGTCATGGAGGTGGTCGTCAAAAGACTGCGACGTCCCGTGAGATGGTTCAAAAAGTGAAGAAGCGACTTGAGCGAAATCCCCGACGAAGTGCCAATCAAATGGCAAAAGAACTGAAAGTATCCGACCGTAGCATCCGCCGCATACTGAAAAATGATCTCAAGGTTAAGCCTTACAAGATCCAAAAGGCACATGATCTCACACCGAAGCAGCAACAAGTTAGACTTGAGAGAGCAAAGGAGTTGCTCCGCTTGGCCGAAAGCGGTCAATTTCCGAATATTGTGTTTTCTGACGAGAAAATTTTTCCAATTGAGCAATTCGTAAACTCTCAAAACGATAGGGTTTACTTAAGCAACCGTTCATACGAGAATTTAAGTCATCGATTGGCCACTAGGAGGCAGCACCCACCACAGATAATGGTTTGGGCCGCTGTAACCGCAGATGGGCGCTCTCCAATCGTTTTCATCGAGCCTGGCGTCAAGGTAAATGCAAAATATTATCGAGAAAGTATTCTGGAGGTTGCTTTGAAGCCGTGGGCAGACAAACATTTCGGTGGCAGACCATGGACGTTTCAACAGGACTCGGCACCATCTCACAAAGCTCGAGTGAACCAAGAATGGCTGAAAAACAACGTTTCGAACTTCATAACGTCCACACAATGGCTCTCAAATTCACCAGACGCGAATCCAATGGATTATTCTCTTTGGGCCATTTTGGAGAGCAAGGTTCAAACTAAAAGATACATCAGTCTCGAGGCGCTAAAGAAAGCCATCGTCCGCGAGTGGGCCAAAATACCTGCAAGTCACATTCGGGCAGCTTGCGATTCGTTTTTGGACCGTATCAAGGCCATAGTCAAGGAAAAAGGTGGTCATATCGAGCAAAAGTAAATTGATTCTGAATTTTGTATTATTTTTACACATTTTGTACTTTGAATTGAATAAAAGTAATTTTCCAAACTGAATTAAGGGCTTTCCAATTGGTTACACTTCGAGTGCCGTACTGTATATATACATATATACATATATATAAATAAAACAAGGAAAACGTTGCCAAGGAACATCGTTTCCTCTAGCCTCAAAGAGGTTCACGACACAGCAACACGCAGATCAAGGCAGGTAGTACGAACAAAGCGACCCGCGTCAACGGCACTCCCATCAAAAAAGGTGAGCCTGGTGGAAGCGACGATCCCCAGCGAAAAGTTATGGAGGTCGATTCTTCTCGAATCCGGTCGATTCGATTTTGCGAATTGGTCGGTCCAACGCCCCGAGATGGGGGGCAGTAATAACCATATCAAAAAGGGTGAGTATCATTTAGAATTCATCATTAAATCCAACCTAGAGTGTCAAGATTTATTAGATATCACATTTGCAAGTCGATCATACTTTCAGAAAATAACCAACTAGAGAGTATCTAGCGGACCTTGATTCTCCGATCAAAAAAATATCCTATTTAAAATCGAAAATATTGGCCGAGCAACAACCCGCTCTAGGAACCCACGAAGAACTAACTGGGTCAAGTCCAGGGGAATTCTCAAGGATATTGTACAGTTCGATAAACCCCACCTCCTGAAACACTCCCTAGAGATAAAAAAATGAAATTACATCCCAAATACAGGCCTCCTGCAGGCCTACAACGAACACAACAAGTAAAACTAAGAGAGAGTATGACGGATCATGGTGTTCTAACTCATTGGATATTCTCAGAAAATAGGCAAGGCGTTTCTTTATACCTTTAAGCGAAAATCTTCGGCCAATGGGGACTCTACCCTTACATCTTACAAAAAGAAAACACTGGATGATCGATCTACGGAATCAGCCGTTTTTCAGTTGTTCGAGGTAATAAAAACTTCGTTTCAAAGAAAAAAACGATAGTACGCGCATTTCTCGACATTGAGGGAGGCTTTGGCAAAGCATCCCAAAAAGCAAAGGAGGATGCACGTAACATATGGTCTAACAACATTAACATCTACAGCTGTTAAAAGTTCGATCATGAGTACACAAGTAAGCAGAACATCTGTAGATAAACGTAAAACAACAACAAGCAAATTGTTTTCGGTTAACTTAGTACGAAAAACACTGGATGATCAATAAAAAAAAAACCCTGTCTCATAACAGTACAATTAAAACAAATTTCTCATCAAACGAAACGTAAGTAAAAAATTTAAATAACAACATCCAAAAGCATCATCGAGACAAACAGTCGCCAAACAATATAACTGAGCATTCCAACACAAACAAAAAACAGAACAACAAAATTCAAAACATAGCACAAATAATAGGACTACTGGTTGAGTATGCTAAATACAACAAATAGGTTCCAACTTTTACAAAACAAGGATTCAAATGAAACAGAAATGCACACTGACGCAGGCTCAAATTTAATGAAACAAAAAGATAAAAAATATCCACAAAACACCAACCAACAAAGAAAAAAACAATAAAGATCACGCATCTCCACAACCAACAAAAAACCTAATAAGCCACCACCCATCTATGCGAGCAGGCTGATAATATTAATCTACTAACCGAAGCACTAACTGATTGTGTTGGACTCAACTATACATTAATATATGTACAATAACTAAGTTCGTATACAAATAAATTAGTCAAAACATTATCCTACCGTAACACAAATGTTTCTCAAAAAAACTCAAATTTTTACATTTACAATCCTAAAGATGAAAGAAATTTTAAAACCGTGTTACGAGATTTACACCGTACTCATGACCCCAGGTAATGTATATGTTTAATAAAATGCAAAGAACAGAAAAAGAGATGGTGACAAAAGTATGAAAAATTGTGATAGATGGGACAGAGATGCTTTGCATTGGCTTGCTTTTCCTGTGGCAAGCCAATTATGTAAAATGTTACGCGAAGGTAAAGACATAAAAAGAGCGAAAAGAATATGCGAAGAGAAATAGATGCAATAGATAGAGGAAATATAATACGACAGATGCGAAGAGACCAAAGCCAAAGACACACCAGCCCACTCTGGAGCAACATTGGTGTAAAGGCATGGTAGTAAGGAAGAGAAAAACAATATATGCAAAAGAGAGAGAGAAAAGAAAATGGCAGACAACCGAAGCCATATAAAAAAAAGACAGAATGGTGGTGGTCCAATATTGCAGCACTCCAGCTTTTTCGTTAAGAAAAAAAATGAAAGATCGGTTGCCGGTTGAAGGCCGAGGTGCCAGAGGACGTATTGTGCACTCAAACTGAGCTCTGTGGCAGCTTTAGCGGAAGAGGTTGGTTCGCCACTGACTCCTATAGTCTTCGGATCACACACCCACATAATATCAGAGTGCTCGGATAGACTAGAAATGTAGAGACGAAAAGATATGACTAAAGAAGCTAACTGCTAAGTGTGCCGACTGCGCCAGCCAATAGGGCATGTCCATCCAACGCAAGCCGACTACTAGAGCACTCACTAGAGAGAAAAAACATATACAAAAAAATTAAGAGATAGATGGGACTCACCACAATAAGGGACGAGAGCACCTAACACTAACACAAAAATTGAAAAAACAAATAATTCAAATACGCTTTGTTCACTGAATTGAATTGTTCACATAACGGAGGTAGCAGTTTTGCAGGTTTATATATACATTTATATGTACTCTTTATATTTCCTATGTGATAAAAATTTAAAAAATAGTGTTTTATTGATAAAAAATTAAATATTTTTAATGTAACAATGTTTGTTTGACACTATCCTTCTCTATGCCCACGTAAATATTTGCACTGCAACAGCTAAATTACAAAATACTCTGGACACTACCACAAAATGGTTTAAAGAATGGAACATAAAAATAAATGAGCAAACAACGCTGTAAATCGTGTATACAACAAAGAGAACTTACCCAACAAAAAATGTTAAAATAAATGGAACTGATATTCCTATAGTCAATGTGGCGAAATACCTGGGCATGCACATCGACAGCAAGCTGACATGGAATTATCATATTACTAAAAAGCGAGACCAGATCAACGTTAAATTCAAACAACTGTACTGGTTACTTAATCGAAAATCCAAATTATCAACCTATAACAAACTCTTGATATACAACTCAATAATAAAACCAATATGGACCTATGGACTTCAACTATGGGGAACAGCTAAAAAAAGCAACCTGGAGTTACGAGTTATCACCAACGCACCCTGGTATGTCTCTAATAACGACATTCATCGTGACCTTAACGTGCCAACAGTCGCACAGCAAATACAAAAAACAAGCCGTAGACACCAATCAACAATCGAAGTGCATTGCAACAACGATATAAATACCCTACCAAAGCTAGAGCTAATCCTTTCCAGAAGACTACAAAGACGCCGTTTAATCGACTTAATATATCAAAACCAACACACCATCTACGCCTACCCAAATGAAAGGAAAAAGGAATCCCTCGCTGTAGGCAGTGAACGATACAGTATCTCGCGAGAGTGGGGAAGCTGTGTTTAGTAATCGCCTGCAGCTGGGGTGTTCTTATTTTTTTTATTTTCTCCGATTCAAACAAAATATCAAATATAATAGTAAGCTACATTTGAATGCTCATGTAACTTAATTAGAAACCCTTAAAGCTCTAAATATTGTATTAAAGTCAAATTTATTTGAGACAGAATACTTATACAATTGGGAAATAAAAAAAAAAAAAAAAAATGTAACGATGTTTGAAATTCATAAATACATGGTTAAAATGGATATTGTTATGGCATACTGAACTTAAATGCTGTTAATTGCGTTTGTCTTTTGTTGTTGCATTGCTTGCTCTCTTCATTTACGAAACACAATTAAGTCATCAGTTGTCATCAGTCATCTTCAGCCCAAATAATGACTTTCTTAAAAGCATACAAAACTTCCGAGGTGTTTACTGCAATTTTATGCACAGGCTTTTCATCCTCGCTTTGTATGTCATGTTCATTTTAATCTTCAAAAGTATCATTATCGCTCCAATTTTCAATTTCATCTATTGAGCATTGGTACTCACTACCTAACTGAGATACAAGGTTGAATAATTCCGATACCAGTGCTTGTGTATCTTTTCTATGTATATTCGTTTCTCAATATGCTAGTCATCTTAAAGATCATAAGATTCGTCATTACTCAAAACGTTTTTCCAACACTTTTGCACAATTTTAAAATTTATCTTGTCTCTAGACAGTGAAAATGAACAAATTGTTAAATCTAATTGAAGTAATTCCAGTAATCTTTAGGTCACTTAGTCACTCTGTGCGAGAGAACGAAATTCTTTATTTGTTTGGTTTTGTTTACTATATTCGCAAGGGAAAAAAAAAAAAGGAATTTAAAGATTTTGTGTTAATAAAGAACTATGTACAAAAGTAACTGAGCAAAATGGGTTTTAAACGGCCCAACGGCTTACGCATGCTTAGTTGAGAGCAAGGTTTGAAACAAGGGTTGCCTAGCCGAGCAAAGTGCATTGTGATTGTCTAGGCCCTGCACTATTGATGTGCGAGTGAGCGAAAAACAGAAAAGGGAAGTGAAAACCCTCAAGGAAAAGATATGCAAGTCAGTCAATCTGACAGCAGAAGTGAAAAAGGCAATAACACAAGGGAAACTTGCTGCGCTTAATACAAGAAAAAATGAATCCAGAGCGTTCTCCGACATCAGAAGTGGGATCGGCTTCGCCCCAGAGACATTCTGACAAAGATTGGAAAGCACTATTTAAAGCTCAAAATCGCAATTTTATAGAGTTAATAAAAGTGATGCAAACGCTACTAAACGCAACACGAAGTATTGAAAAAGTGATAGAATTGCCAAAATTCGACCCTGACATATCTAATGTGGATGCAGCTGCATTATGTAAAACTGCAGACTCATTGAAAGGAGGCTCATCGCAATGGTTGTCATAAATTTTCTATGCAGGAATAACATGGACGGAAAAAGAATTGTTTCTACAAAGATATGAAGATGTAGAGACCTCCGCCGCCATTTTCTAGAACATCATGAATGGACAACCAAAAGCAAATAAGGGTCTATCAGTATACGCAAGCCGATTGGTGACGACATTAATGATGAAGTGGAAACAAATGAACCTAGAAGGAGTAGCAGTTTCTTTCGTGTTGGCACATGCATCCCAGGTAGACACGAGGCTACAGACCATGTCATTAACAACAAATATCAAAACATGAAGCGAGCTACAGCTGCAATTGAAAGCATATGCCTTTACTAAGCGCAATGCGAAACTGACTTCAGACTTTACAATGGAACCTGACCGTAAGAAGTACAAGCCGTGGCCGATGGTGAAATGTCATTATTGTGGAAAGCATGGTCACAAGATTGCAAAATGCCGGAAAAAAAAAACAGACGAGAGAAACTTACCTACGGACGTGTTTTAAATGTGAAAAGACTGGCCATGTCGCAACTATGTGTACACGAGGACTAGAAGGAGCAAGTAAAAGCAACATACAAGAGAAGCGAGTAGATGTCTGCACAATAACGGAACCGAAAGAAGTATTGTTCCAATTTGGTGAGACAATTCCATTTATATTTGATTCTGGTTCTGAATGGTACTTAATTAAAGAGCAGATGGCAAATAAGTGTGCTGGAAAGAGGATTTTCAACATAGTTGTGTTGAATGGCATTGGCGAAAATGTATATAGTAACTTACAAATTGAAGCCACCGTTCAAATATTTCATTTTACTCTAGAAATACCATTTCATGTAGTTATGGATAAGTTCTTGAAGCATGGCTTATGCGTTGTCATAGACACAGTGCATTTTAATGTTTATAAAACAAAATCTGTTAACATGATTTCTTTTTTTTTTTTTATATTTTATTTAGACTACAACTAGTTACAACAATAATTAACTATCAAGCAGTTTTTTTTTAATTAATTATGATAATGACAATACTTTTAAGTCCATCATGAGCCTTTTGGGCCTAGCCATCTGTGCAAATTATAATTTGACACTTGCTGGCCACTACCAACGGATACTACACAAAGCTTCCCTGTTCTCACATGATACTATGTCATTCTCCGATGGCAGTGGCCAACAGGTATCTTACTATTGTCGTATAGGATTGATCACCAGATTAATTGGTTTTGTCCTTTTTAGTCTTCGCTATAGCCTGGCGTCGTTTGTTAATGTGGCTACTTTAGAGTTAACCTGATTTTGAAGGCGTTCATGATGTTTTTCGGCGTGCTTCAGAATCTTCTTCTTCTTCCTCCAGTTTCTCTTGCTGCGGCATAAAATATGGTTGTTTCTAACCCTGCTATTCTGCCAACTATATTGCCTTCTGTCATAATTTCACCTAAGCCTTTAGTTGTCGTTTCACTCATTTAAACTATTTTTGCCTCCCGGTTGGCCATTGACACTACGGAATGTTATGTAAATCATTACATTGTTTCTAATTGTCCATCCATTTCTAATCCTATTAATAATAAATTTAAGCGATTTTCTTACTTTAAAATTACAGTTCCGTCCGATTTTTTCGCGGGATTGCTTAAGCACTACTTTTGGACTAGTAATTGTATTATGCATGAATGTGATTACAAAAATCGGAATAAAGCACCACCTATTGCAGCTAATTTAGTTCCGGTACCAAAAAACGCGAAATAAGCGGCAAAAAAAAGAAAAAAGTATTTAATTCTCAGCTGTCGTATCTGTTGATATTCTTTCAAAATGTTACAAGAATTAATTCTAAACTTACAAGGTAATTTTTGATAGCTCTTCTTTTGATTCTTATATTATTGTTGAATCCTGGCTTCGTCAAAAAGTCTACCTCAATAGTAGTTTGTTAACTTTTAGGAGAGATCGGTCTGCGAGAATTGATGATGGTGTTCTGATTTCTGTTAGATTGTCTCTATGTACTGATGAAATGTTTACCCCTTTCTCTCATAATATCTTTCTTTGTGTAAAATTTTCAGTTAACAATCGCAATATATTTTAAATCATTCTATAATTTTATAAATTTAAAACGCAGATCTAATACTTTTCCCTCCACTATGAAGCTAGGTAATGTTGACGGATGTAATACTGTTCATATTTCTAGTTTATTTGCCAGCTTCTTCCAAAATAATTATAGTGATAGTTCTGTCTCACATAGATTTTATACCGACCCAAGTACACAGGCCTCCTACCCGATCAATTGCCCAGTTATTGATGAAAAAATGCGTCTGTCTTACTTATTAGCTATCGGACCCACTTTTTCTGTTGACCCTAATAGTATTCCTGTTTGCGTTTTAAAGTATTCTGGTAGCGCTTTACTTCTTTCACTTTTTAAGTTCTTTAATTTATCGGTTATGACCTTTGCCTTTCCTATGGTATGGAAAGAATTATACACTTTGCCTCTCAATAAAAATGGTTGTAAAAGGGATATCTTAAACTACCGATGTATTGCTAAGCTATGCGCAATACCAAAGTGGCTGGAACATATAATTACTGATCAGCTACAGCATTATATTATTCCAAATTTGAGTAATTCTCTTCATGGCTTCTCTAAAAACCGATCAACAATTACAAATCTTCTGGAGTTCACTTCACTTGTTTCCAGTGGATTTGCTCGTTATTGTCAGGCAGATGGTATTTATACTGATTTCAGTAAATATTTTGATAGTGATTGCCATTCGTTGCTGCTTACTAAGTCAGATAGATTTGGCTTTTTGCTTAAACTTGTTACGTAGATTATTCAATGGCTGTGTTTCTTAAAATATTTATGTCCATTCTGATATCCCACAAGGCAGCCACTTAAATCCTTTGCTTGTAATCATTTTCATGAATGACCTTCCTTGGTTATTAAGCATTCTCATGTGCTTTTGTTTGCTGATAATGATGACCTTGATCAACTTGTGGTTTTCGATAATTTTCTTTCCCTAAATTGTGATATACATAAAATTTTGTCTATTATTCGTGGTAAATCTATATTATATGTAGTGGTGAAGAAACTGACGACCCAAATGATCAAGGCAGAACACATGACCAATCCTCCGACAGGTCATGAGCTCGCAGAAGCTTATGATCGTGCAGCTTAAAAAATGCAAACTGCATTTAGTTGCTATGCACGCAAACGGCGCGCATGCAAAAACAGAATGTTCTATAAATAGACAATAGTTAGCAAGAAAAACTAGACAGTTGCTGCTAGCCTACGTGACCGCGTCACTTCCAGCGAAATAACGTACCTGGTGCCAGGCAACGGAAAAGAGATAAAAGAGAAAAGGCAACTAGTGTATTTGCATGCACACAATCGCATAAGCACATTCAGCAGTGTAATTGTTAGTGTCACAAAAGCTCGGGACATCACTTCCAAAAAGTGAAAAAGCACCCAAGCTCAGAGAATCGGCACAGCTTTTGCGCATCCTTAATAAAGTGAACAAGTGTCAGCGGTCTAGTGAAAAATTTGGCTAATAGTTGCAACCAACTAAAGCCAAGATCAATTTAATTGCTTCATTTTGCAGATGTGGTCGGATTTTTTTTTTTTGCTTTTCGGTGCAGCAATGGCGAGCCACCCGGTGCTATTGTTTCTTTGTGGTGTCCCCTTTGTATAATTTTTATTTTTTTTTTTTTTTTTTTTATTTTTGTAGTTTACTCGTGCATCTACGTTTTTGTAGTGTGTTGCTCCAGAGAAGCCACCGGAACGAACCCCGCCTACGCCATAAAGCGGAGCATGGTGCACTCACCCCGATTCAGTTTTTCTGAGGGAGGACGACGCACGCTTTGGTTGCGGTGTATGGCCGAGCCAGCGCACCGCCCTTCTATACATCTAACGTCTGGTGTAGATGATCGTGTTGTGTGGAGTTTTATTTTTGTGCTCACGAAAGCCCAATGTAGTATGTATGTCAATTCAGTACATTGGCACACAAGACAGCAGAGTACATTAGCATACATATTATTATATATGTAATAAGCGGTCATCGCACTTAGCGATCGTTGTACTCAGCCTTATGCTGAGATAGCAATGTCGTATGTCCGCTATGCATGTGTTCATACATAATATACGACACCGCATAACCGCCTAACCCAATTAAGCTTAAGTACATAAGAATATATGTAAATGACGCTTGCGTCGTTAGCTTAGCAGCAACGCTGCATAAGTTCAATAAATTATTAATAAAAGTAAACTCAAACAACACGGTGGTTTTGATAATATAAAACAGAACTTAATATAACATTGCGATCCTGCCAGGAGCTGACTTGTGTGTGACTTGTGCGTGAAAAAAAATACAACATTAAATAAATTATTCAAAATTATGCAAAAAATATTTTGAAGAAAAAAAAAAATATCAAAATAATTTATGAATAATTATGCAAAAGTAGCGAGAACCGATTAATTCAACTATATCAATGACTTTGAATTATTAATAAAGAGATCTACCGGCAGTGCATAAAATAAATGATTAGTTCAACAGTACTTCGAAAAAAAATAATAATTAAAATATAAAACATCAGCAAGAACAAAAAAAATCTACAGCCACATGTGATAACACCAAAGGATAAAAAAAAAGGGATCAACAAACGAAAAAAAGACAATATATTTAACAAGCATCCTTTTGATGCTCATCAACAGCGCTAAGAGCCAGTAGCGCTGCATCAAAGGACGTGGCAACGAAAACAAAATTTCGCCCCAACAAAAAAATAAATATAAAATAAGGCACCGTCTCGATGCCCATCTGCAGCGCAAAGAGCGATTAGTGTTGCAACACGGGAAGGAAATCAACAACAGGCCACAGGACCAAAGCGACAGCAACGAACATGGCCACAGGACCAAAGCGACAGCAACGAACATGGTCACAGGACCAAAGCGACAGCAAACTAAAAATTATATATTGGTATAAGAGTAACGTGAAGCGCTGATGTGCTACATTACAATTATCCATTGTATAATTAACTATTATTAGTTAAAAAAAAAATAAAAAAAAAACCAAAAGAGAAATTTATATGTAGACTCAAAACACGAATTGT
>JBAMBQ010002848.1:0-187125 GCA_037044495.1 Stegana nigrithorax
TTTATTATAAAAAAAAACTGTTTGTATTCTTAAGTAGAAATTCGATCCAGAATTAGCATTGAACGAAAAATTGAACTAAGTAGTGTCGGTTGCGAAAAAGCAGTATTCATTTACTTGCCACCGCCACCGCCGCCACCACCACCGCCACCTCCAAACCAGCCACCGCCACCGCCACCGCCTCCACCGCCACCTTGTGGCTCAGGAAGAGGTTCAGGTGCAGCTGAAAATAGCAGAAAAGCAAACAATTAGTATAAAATAACTGGGCAAACCGTACCAAACCAGACAGTACAGTGTGACAGGATAACTGGCAGACATGTTAACTCGCTGCATTTAACACTTACCGGTAGCCAAGGCTAGCATTGCAAGTACGAAGCCGAGGTAGGCAAAGATCTTCATGTTGCTTGTTTGTTAAGTTGTTTTTGCTAATGAGAACCAGACTGTTCTGATGCTGTCTTCAAAGATTTGCGCGTATTTATACGCAATTCTAGACGATTGAGAGAAAAAATCAATCGACGTTACTGATAACCTTCACTCTGAAGCGGATTACAATTGCATTCAAAACATTTGCGATTAATGCTTTTTTTCAAGCAATTCACAAATTTCTAAGAAATGATGTAATGAGTTAAGTCAAGTGAAGTAAACAAAAAGAGAAGTATCAGCTGCCAGATCAAAATAAGTTCTTAGTATATGACTTGTTGACAATTTCGTTCGCAATGAGCTTGCGGTTTTTCTATAAAAGCGCGCAAAAACGTTTACTGACATTAGAAACATTGCGACGTATAAGAATTCACAGAAATATAAAAATGAGAGCGTATTTTGTGGTGACTTTGTTGCTGGGTGTCTGGCTGCTGGCGATATCTCAGGCTGTGGCTCAACGAGGAGGTGATGGAAGCACCTGGTTTGGCGGTGATGGCGGTGGTCCCAATGGAGGCCGAGGCGGTGGTCCCTATGGTGGAGGAGGCGGCGGAGGTGGTCCCTATGGCGGTGGAGGTGGCGGACCTCCAGGATACGGTGGTGGTGGTGGCGGACCTTATGGTGGAGGAGGCGGCGGAGGTGGTCCAAATGGTGGAGGAGGTGGCGGTGGTGGTCCCTATGGCGGTGGAGGTGGTGGACCACCAGGATATGGAGGTGGTGGTGGTGGTCCTTATGGTGGAGGAGGCGGTGGAGGTGGCCCTAATGGTGGAGCAGGTGGTGACGGTGGCGGCAGCTGGTTTGGCTAGATTTCTTAAAAGGAAAATACAACGATTCCAACTCACTAGCTTTTGCCTTGCACAAGTATTTTTGAAATCTATTGTGTCCTTTCAGAGCACGTTAAGTTTGTAATAAAACACATTCAAAACTTTTATTAAAAGCTCACTACTTTTTATTTATCGATAACGATTTCCCATTTATTAAGTTAAAAAGCTGTTGATTATTGACACCATCGTTGGCTATGAATTATTATTTGCTTAACAACTGCAACGGCGACATGTGTACATTACATTACCAATTTATTGTGTTAATTATTAACTGTTTTCACAGTTCTGTTCAAAATTGTGAAAGAAGTTTCTTAATGAACTCACTTGTCTTGTTTAAATTGGGATTTTTATGATAGCTGATTTTTGTAAACAAGGAACAAAAAACAAAACAAAGTAAGCTTCCTGGGTGGGTTCAATAGCCGACACAACCAACATCGAATAGCAGAAGAAAGTATTGTTTGATCGGTGTCCCCGCGAGCGCGTAAGCCACAGAATATACATATTTGCGTATACTTGTATGTATATATTTATACTGTGATCAGATTGAAAAGTGAATTTTTATTTTAAACTTTCAGGGTTTTTCCAATGGAAAACTTTTTTCTTTCTGTTATTTATTAGCAATGTTAGGGACAGCTTTGCGTTAATTTCACGTGAAAATATTCATTAATGTTTGAGATAGCGCAGCGAATTCTGCTATTTTTACTCTCACACGGCACTGGTTCTTCATGGGAATTTCGCCAAAAATTCAACAAATATCGTTCTGCCACCTGCCTATTCACCTGATTTGGATGTTCACCAAACTCAAGAGACCGCCCCGAGGACATCGTTCTGAAGACCATTCCGGAAGAGGACTTTGCAAAGTGCTGTGATAACTGGAAAATTGTTTGGCATAAGTGTATTGCAGTGGAAGGGGATTATTTTGAAGGGGATGAAATAGATTTAGATAAATAAATAAAAATTTTGAAAATATTTCAATTTGATCACAGTACATGTACATGTACATACACACATATATAAAAAATTATCGATTGGCAAAACCTTGGAAGTTTAAATAAAAAATTTAAAATTCACCTTTCTATTTGATCACAGTATTGTCGCAGCTTAAAATCGTCTTCGAATTATTCCTGTTTAAATAAAATCTTGACATTTAGTAAAAATCTTTCCAAGCATATAAAATAATACCTTTCCTTTTTTCTTGATCGATAATTATATAGAAATTTGAGCTTTTTATCATTATTGATTATAATATATGTAAATTTTTTCGAGTTTGCGCATTTTTGATCTGCTTTAAAACATGTTTAAGAGATAGTTTACATAGATATTGGTATTAAGAAATAAAATTATTAAATATAGTACAGCTTTAACTTGTGATTTATATTTAAATTTCAATACACATCATGATCTATATTTTTGCAAAGATGTAGTTGTAAGAACATGAAATATTTTAAGCTTTCATTGTCAAAGTCAGTTCGGTACAAACAACTGTAAATGAACTAAATTAAGAAAACTTTTATAAACAATAATAAGAGGGATAACAAAACCATGAAATTGTAAGAAATGTTAATTTTTGTTATCGTGGAGGTCGGATATCCATAGCATGTCGATATCAAAAATAGCTCATCTCTATGTTGAACAAGTTCAGTGTGATTGCCGTACACGCAAGAAGCAGAGATTCAGGAATGGCGTATGACACAGACGTCGTAATTAAGCCGGTTTAATTCTCTTTTAATGACATACTTTGTATGAAAATCGAAATATCACGTTTCTAGGGGAATTTCTGAAGTAAATTTTCAACATGGCTTATTTTTCATCTTGTTCTTTATTGCGTATTGTCATTCAGACTCACTTTTTTCGCACTGAAGAAAAAAGGATTTGCAGAATTGTGTTATTTATCTAAAAAATAAAAGTAAATAGCAAAGTGAGTGTAATGCATTGTTGAGAAATAAACTGCAAATAGAATTGCATATAAGCGTAAAGAAATACATATGTTAATTGATGGTTTTGTGTGGCAACGTTTAAGTCAGCTTGGCTTTTACTACTCCAGCTAATGAATTTTGTGAAATTGTGTTGAGTTCTAAACGTGTCGATTTTATGAAATTTGATCTTTACAACAAAAGAAAAAGAAACAAATACAATGGATACCGCATCAGATAGCGATGATGAAGGCTCCATTGGGAATGGTGTTTCCGGCGGCATCGACTTAACGGGCATTCTTTTTGGCAACATTGATTCCGAAGGGCGTTTAGATGAGTGTGGATTTGATCCGGAGCTTAAAGAACACTTGGGTTCATTGGCAAAGTATACGAACAGTGCTAAATTTGGTTAAGTGGACCTGATAATACTGTTTATTTATTTAAGGCTGGGTTTGAATTCAATGCTAAGTGAAGTAATCGAAAATGAAAAAGACGATGCGGAGGAAGAAGAGAAAACGTCGTCGATGAGCGCATTCGATGCACTCAAAGCTGGTTTGGATAATGGCAATGCCGATGATGGCGAAGATGAAGATGACGACAATGATGGCAAAATCATTAGCAATGCCGACGCTATTGATTATTCCGACATAACTGAACTTTCAGAAGATTGTCCACGCACACCACCACCAGTGGCAGCAACAGAAACTATTGGCGAGGACTTGGAGGACGCTATACCGGCAACCAAAGTTGAGAATAAAGCAGGTAGGCTTTCACTAATTGTAAAATTACCAGTGCATTAAAATCGGAATCTTCTTAAATAGCCAAGGATGACAAAGAGCTAATGCCGCCGCCAAGTATGCCAGTACGACCTTCAACTAGCACTACTGATTCTTCAACCGCGGTTAAACCAAATGCACCAGAGGCGAGTGACAACGCAGATTCAAAGGAAAAAAGTGAAAAAGGTATAATCGAATTTAATTGGAGCTTTCCTTGCAAATATTTGTATCATTTATTATATCATATTCTAGAACGCAAGTTAGATACACCTTTGGCTGATATGCTGCCCACGAAATATGCGAATGTTGATGTACGGGAGTTATTTCCTGATTTTCGACCAGATAAAGTTTTGCGTTTTTCGCGGTTGTTTGGTCCTGGTAAACCTTCAAGTTTACCGCAGATTTGGCGGCATGTAAAAAAACGGCGACGAAAACGAAAGCATTCAAGAGATCAAAAGGTAAAACAAGTGTGTAGCAGCTAATATGTACAATATTTTGGAGTTTTGTATATGTTGCAGCACAATGCCGGTTCTGATTCACCAAGCGACTCTGAGGAACCACGCAAAAAGGGTTTCGGCTTTCATTATGGACCAGAACCGACGCCATCTCAATGCATGTCAGACGACGAGGATAAACTTCTTAGCATTTACAGTAATGAGGACGTGCGACAGGAGGGCCCCGATAATGGTGAGAATAGTGAAAACAAGCCGAAAATAGCCGACTGGCGTTATGGCCCAGCTCAAATCTGGTACGATATGTTGGAAGTGCCGGATTCAGGCGAAGGTTTCAACTATGGTTTCAAAGTGAAGCCACCACAGACGTCACAAAAGCAAAATCAAGTAATGCAGGTGGTGGAACAGACTCCGAGCAGCAGTAATAGTAGCCAGCAAGCGCATACAAACAACTCAAGACCAGAGCATGATATAGCAGACGATGCTTATTTGATGGTTTCGCAACTGCATTGGGAGGATGAAGTCGTTTGGGATGGCAATGACATAAAAGCGAAAGTATTGCAAAAATTGAATTCGAAAACGAATGCCGCAGGTTGGTTGCCTTCAAGCGGTTCACGCACAGCCGGTGCTTTTAGTCAGCCGGGTAAAGCATTGCCAGTGTCTGGTGGCAACACAAGTGGGAAAGGCGGTTCAGGTGGTTCCAAGCAGAAGGCCAATCAAAAGTAAGTACAAATTTGATTTCTTTTTGAAAGTCAACTAAAACTGTATTTATCAACACAACACAGCCTGGTAAACAAAGCACCCGAATCTATTGATGATACTTGGTATAGCATTTTTCCCGTGGAGAACGAAGAACTTATTTATCACAAGTGGGAGGATGAAATCATTTGGGATGCTGAGCTGATGCCGAAGATTCCAAAACCCAAAGTGTTGACACTGGATCCCAACGATGAAAACATTATATTGGGTATACCGGATGACATTGATCCATCTAAGATCAATAAGAATACGGGACCGCCTCCTAAAATTAAAATCCCACACCCGCATGTTAAGAAGTCGAAAATATTGCTGGGCAAAGCTGGCGTAATAAATGTATTGGCAGAAGATACACCACCGCCTCCTCCAAAGAGCCCCGATCGTGATCCGTTCAATATCTCAAATGATACTTACTATATGCCTAAAACGGAGCCGACGTTACGTCTCAAAGTGGGTGGAGGCAATCTGATACAACACTCTACGCCAGTAGTTGAGTTGCGTTCGCCATTTGTGCCGGTAAGAATTTTCGGTTTTTTATTTGAGAGGCATTTTTGCATAAATAACATCAACAATTTTTACAGACACATATGGGTCCGATGAAGCTACGCGCGTTCCATCGTGCGCCGCTTAAAAAGTACTCACATGGGCCGCTCGCACAATCGGTGCCGCATTCAGTTGCGCCATTGATCAAATTTATAGCAAAGAAAGCAAAGCAACGTGAACTGGAGCGCATTGCTTCAGGCGGCGGCGATGTATTCTTCATGCGCAATCCAGAGGATTTGAGTGGCAAAGACGGTGATATTGTGTTAGTTGAGTTCTGTGAGGAGCACCCACCGCTTATGAACCAGGCAAGCATTAGCTGCTATTATTTTACTTAAAATTTTTTTTATTTATTTACAATAATTGTTTTTAAGGTTGGAATGTGTTCAAAGATTAAAAACTATTATAAACGTAAGGCTGAAAAGGACAGCGGTCCGCAGGATTTCGTCTATGGTGAGGTGGCATTCGCTCACACAAGTCCTTTCCTCGGCATATTACATCCCGGTCAATGTATACAAGCCTTGGAAAATAATATGTACCGTGCGCCAATCTATCCGCATAAAATGTCTCCAACGGACTTCCTCGTCATACGCACACGTAATAATCTTTGGATACGTGAAGTCAACGCGCTGTTCACCGTGGGACAGGAATGTCCACTCTACGAAGTGCCCGGTCCCAACTCAAAACGTGCAAATAACTTTACGCGTGACTTTCTGCAAGTATGTTCACAGCGCATTTCTGTTAACAATAAGAAAAGTTAGTAATTTACTGCATGTTTAAAAATTTGTAGGTCTTCATATACCGATTGTTTTGGAAGAGTCGCGATAATCCACGACGCATACGCATGGATGACATAAAGCGAGCTTTTCCCGCACATTCAGAGAGCAGCATACGCAAACGATTAAAGCAATGTGCAGACTTCAAGCGCACAGGCATGGACTCAAACTGGTGGGTGATAAAGCCTGAATTCCGTCTGCCATCCGAAGAGGAAATACGTGCAATGGTTTCCCCAGAGCAATGTTGCGCTTACTTTAGCATGATTGCGGCCGAACAACGTTTAAAGGTTTGTGAACTGGAATAAGATTAATATTAATTAAGCTAATACATTTTTATGGCATTTGCAGGATGCAGGCTATGGTGAAAAGTTTTTGTTTGCGCCACAAGAGGATGACGACGAGGAAGCGCAGCTGAAATTGGACGACGAAGTAAAGGTGGCACCATGGAACACAACAAGAGCCTATATACAGGCAATGCGTGGGAAATGCTTGTTGCAGTTGAGCGGCCCAGCAGATCCCACGGGCTGCGGTGAAGGTTTCTCATATGTGCGCGTGCCCAATAAACCAACCGTAAGTATGAAACTATAATAGAAATAGTGCAGAATGATGGCCATTGTTTCACTTTCCAGCAAACGAAAGAAGAGCAAGAGTCGCAGCCAAAACGCACTGTCACGGGCACAGACGCCGATTTGCGTCGTTTGCCGCTACAACGTGCCAAAGATCTGCTGCGTAAATTCAAAGTACCCGAAGAGGAAATTAAGAAGCTTTCGCGTTGGGAAGTGATCGATGTCGTGCGTACACTCTCTACGGAAAAAGCAAAAGCCGGCGAGGAGGGCATGGACAAATTCTCGCGTGGTAATCGCTTCTCTATAGCTGAACACCAGGAGCGTTACAAGGAGGAATGCCAACGCATATTTGATTTGCAAAATCGTGTGTTAGCGAGCTCTGAAGTACTCTCGACTGATGAAGACGAATCATCAGCATCGGAGGAATCAGACTTGGAGGAATTGGGCAAAAACTTGGAGAACATGTTGTCCAATAAGAAGACTTCGACGCAGTTGTCTTTGGAGCGTGAAGAGCAAGAGCGACAGGAGCTGTTGAAGAAGATCATGGAGGAACAAGAGGGTGGCAACTCGAAAAATACAAAAGCCAAGGAAGAGCAGACAACACAGTCGGTAGTTAATCCAAATCAAGGACGAATATTGAAAATCACACGCACATTTAAGGATCAGGAGGGAAAGGAATACACCCGCGTTGAGATTGTGCGACGACAACCAGTTATCGATGCTTACGTTAAAATACGCACCACTAAGGATGAACAGTTCATTAAACAATTTGCTACATTGGATGAACAACAAAAGGAGGAAATGAAACGTGAGAAGCGTCGCATACAAGAACAACTTCGTCGCATTAAGCGCAATCAGGAACGCGAACGTTTAGCTCAATTGGCGCAGAATCAAAAACTTCAGCCGGGTGGCATGCCCACTTCGCTGGGCGATCCCAAGTCCTCGGGTGGTTCGGCTCACAAAGAACGTGACATGAGTCACAAGGAGATAAGCCCATCACGCAAGAAATTCAAATTAAAACCGGATTTGAAACTGAAGTGCGGTGCTTGCGGGCAAGTTGGGCATATGCGCACGAACAAGGCGTGTCCATTGTATACGGGTATGCAGGGCAGCACTTCACAATCGAATATCAGTATGTTGGACGATCAGGAAGAAGAAATGGAAAAAGAAATCAATTGCGACAACGACGATGATGATGAGGATGATTTGGTCAATGTTGATGGCACAAAGGTGACGCTCAGCAGTAAGATACTGAAACGCAGCGAGGATATGCGCAAAAATATGATGCTGAAGATGCCCAAAGATGGATTGGGTAAAAAGAAACGACGCATGGCCGGTGACCTGCACTGCGACTACCTGCAGAGGCACAACAAAACGGCGAATCGGCGACGCACTGATCCCGTTGTGGTATTATCGTCAGTACTGGAACAAATCTTGAATGAGCTGCGTTCGATGCCTGATGTGACGCCTTTCATGTTCCCAGTCAATGCTAAGGTGCGTGTGTGTGCACAATCCGTTTTAAACTTAAAAACTATTTTTGTATCTTATATTTAGCTTGTGCCGGACTATTATCGCATCGTTACGAAGCCAATGGATCTGCAGACCATGCGAGATTATCTACGTCAGCGTCGTTATCACAGTCGCGAGGAGTTTTTGGCCGATCTCAATCAAATCGTTGAGAACTCAACACTGTATAATGGCCCCAATAGTTCGTTCACTATGGCCGCCCAACGCATGTTGCAGAACTGTTTCGACTTGCTGTCCGAGAAAGAGGATAAACTAATGCGTTTGGAGAAAGCCATTAATCCGCTACTGGATGATAATGATCAAGTGGCCTTGTCGTTCATATTCGAAAAACTGCATGGCAAAATCAAACTAATGCAGGAAAGTTGGCCCTTCCATAAGCCTGTGAACAAAAAGCAAGTAAAAGATTACTACACGATTATTAAGCGTCCAATGGATTTGGAGACCATAGGCAAAAATGTTGAAGGTGAGTATTTACATCAAAATGCTGATAGAAATGCTAACGGTTTTGTTTTCCATATGCTCGCAGCGCACCGTTATCACTCACGCGCAGAGTTCCTGTTCGATATCGAGCTTATTGCCACGAACTGCGAGCAGTATAATGGCAGCGAATCGCGCTACACCAACAATGCGAAAACCATTTTGGAATACGCACGCTCACAACTGGAAGAGGTATATATAGTTAGAATATTGTTGGATTATAGATTGTGGAACTTACCTTTGTACTTGAGAATAGTTCCATTAGTTCATTTTTTAATTGGACGTTCTGATGCGAGCCTTACTCTCAGAAATACCTTAAACAAAAAAGGGGTTTTCAGTGATTATTTAAAAAAATGTTCATTTAATTACAGTTTGCCGAACACTGCGGACAACTCGAACAGAATATCGCCAAGGTGCAAGAACGTGCGCGTGCAGACGCTGAATTCGATGAGCCGTGGGCCGGTGAAGAGTATTCATTTAGTCGCATCAGTCGCTCGAGTACACCCGACAATGATTACATCGATGTTGAGGGTGGACCCTTATCGTCATCCACGAGCGTGCATCGTGGCATTGGTGGCGATATAACGATACATCAGGCGGGCGCACAGCAGAATATGGCGCCGCCACGTCCAGAGGTTAAACGCGGACGTGGTCGGCCACGTAAGCAACGCGACCCCGTTGAAGAGGGTATGTTGTGTAAATACTTATGTTCTAATTTTAAAGTTAGGCTGCGACATATATATATATTATTAATATATCTCTATATATACGTATTAACACCGCTTATCATGCATCTAACTCGCTCGCTCTATATCAACTCTCCTTCAGTTATTCTCGCGCCCTACTTTTGTACCTGCTCTGTCTGACTTTATTTTGCTTGTATGATTGATTGAGTTGAAGGTTTAAATAATATAAATATACTATGCTCTGATTGATATTGACTTGGTTATGGCACTACAAACGTATAAATCTAAATTACATGTAAATTATCTTACTCATACTTATACTAATATCCTCGCCGTGTTTTATAAAATTAACGTGTACGGACAATGTTAACAATACACAACTACTCGAATTGACAGAATATCGTTTACACTACTTAACATGTGCTCACTGCAGACAAAATATTTTTAAAATTAATTGGCTAACTTTTGACATTAGATGTGTTAGACCAAATGAACAACTTAAGCTAGGGTGTCCGCCCATTAAAAAATTATTTCAAGAGAGACAGCACAATTTGACATTCCAAAAATATAATGATTTGGTAAGACTTGCAAGTTGTCCGTCGGTTTAATTGTTGTTGCCTTGTGTTGTTTATGATTTTTTTAAATTATTTTTACCGTCTCATAAATTTGCAAAAAGTGTAATGTTGCGTAATTTCACAATTCTAAAAAAAAAAAAAGAAAAACAAAAGTTTAGCTTTCAAAATCATATTCGAAGTTGTAAAAGAAATTTCTTTTATTATTTTATTTATTTGTTTACTATGTTTTAGTGCTTTTTATGCAATTGCTAAATGTATACGTGTTAAAATGATTTATTTTGTTGTATTTTTTTTGTTAATTAATTGTATAATTAACAGTTTCCCGTAAGGAATATTTGTTGTTGATTTTTCTTATGTTGCTAATCAAACAAAAAAAACATTCGGAAAAATAAAAAAAAAATTGTTTTTTTAAAGTACCAAAACGGTATAAAAGCTCTATTAGAGATGTTTTTAATATATTTATATAAAGCCTATTATCAAACAATGCGAATAAAATTCAACGAAGCAAGAAAACAACAAAAACAAAGAAAAAAACAACAGAAAAAAAAAGAAACAAAAAAAAACTGCAACACCAACTTTTATTTTCTAGTCAAAGTACTGAATCCCGTTAAACGTGGTCGTGGTCGTCCGCGCAAGGATAGCCTAACCTCGAATTTAAGTACGAATACGCAAGTTTACTTTCTGGATGAAGGTAAGACTGTTAAAACAATCTAACAAAACCAAAACCAAAACAAAAAAAAAAAACAAAATCAAAGCAAAAAAGCACACGCTAAAATTTAAACAACAACAACAATAAAAAAAAAAGCAAATAAAATTTAAAAACACACACCTCTAGGCACCCAATTTTTGTCTTATTTTTCTTTTCTTTTGTATTACGCCCCATTCTTATATAAACGTTTAATTTTGATTTTCCTGCATTTTAAATGATCACAAGCACACACCTCCCAACCGCCTGCATACACACACAGTTTATTTGGTTTTACTAAAAACAAGAAATAATAAAGTATGAAATTATTTTGGAATAAAATTTGTTAATATTAGTTAATTTTATATTAATTTTTCCAAACCAAACTAAAAATGATAACAGCGTACAAAAATGGTTCTTAGCAATTATTTTAAGTTTTTATTTTAGTAAGTTTTTATTTTGCGCAACCTGCATTTTTTTTTATTACAGTATAATTTGTATATATTGAGTCTCTCGATAAAAATGAGCACATTTTCGAAACATCGGATACTCGCACGCACTGTTTTCTATATCCAAGTTATACTGCATTTGTTTATTTAATATATTAAATTTTTTTTTTCAATGCATGCGTTTTGCGCTTTTTTGTAATTTTAATACAATTTTACTTTTAACATGTTTTATAAAGAGTTTGAGATTTTCTATTATTTAATTTTAATAGTTAAGTTTGTTTCCTTTTTTTTTTTTTTAAATCGCTTTCCAGTTATCGGTAGTATATTATTATTTTCTCTTGTTCTTTTCTTAAATGCCAACGCAATTTACGCACATCACTTAAACCAATTCTTCTTAGATTTGCAATGTTCTACGGATGACGATGAGGAGGACGAGTTCCAAGAGGTCTCAGAAGATGAGAACACAGCAGCGAATATTTTGGATCAAGGAGAACGCATGCAGACATCTGCTGCGCTGGATAGTGTCGATTACATTGACACATCGCACATAAAGACCGAAATGAAGATGGAACCTCAACAGGAAGCAGGTGTGTACAAGTGACTTGGCTAAGCGCCTTGAATTGTCTAATTAATATTTATGTTGTGCTTGCTATACTATATATATTTTGTCGACGTATCTTTTTTTATTTTTGTTTTCTTTAACACAAACAACAAACTTGCAACAAACACTTATTGTGAAAAAAATGAATAAACAAAAAATGTCCATAGAGGAAGAACCATGCGAGGATGATAGCCAACAAGCGGCTGAAGCAATGGTGCAGTTGAGTGGTGTTGGCTACTACGCTCAACAGCAGCAAGGTGGCTATCAAAAGTTCCAACACCCAACCACTAAAGTTTCCAAAGCACTAACATATTTTCTCTTATGCCAATTCCGTTAATTTGCTTGGGCATAGGATAAGATTAGCTAGTGTCAACTCATATTAATTACCTAAGAACTCTCCCTAAGTTTCCATTTTGTTTTTTTTTTTCGTTTTGTTTGTTTTTTATCAAAATTCATAAAGTATTATTCTTTTTTTTTTCTCAACTAATGCACGCGCAGATGAAGAAATGGATTTGGATCCGAACTATGATCCCTCCGACTTTCTTACCATGCATAATCGGGTGCATAACCCCGATGCCAATAACACGCAGATAGTTCAAGGTTTCAGTGAATTTCTGCCAGATAATGAGCATGAGAATGCCGACTTTAATCCAACGAATAGCAGCAGTTTGGGTGCTATGCAAACGCAGCATAACTTGCAGGCTGTGCCTGAGACTATGCCACCGCTCATCATGCCGAGCAGGAATGATAATGTCGGCATCGATGAAGATTTGGATATTTCAGATAGTGACGAAGAAGGCAATGCGCCGGGTGGTATACGTGTGAAAAAGGAAATAATTGACAATGACATCGACAGTCCCAATGGCCAACAGGCGGCAGCACAATCATTTCTATTAAATGTGCCGTCTCAGGATGAACAACAACAACAACAACAGCAGCAGCAGCAACAACAAGCAGCACAGCCACATGATGACAATGAAGATGACGGTTGGCTCCGATTTTAGGCAATAACTTTTTTTTATATTCTGCACAATAAATTGCAATTAGTATTAAGTGAAAAATATTTTGCAATAGAAAATTAACTAATAAGAGCTTAACATAGCAACTAAACATGTATTGTATAGATAGCCATAGAAATCATCTTTAGAATAATTGTAAATTAAATTGTAAAATAATTTTGTCTTTATCTGTGATGCTTTTATTTCTTGCAGGCAGTAACAAAAAATGCAAAAAGTCATTAAGTTGTTAGGCAGGCACTGGCTAAATAAATTTAATTCATATCTAGCTCTTGTGCGTGCTGTATCTTTACATACCTGGCGCGTGTTGCTTGTATGTAGCAATGCGTGTAATCTAAGTTGGCTTTGCGTATGATTTCTTGACAATAAAATAAGTATACACTTTGCAAGTTTTTAAAATTCGGCAATTAGATCAAACAATTATATACAACAGTAGTTTCAAAAAGAGAACTTTGTCTGTAGAATCGAAGTTGAAAACTGTGAAGTTTTAGGACAGTTCCCTGAGTATGAAAAACTGACAGTTGACGAAAAGGTAAAGCTGTTTATTTTTTTTAGTTTGAAATAGTAACGACTACCAACATTTTTCAAATTTTATTATGCTGTAAACAAGATAGCAGAAGTTTTTTTTTAATAAGACCACAATTCGCGCCACATATAATTTGCAAGCTGCACAAATTGAAGTAAAAAGCGATGAAATAAAACATTTCGCTTAAACGACTTAAGTCGGTTTAAAAATGAAGACAAATTTAATACATAAATACACATAATTTGCGAACGATTTGTTAGTGCACAACGTAACTATCTGTACTATTTATTCGAGTGCAAGAAATTCACTTTGTGACTCATGCAATATGCATTTTGTTGAATTTGATGTCTGCCAATTGCTTAAAGTTTATTTTGTTTGTTAGCGAAAATGCATGCAACAGCGATGCGTTTACAACAATTTCAAGTGACAAGTAACACGATCGATGTCGTCCACAGCAGCAGGCCCAATTGCCAGCACAGTCTTTGAGTTCGGTGCAATCTGTGTGCGTCCGGCGTCGCGTATTAGGCAAGTGTTTAATCGATTTTGCTCTGCTGCACGTTTGATGGCCATTAGCTCGGCTTCACTCTCCACCTTCAGTGCAATTTTCGCACAACCTGTAGTCTCCCAAGAGCGTACCAAATGTGGTGTGCTCTTTACGGCCTTCTGATAGGCACCGACAGCGCCATGACCACACTGCGCAGCGATTTTTCCCTTAGTCATCTTTAGATCATTGCGTACGACAAGCACCATTTTATAGTTCTCATCGAAACTTGCAAATAGCTAAAACAAAACACGGCCACAATTGTAATGCTGTTGAAGTTAAAATCCAGCATTTCAGCGTTACTTACGCGCTCCTCATCGGCTGCAGAACCCTTACTACTGCTGCTATTGGCATTAGCTGCGATCTCCTGCCTCTTGGCTGCGTATTTGTAGCCAACAAAAAACGAAAGCATTACAGCGAGGCCATTGATTACTTGAGAGGTGTCAATCAGTTTGTCGCCCATGTTGTTTGGTGCTTGAAACTCCTAATTTACGACGTAGTTAAGAGTTTTATTTACAAAAAAAAAATAAAACTGATACATACAAAATTGTATGTAATATAAATTACAATGTGTATAAATTGTATGTGTGCGCCGCGAAATCCTCTTTTTCAAATAAAAAAAATCACATTGTGTGTATCAGCTGTTGCGGCCACGGTTGCCACAGCTGCGTTGAAAAACGAATGCAGCCCTAAAAGGCTTAGCAGGGCTGTAGCGCCACGAAAGAGAGAGATATAAAAACAGCTACAGTAATGACGAACAGAGACAGAGAAAAAGTTGGCTTGGAACGAAATTGGATTTTGTGCTCCAAAAAGATTTAACTTTGATACATCCAAAATATTAATAAAAACTTAATTTTATTAAACATTCTGGTACTTCTATCGCAAAAATAACCACAATAAAGCAATAACCACATTGAACTTTGAACTTCGGTTAAATATTCGTCACACAAATACTTTAGCTGACTACCGGATATGAGACTGAATTGAAAGTTTAAAAAGCTTGACAATATTTAACAAAAACTTTGTATACAATTGAATTATAAGAATAATGATATTTACTACTTCTTATTGTTCTATACACTTAATTTTTTATTATTGTAAGCATAAATTTTTCAATTAAATATTTTTCGTTTTTTAATTGTTTATGTCATTTCCGTATGTAAATTGTAGTCAAACTTTTAGGTGTGAATATGTTCGCATACAAATTGTTTTGATTCAAAATTTTCCTTACAAATTATATTTCTTAATGAAAAAACTATAAATCATCGCACAAATGAAGTTTCTTTTTTTTCAGTATTTTTTTTTTCGTTATGTTGGCTGTTCATTGTTAAGTGTAACATTGATTAGGCATTATTAGCGATTGTTATTGTTGTTCTCGAGTATAATACATCAAATTTTGTATAAATAACTATTGAGTATGCTTTATGATAGGCACAGTGGGACACTTTGCACTCCTTTCCCTACGTTCCATATGTTCATCATCAACACCATTATCATTATTTCGGTACGGGAAAATAAATGGAAAATTTCACATTTAATGATTTTGTTTGTTGCTCTGTTGTTGTTTTTGCTGTTGCTTTAGGTTTTTTATACGATTTGTGCGGTCCCACATATGTATGTATGTACATATATATATTTATGTATGTCCAGACATATGTAGCGTTTCTTGCGTATGGCAAAAAAAATTTCGTTAATTATTCCATTTATTAAAAAATAATTTAATGAATAAACCAAACGGCACACAATATAATAAAGAAAAGAAAAATAAAAAGCAAAACTGCATAGAATATATGAATCGAAAAATTTGTTTAATGAACTTTCCCCAAAGTACATTTGTAGCGTTTTTAAACGCTAGAAAAAACGCCAGATATTTGACAAAAGTTAAGTTTCAACTTGAACATAATTTAGTTTTTTTTTTAAATTATTGTTAACATTTGCCTAAATTGTTGACTGGCTGTCGTCAGAATTTGTTTTGATTTGAAACAAGTAAAAAAAAAAAATAACAAAAAACTTGTTTCATATTTTAAAGCTTAACTCACGTTTTGCAAGCAGCGCCAAACAACGCAACACAGTATGGCAGATAAAATCATGAAATTTAATAAGCAATAGAGCTACCGGTTAATAGTGAAATACTCATAGTTGAGCTCAAATTTATTATTGCAAAATAATCGAATAAATGCCAGCCAACGAGCTGGGCAGCAATTTACGAGCGCCAGGCAGCAGCAGCCTGGCCTGGCAGCATCGCCGGCCAAACAGTTGAGGCGGAGTGAAGTGGCAGAGGTGACTTAACGTGCCGCCACTCGGGTTATAGCCAATAATACACAATAACGCAGCGCAAGTTTAACTTGACACTGATGATGAGTGCGACTTGGCTTTGCGTTTGGGTTTTGTGGCCAAGCGTTCAGTTTGAAAATGAGTAACGTGCTCAAAGGAAGGCGCGCGCGCGTGCGCTTGCTTTGAAGGCGTGCAGGCAGCGGCGACGCACGTCTGGCTGAGCGTCAGCGCAGCAGTGGCAGCTGTGCCACCCGCTAGGGGGTTGGTTATGAACCATAGGCTAACTGGCGGACTGTCTGACTTGCTGCTTTGTTTGTTTTGGTTTTGCTTGGCTTTACTTGGCTTTGCTTGACTTCACTTGCCTTGCCTTGCCTTGGATTCTACGTTGTGCAGAAGCGTTTTTTGGCATGTCAAAAGGCACTTACGTTGTTGTTGTTGCTGCTGCTGTTGTTGTTGTTATTGTTGTTGTTGTGCATGTTGTTTTTGTCGCGGCGTCGTCGTCATCGACATCGTCATCGTCATCGTCATCATCGTTGGAGTTGGAGTTGTGCTCGTTCCGTGCTTGTTGTGCATGCGCGATAACGCTTCTTACTGCCCTACTCGTGGGTTGGCTTAATAACATAATAACATCGCTTGTTTTACATCCCATCAACAGGGCGCGGATAAGCGTACGAGCGAGAGAGCAGATGGAATGCATTTTCGTGCAATATACGGCAGCCTCAGCAGTCGTCGCAGCAGCCTCTCCAGCGCCGCTGGATGTCGCATGGTACGTACGCTGCAGTGTGCTCGGTTTGGCTTGCGTCGCCCTCCCATTGCGGCACAACTGCGCAACCGCAACAGCAGCAACGGCGACTTGGCTTTGACTGCGACCTGGAGTGGCATGCATACGGCAACAAAACTTTGCCGCCGCTTTCTGCTGCTGCTGCTGCTGCTCCTCCTCCTGTCAGCTTATCCTTTCAGCACTGTAAGCTATAATTTTTAATAATTTTATTTGATTTTGGTTTTTTGTGCTGTTTCCGGACTTTGGTTTTTTCTTTTTGTTTTTGTTTTCTTTTTTGTGTGTATTGCGTATTCAAATGTTATGTGCTTGCCAATCAAAATGGCGTCGTGGCTGTGCGTTGCCGTGCGCCGCCGGTGTCAAATTTTCAACTGTCGTTTGTCGTGCGCTCATTAACAACAACCCAGGACACTGCGGTTGGCCAGCAATTACGCAATTCTTTAGCCCACTTTGGCTTTCGCGCTTAAGCAAATTATTTTCACTAAATTAAATTTTAACTCGTGCTGGGCGCATTCCAATTGCCATTCAGCGTACACGTTCTGCCAGCCAAGCATCGAAAGTGAACTCTTTAACATCATTGGGGGGCTTCTCAATGACACACACTCAATGCACTCTAATCAGATTTCCGCTTTGAGATTGTTCATCGCCAACTATTTGATGGAAATATGCGAATCTACTTGACAACTTCTTGCATACTTCAGTTATTAGAAATAATGCCCGGCAATTGCGTTTTAAGTCAAAGTCAAATATTGTTCTATAAGAAAAGCATGCGCCGCCTGCAATTTGAAACTCATGGCCACGGTCGTCGCTGGGCGCTTTGTTAAACGCGCTCAGAGGTCCTTGAGTGTGGAAAGAGATTAGTGTGCGAATCATATATTTTTAATTGATGTGGATATCAAACTGCATGCACATTGTTTACATATTTCATATATTTTTTTCAAATTTTTATACACCTTTTTATTTTCATAGTTATTTTCTCAATAGAAATAAACTTCATTTTAGCAAATCTCTAATGTAGACGCTGGAAATTATAATTGAAAAATGCTTTTAGAAGTTTTAAAAGGATTTCCAGACATTAAATAAGAAATTCAAGCTAAGTACAATACATGTAAAATTTTGCGCCCCTTAATATATATTCTTTCTGGACTAATGCAGTTTATTGCTTCGACTGTACAGATTCTGGGCATCATTTTTATACCTTGTACCAAAAAATGTTAAAGGTTGTATCAAAATTAAGCAAACGTATATAACAGGCAGAAAGAGGCTTTTGCTACGACATCTCCGATAAACTATATATATATTCTTGATCAGCATCGAAAGGTGAGTCGATCTAGCCATGTCCGTCTGTCGGTATGAGTAAATGGATCTCGGAAACGGTTAGACCTGCAATAAACCACTAAATTTGGCACGAAGGCTCTTCTTATCCATAGCCATAACGAGTTTATGTTTTTTTTCGATATTCAACCTATAGCATATAGCAGCCATAGGAACGGTCGGCCGAAAAGCCATATTTGCTAACAAAAAACCCTTTTGTTTTTCAAGATAACGTTACTAAATTTCGGATTTGATAATTCTGGGTAATGTCAAATCATATATGTTAATATTATGTGTATCGGTTTTTTATATCATATATCTGCTAGGGAACGATCGGCCGAAAAACAACATTTATTGAGAAAAACTTTTTGGTTTACAAAAATATCATTAACAAATTTTGGATTTAGTAAATTAAGGTAATATCCAATAATACACCTGAATGTAATAAATATCGATTTACTATAACATATAGCAGCCATAGGAACGACTAAGGAAAATGTATATTAAAGCAAAAAAAATACAGGGTATTCTATAGTCGGGTGCTTCCGACTAGTTGCTTTTGTAGTTTTAGGTTTAAACCGAGTGCAGGGTATTCTATAGTCAGATGTGCCCGACTATAGCCCTGCCTTTCTAGTTTTCTCTGCTGGTTTGTACTACAACACTGGAATCTTTATTGTTTATTTTTCCATTATTATTTTTCACAAGTTAACTGCTCGAAATACCCGAGAAGTATGCTATAAATTAAAAAAGAAATTTCGACCATAATTAAGCTTTCTATTAATAAAGTTTCATATAAGAAGATATGTATGTCTGCTTGGCTATTCTGTAACCAGCAGTTATCATGAGTATTTAACACCCTAGAATGCCTTTTTCGCACTTTTACATAATTTATGGTCGTTTTTGGGTAGAGAAACAGCGCGTGGCAATAAAAAAACGGCAGAAATGAAAACACCCGCACATCCGGCTCTGACACAAAAGCTTTTGCACTAATTATGAAAATGATGGGCCTGCTGCACACCCCCACTCTGAACTGTCTCTGAACCTTGCCGTATGCCAAGTAATAAGATTTTTATTTATTTTCGCGCTTGTTGCTAAATACTTTTTTAATTATTATTATTTATGCGTTGTTTTGTATTATTGTTTCTCATTAGTTTCTCTTATATTCTAACTGCTTCCTTTTCTAGAAACAGATTGAACAAATTCTTTGTCTTTTTGGTTTTGTTTTGCAGCATATTTTTTTGTGTGAGGTAGTAAAGGTTTTTTGTGTTTTTTGTATGTACTTATTACATTATGATTTGAATGTGGTTGTTGCTGTTGTTTTCATGGTGTTCAAATGTAAAAGTTTCACACTGTGCTGCAGTTTTCTGCGCATAAATTAATGAAATATATTACACGTTGTTGCTGTATCCATGCCGAAGAGAAAGGGTTTCCGGGTTTCCGTGTTAGTTAAAAATTAAAAAAAGAAAAGAATGCAAGATGAAAAACGAGTAAAAATTTTAATGAAAGCCAAACAACGACACGCTGTACGCCAAAGAAAAAGTTCATAATTAATGTTTGTGTTAAAATAATTTATTTCATTTTTATTCTGAGTAGTATGGCATGCGTGCATACCTACATGGTGTTTATACATTCATAAATACATACATGAAATTTTATATTTATCATGCCAACATATGGTATGGTTAATGCATTTTTCGAATTAATGAAGCGCAATAACGAACTTCATGAGTTCGTTTATGTTATGAAGTTAATGATGCTTATGCTTCTGCTAAAATTCATATGCGCTTATAGTCCGTTGAATCAGCCAAGCGTTTTAACTGTTTTTGATTTTTAGTTTAATATACAGAAAATGGTAGAAATGCTTAGCAAAATAAAAACACTTTCAAAAATATATATGTGATACTGCAAAATCTCTCCTAACCCGATACCGACGGTCGCCAAGTATTTGTCCGGCAATGGGAATGCATTTTGTAAAGAAATAATTATGAAATAACTTGCGAAATTTGTTCGGTTATGAAATCTGACCAGTTATTGAGATGGACCATTTTGAGAGATTTCGTGGTATATATTTATTTTATACTAAATATTATTTTCATAGCAATAACTATTGCAGGAATCGAAATCAATTAGTCAAAATTAAGCGCAAAAAGCGAAAAAACAGTACAAACCGCAATTTTAATTAACAAATTCAATTATGATTGAACAAAATCAAATAACAACAAAAGCGCCGCATTGCGAGTAAGACAAATACATCAATTGTTAATTAAATAGCGGAAATGAATGCGGTAACGAATTTGGCAAACGAAGCCGCCATAAATTCGATTAAAAAAAATTTTTAAAAGTAATTAATGTGGCTAATTAAATGTAGCTCAACCACAACAATTCAACAAATTGAAAATTATATAAATGCCAAAAACTATAACGTACAGTGGTGCCACAAACATTTGGCATGTCAGACATTTGCAAGTCAAATGAATGTGTACAGCAGCAGTCGTGTGCAGTGTGAATGCCAAATATCCAACTCTAACAGTATCATTCAGTTATTAATCATGTTAATTAAATCAAAATACAAAAATATTTAACTCGTTTCCATTAAGTTTGGCTGACTTCGTAGGTATGCAGTTTACGTTTAGTTGGTTATATGATATGCACATTATAAAACTTACAAAAGCAAATCTTCAGCCCCTTACGTCACAAAAAAGCTAATTAATTTTGCATTATTGTGAATGGCCAATATGTTCGTCTCAACCTGCGCAATATGGCAATATGGCTAACATAACGCATACATATGCATGTGTGTGTGCTTGGCTGTGTACGGTAGCGAAGCTGCTGCTACGGTGAACACTACACATGAGAAATTAAATAAGAAAAGTGACAGCAGCAAAGCAACACTTTAAAACAAATAATGAGAATATTTTTTTGGTTTTAAGAAAAATTGCCATGATGCCTATGCTTATACGTTGCCAACAGCAACAACACAAACTTATCGTTGTTAACTAAAAGGATATGCCTTTTACATTAGCAACAAAGGCAGCAGAGCGTCGGCAAAAAGCGAGTGTGGGAGCATAGTAGCCTGAAGTGAGTGCAAGTGTGTGTTATATGAGTGAGAGCAGCATGCGGCGGTTGTTGTTGCTGTTATTGCTATGGCTGTGGCTGCTGCGTATCGAAAAGATGGCGCCTTGCTGCGTACAAAATTGATCAGTGGATTCCCTGCCGTTTGAACTATGACGCGATATGTCATCATATTTCGCATCGTCTTGGTTTTTCGGTTTCTGTTTTAATTTTTTTTTTTTTTTTCTTTTTTATTGTGGGCTTGGAAGTTGTACATTGCATGGCAATGGAGTCGCATACATACTCGCATTTGTAGTTGGTTGGCATGGTAGCTATTGTTGTTGTTGTTGTTGTAGCATATATTTCTCACTTTGTCAAAATCCAAAGTACATTAAATTCTTTTGCCAAAGCGCCAACCTGCTCGCCACCACTCGCCGCTATACCGCTAACCAATTGGCTGTTCGCAGCACAAGCTGCATGCTCTGCGGTCGCTTTCAATTGTTCATGCGTACATCCAATGTCTGTGCAACCATTTGTCCGCTTGTCCACTTGTCCGCATGTTCGTGGTCATGTCCACTTGTGTTTTAGCATCCTGCGAACGTTTACTGCGCTGCAGTGTGGCACACTGTACGAAAAAATTGTGTGCATTTTAACAAAAAACCAACATTAGGCAGCATTTATTTGCCTGTCACTGCCTTTGGCTGGCATTGCCAATTAATGGATTTCTACTCTCCAATTGAACATTTTCCATTTCTAACAATATTTTTTGCCAAGTGTCACTAATTCATTTAGAATCTCTTGGTCAAAGTCATAGTGGGACTTTTTCGATTTACGTGCGCAGGGACTGTGGCACAGTGGCGCCTCATAGCAGCTAAATGCAGCACACACTGCCCAACATTCTACCCAACAAGAGGCAAACTACCAAACTTGCCACTGCTGTAGTTTTTGTTGTTGTTTTTTTTTTTTTTTTTTTCCTCTGGCTGCTGCGGCTGTCTGCTACCGCTCGCACACTGAGTTATGTTCAAGTTTGGCTTTGCCTGGGGTACGTTGTATGGCTACTGCAAATCAATTTTCCAAAAACTTTTTATTAGTTTCTCCCTCTGCCATGGGAGCCGGTTGTGCTGCTTGGTTCTGCTTGGCTTCTGCTGCTCCTCCTTGTCTTTGTTTTAGCGTTTTTATTGCTGTTTGTTTATCATTTTATTGGTTCGTTGCTTGGCTGCTCACTCGGTTGGCTGTTGGCTGTTGGCTTTGTTGGCTCTGCCTTTTGAGTAATGGCTTCACTTGTATTATTTTATGAACTGGCGAAGACATTTTTGGATTGCGATCAAAAATGAAAATAAGTTTAAGCTGCATTTTTATTATCTTACTCTGGCTTGTCATAATTTTGTGCTTTTTTTTTCGTCGTCTTCCTGTTGGAGTTCTGTGGCACTTGAAGAAAATATGTTCTGAGGTTCTCATTTTTTAAATGAAATTATGCGAAAATATATTCATACCAAACTTCGACAAAAATCTTTCATTTTCAATCTTAGCATATTTAATTAAAATTGTGTGCAGTTAAAATTTTTTTTGCAAATTGTGGAATTTTGGTGTTCTTGTTGAAGTGTGTTCTACAATTATAAAAATTATGCGATATATGCTGTGCAAACTTCTCATGAGACTGCCTGAGAATTTTAATTGTTGCAAACTTCGAAGGTCAAAGCATTTTGAGTGCTGGGGTGCTAATTAATACAAAGTTTAAGTATTCAAGGCAAAATGATAAAGAAGAAGGAAAATGAATATAAATTTATTTGTATTTTGCTTGTGAAACAGATAATACATCGAACCCTCCTCCAGTTTGCAACACAACAAGATCAGTTTTCCAACATTGATAATGCCTATTGCCTTAGCTTTACCTCTGATCGAAAACCAAACGAAATCATTCAGATATGTTTAATTCAGTCGTGGTTTGACTGAGCGACGTTTTGTGATGCCTTTGCCATTTGTTGTCGTTAAATTGAGGCAAAATGCTTTTGTTTTTTCGCACTCGATGCACAAAGCCAAGAGCTGTGCAAAAAAAAAAAATGAAATACATAATAAAAAATTAAAAAAAATAACAAACAAAAGCGCAGTTTGCCAAAAGTCTCGCATGAATCACGCGGAGTATTACAGGAAGAACAAAATCAAAAAAAAAAAAAAAACAAAAAAATAAAGAGAGTAAACCAAGGCATACTCATATTTTGTTTGTTGAAATGTCAAGCGTGAAAACAATGGCGGCAAATGTCAACGTTGACATATTCACGTTAACATTGAACGTGACTGCACAAGAGAGAGCAGCGCCGACGACGGAGAGTCAAACTGCGATCGGCTAACGATAATTGTGGAATGGTAAAGTGAACAATTGCAAGAATGCATGAAAAATTAGTCGAATGCTGAATTGAATATCAGTATTTTTGCATGCACAGCATTGTTGTTGAAGCGATTTGTTTCTTGTTGTGTTTTTGTTTTGTGGCTTTTGATTTGCATTTCCGCTTGATTAAATGCTTTTATTAAAAATAATTCCGATTGTTTAGGTTTTTGGCGCGCTTTTTCAACGGCAATCTGCGCTTTTCTTGGCCCAAGGGGCGTTCATGTGTATCGTCTTTTTGCTTGCCGCACTAATTGCGCAGTTATGCTTTTTGCCATTTTCATTATGTTGACAAATCAATGTCGACTGCTGTTATCGATAACTAAGAAATTATCGTGTTCCGGTATGACCATTAGCTTTCAGTTCAATGGACTAGATCGCCATTGCTGGCTTTTATTTTTCGAGTGAATTTGATATGGCTGCATTTATCATTTACTCATTTCAAAAAGCACTCCTAAGTACCATGCCTAACTGCTGCTCATCTGTTAACTATTAATTTGGAAAATTCACGAAGAACTCAAATTCCCTTGAATATCGGAGGAAATCAATCAATTTAATTAGCGCTATATCATAAGACTATCCGACCATCCAAATAACTTGGTAATAAGCCTACTTGACAGCAGCGCCACTAAAAGACGACTAAAGCGATATCACTTGCTTGATCTTCCATTCAGAGATGAAGTCTAACAAACCAAATACTATGTAACTTCTCCCACTTTCCATAACCCACGTATCCTTTCCCACTCAAACTTTTTAGTTTAAATCATTCTGTAAAAATATATATATTTTGCTGTACCAACTGAGGCTAAAATTAAGCAATTTAATGATTGTCCCATGTTGGGACAGATTTTGAATAAAAGAATATAGAAAATTACAAAAACTAGAAAGGAAGGGCTATAGTTGGGCGCATCCGACTATACCTAATCCATAATTTAATGGGTTTTTTTTTTTTTTTGCTTTAATGCTTTGTATTAATTATGTAACGATATCTCATGAAAGAAAAAAGTTTTTCTTAGTAAAAGTCATTTTTCGGCCGGATATTCCTATGACAGCTAAATGTTATAGTAATCCGATATTTATCACATTCAGGTATATGATTGGATATTATCTAAAATTATTAAATCCAAAATTTGGAAATGATATCTTAAAAAACAAATGGGTTTTGGTTAGGAAATGTGGTTTTTCAGCCGATCGTTCCTATGGCAGCTATATGTTTTTGGTTGAATATCGAAAAAGTAAAATAAACTCGTTATGCCTATGGATTAGAAGAGTCTTCGTGTCAAATTTTGCTATTGTAGGTCTAAGCGTTTCCGAGATCCGATCATACGGACAGATAGGCGGACATAGCTAGATCGACTCGCCTGGATTATTTTTTTGGCTTGTTGGTTATGGATTTTGTATGTTTACACATGACAGAATGTAAGACGTCTGCTGCTAAGAAAATTACGATGTAATTGGTTCATATTTGATTTGAATATATAATACAAAGTTAATTTTGCTGCGAAGTTTGTTCGGCAAGGTAAGCAATTTCAATAAAAATTTTACAATTAAAGTTTGTTGTGCGTAATTTTCACAAAAAGAAATAAAAGACATTTATTGCTAATTTGTATAATGAAAGCGAGCAAAAGGCGGAGAGCAAAGAGTGGAGAAATGCAAGTGAAAGAACAAAAGAAATGAAAATGAATTTGAAATGAGTTGGAAAACAAATTGCAGCACTGAATGAACTCCAACGGCGACAAATTACAAGAATACAGCAACAATAACTCAAAACAAACGATGACAACAACAAAAGCAGCAACCACAATGCCAAAAAGAAACAGAAGAATGCAAACAACAAAGAGTAATGATGACAAACGGTAAAAACGAGACGGCACAATGCATATGGCAATGCGTGCGAACGAAACACGCGGCAACAGTGCGCATGAATAATATGAATAATAATAAATGACAAACGATAAAGATGACACAAAATGCGCTGAAAAGATGGGCACGAACACGGGCACGGTTACGCATACGTAGATGGGCCATGGGCATGGGCATGGGCTGGGGCAGGAGCAGGGGCAAAGACGTTTGCCGAGCGTGTTTGCGAGTGTATGGCAACGAGTAAAACTGCAAAATTGCGAATATTAGAACATGCTGTGCCATAAATATGTCAACTGTAAATGTCATGCGGACATGCCTGGCCATGGGGCGTAACAACGTCAGCCTCAGTGTCAGCGTCAGTGTGAAGGAGTGTAAATGTAGCGCAGTGACATTGTATGGTGTAGTGTAGTGTGCTGTGCTGTGTTACGTGAAGCGTGCGCAAGTTTGTTATGCACTTTAAGGACGCACATGAGACTTTGATTGGTTTTGGCTCGATCACTGCTGCTTCTGCGGCTGCTGCTCGGCTGTGTTACATAATTACATAATGGCAAGTAATATACAGTTGTCTCTGCTTACAGCTGCTGGCGACTGTCGCGCCTTTGTCTCTGCTAATTGCATGGCTGTTCTTGCTGCGTAAACGCACTACAAAAGGTCAAGTCAAGTCTGCAATTCGTTTGGCCACTTTGCAGCTTAGTGCGAAATGGAGAAAAGACTGCTGCCATTTACATGCAGACCATACAATTTCACACTTGGCCAATAGGCATTTCCGGTTTGCTTGCGTGCATTTAAAAGTGAAATTGCGCACAATAATAAAATATTCACACCTTGTGGCCCAACCAAGCCAAGCCAAGCCAAGCCGAGTCGACTTGTGTTTGCCGAGCGTAGTCGACAATCGGCTTTGGTTCGTGGCAAAGTTTGTTTGTTTGCTTGTCTGCTGCCGGCGCGACTTGGCAACTTATCCTTTGCTGCCTGCAGCGCGCACGAATTGGTCCAAATCTGCGCACAGCTTGCTATCTCGCTTCAGCAACTGCGTTGCTTTTTATTAAATTTACATGCGCGCTCTTTCGTTTTTTGCTCTTTTCTGTTGTTTTTGTTGTTGTCTAACTTGGCTCTTTCGCACGTTCATTGGATTTGCGCGCAAAGTGTTCGCACGCGTTGCCTTGCGGGTGTTGAGCAATTTCAGCCATGTCCTGCGCATATTTTAAGTCTTCCTTTCCCACTCTCGCTTTCGCGCTATCTTCGGCATGCTCTAAGCCAATCCAACTGTTCCATTTCCTTTATTATGTGTGCTGCTGAGTACACCTCGACTGCCGCCTATGGTTCATTTGTTATTTGCTTGCAATAAAAATTGTATTAGCCCATGCTTTGGTCGCATCCTTCCTTCCTTCCTGCTACACTTCCTTTCACTTTGGCCGCTGTCATTGTCCATTATGGCCATTGCTTGCCACACATGCATTGTCTGTCTTACATGCGGTGCTTTTATTCCAATTGTTTCTCTTTGGTTTCTCTGCTTGTTCAATTGTTGTTGAGTTATTGGGTTTTACGCCCGGATTTACATCTGTTTGTATTTTCACAATAGTCCAGATCATTCTTTTATCTCACCAAAATGGGCGATTTGTTGCTTTATTATTACTCACATCTAAGCACCATCGTTATGAAGTTATCTGCATTAGAGGCGGCTGTGGTCTGCTATGTCGCATATAACGTTGTTTCTAGTGAATTTCTGTAGGTTAGCGTTATGTTTTAATGCTTTTACTTAAAGTTCTGCCTTGGCATTGTCTAACTGCTAAAGTGTAGATACTTAAGAACCCAATCAACTATTCATTTCTGCTCTTATGAACTTTGTATGATCTTAAAACATATTTTGTGCTAGAAAACTCATTAGAGCCTCATACACATATTACTTGAGCTTGACTTTGCTTTGGCAACATTTGCCGACTATATAATACAAAAAAAAAAAAAAAAAAATGAAAGAAAAAAACAAAAATATAAAGAGAAAAAACTCAAGTGTACTTGAAAACGCAGATATGAGTAGAATAAAACGGCGTGTGGTAAGGTTAGACATTAGATCAGAACAAAAAGCGGTGGACTTGAACCGAATCAATGCATGAATGAATGGCCTTTGTGTTCGACGCGTATAAGAAACGGAAAGTAACCAGAATTTATTTAATAAAATACTTTTATAACGTTGCAACAACAACGTAGCAGCAGGAAGGGTGTGTGTGGTAAACAACAATAAATATGAACGCTATGACCAAAAATACAACAAATGAATGAAAAACGACCTTCACAAAGCGTTTACCTTAGGTTCTAGAAAAAATCAGTAAATCGACAAGACTTTTGGGTTTTTTAAATTTATTTTTGATAAGACTTCATATTGGCCACCACCCTGTAGTTGATTAGTTATATTTCTTGATTGTCTAATAATTTCTTTAAAAATGACTTTTGAAACGGACTTTAAAATGCTTTCTTATTTGATGCGACTATAGAATAGGCTATAGTATCAAGTTTGAAACCTAAAAAAAACTTAGTAAAAGTCAGTATACGGCCGATCGTTCCTATTGCAGCTTTATATTATATATAGGTTTATGGAAAAAACCAAAAAAAAAAATCGTTGTGCCTATGGATCAATGGATTTATCAGCCTGCTTAATGTAAATGTTGACATTACAGTCTACAATGCTTTTTCTTGTTTGCGAAGTTAAGTAGTTAGGTCAACACTGTATTTTTGTACATATATTACATAAGTATGTAGTACATAACACCCTTTGTACTTCTTAAATATGAACAAAGTATGCGTTGCCTATTGTGCAGCTCAGACTGCATTGCGCCCGTGGCCCTGCACGCATATGCAGACCCGTGTTCGAGTTTCTGCCATCGGCTCTGGCTGGCGGTGTTGCATTCGTTGATTCATGAACGAATGACGTGCGTTCGCTTTGTGCCGCAACCGTTACCCGAATACGCAATTACAATAACAACAAAATGCTTTTCAACAACGCCATTGGGGGTTCGCCATACTGTTATTATTATTTTTCTCATTGTTATTATTTTTGTTGTTGTTGTTGCACTCTCTTCCGTTTGATATAGTTGGGCACCTCGGTGCTTTATTAGTCGTGTGTAATTGCTTTTCTTACTATTGTTGTATGCTATATGCAATGCAGTTGTTGTTGTTGTTCTTCGGTTAGGTGTACATGTGCACATACATAAGTTTTGTATGTATAACTTTCTGCCGTTTGATCCTGTCGCTGATTGGATTTGCAAACATTTTCGCGCGCCAGCCTGAATTGTTGGAAATCGGTAACAAAATATCACAGATGTGACGTTGACAGCTTGGTGACGGTGTTCATGTCGTCCTTGTTTACATTCGAGCTGTTGTTGTGTAGTCGTCATTAAGTTGATTTTTTTTTTTAAATAAATTCTGTTAAAGGAGGCGTAAATATTCAGTGCAGTCAACTTTTTCAATTTCTAAATCGCCCGCTGAGTTTTAAGTATTTCATTAAAAACATATTAAAAGGAATTTAATATTGACAGCTGCAGCAGTTTTGTAGTCAGTTACGAAAGGATACGACTATAATGTACAACATTTTGGATTTTGGTATCCTTCAAGGTTATCTTCAGGTTTTTTAAGGGATATTGCGATCAAAAACTAGATGATATTTATTTGGATTATAGTAGTTGTGGATTAAAAGATCTATTCATTGATTTGACTGTAGGTTGGTGATCGCAAGATTTGAAAAAAAATGTTCTTTGCAGATTAAAACTGTTACCCCAAATTTCTAATAAAAAAAGGTGACATGCTTAACGCTCTGTGACTTATTACATGAAATATGCCACTCAATAAACAAATTAAAGATTTTAAAACCGATTACGTTCATATCAAAAATTGAAAAACGTTTATGAAAAATAGAGATGCGTCTGTAGTCTATATTTGTTGTTGCTCTTTAATTATATTTTTCCTGCGAATATTTATTTGAATGGATCTTTGTATGTCACATTACAATTTTTACAAAAAAAAAAAGAAAACAAAATCAAAAATATAGCTTGATAGAATTCGGTATTTCCATTTTTTGTTTGTCGCTATCGGAAACTTAGTTCGTTAAGCGAAAAATTTTTTCATGTAAAATTTTGTTCGTTTATGTTTGTTAACTGAGTCGTTCATTAACTGAGGCTCGACTGTACATCTTCGCTGTAAAAAACACGCTTTCACATTTGTTCCACGTTTAAGAATTGCATAAGCCATATAACGAGGTTAGGCTAAGGTCCTGTAGGTCTTTGTAGCGAAACAGTTTGAAACATCTTAGCCAACCTGAATGAATCATTAGCAAAGCGAGTTTGCCTATGCAGAATGTTGCTTTTAATAACTGCACAGTGCAAAGGCAGAGTTTTGACATTTATATTTATTTCAACGTATCCTGGCAAGAAATATCTTTGAATTATAACCAATAAACACGCACAGCTATGCGAAACAATAACCGAACATTACTCATGGCCGGTGACAGAGTGTGAGGGCAAAGGCAATGTCTGCGAATGGAGACGTGGCAACGCCACAAGAAAAAGTTGTTTGTTTTATTTCATTTCATTGTTTTTTGTTTTTTTTTTATGCTTTGAGCATAAAAAATAAAGCAAATTTATATAACACCACGTATGCGCATAAAGGTGTATGCTGGAATTAATATAATATAGCATGAATAAATGTCAAAAACCAAAGCAGCAAAGTGCGGGTGACCCACACGACCAACGCCAACCGCAGCCACACACACAAAAACAAACAAAACTGAACAAAAAAAAGAAAATCGAAAAAAAAAAAAACGGAAAAAAGTGCGTGAGAGTGCCAAACTCACCTTCCGCTTGTGTGTTGCCATCGCCAAGGCTATGGCCATTGCTGTCGATGTTGCTGTTGCTGTTGCCATTGCTTATGCTTTCTGGCCTTTTTCGTTACTCTTCTTCGGCGAGAATGAAAAATTATGCAGGCAAATGATAAATAACATTCCTTAAAAGAACATAAATGTCCATGGCTCTAAGAAATGAGTCCCCATAAAAAAGTAGTAAATGCTGAGCGATTCTTCCTTCTTCCACTACTTGTGTGCTACCTTTGGGGCCAGCCAGCCAGGCAACTGGCAACTGGCAACTGGCCACTGGCAACTGGCAATTGGACACAGGCGACTCGCTCTTGTTTGTTTAGCGCTTCAAAGTGTGCCAAGTGCCGCAGAAGAACTTCATTGGTGCGCATTCATTATTCGAATTTTTAGTGTGCTTTCCTCATGGGGACTGCGTACGTACCATAGACAGAACTGACTCACAAACTCACTTCAACTGCTTCGTTTGTGTGGCTGTTGTGTTTTTGAGTTTATTGATGAGTTTTAGCCAGAGGGCGCCCACCGTTGCCTGAACTGGGTTCGCGCCATGAAATTATTAAAATGTGACAGTTGAACGATTAAATGTAATCACTTTGAATGTGCTTTCGTTTTTTAGATTCCCAAACATTCTTCTTTATTGATTTATGCTTGAGCTGTGCAGAGGTTTTCTGCTAGAGACTGCATTACTTTACCCTTTAGTTGCCTGGACGACTGCAGTTTCTGTCGCCTTGCTAAGCGCCAACATTTTTGGAATTTCGTTTATTTTTTTATGTAAGCCATTCTGCAGCATCCATTTGAAAGCAATGAGTTACTATTTTATAACTACAGATTAGACGCTGACGCTCTTAATATTGTTTCAACATAAAAAATCTTATAAATTCAGGTTTAGTATGGCAAAGATGGCAGAAAAATCTAAAAAATCTTCTGTTTATTTAATAACTAATATTTTATGTTTAAAAAGTAGTTATTCTTCTTAATGTGGCATGAGTTTAATAAATTTTGCAAATCACAAACGTTCAAGGAATCTATTAAAGCTTATGTCAAAAGTCAAAATCAGTCTTTAAAAGCCATATAGAAGAAAATAATAGCAAATCAATGGGGGTGCCAATAAAAATTGAGAAAAACCAATGGCAGACGTTACACGTCAATCGGACAAATGTAGAATGAATATGAAGCGAAGAACGATTTTGTCACCTTGCCGTACCGTAGCAAATGATAGCAACATGGTCAACCTTTGAGTTCTACTGACAGCAACAACAACAACGAGAACATCAACGACAACGCCAAAGGACAACAGCACGAGCCAAGCTGCGTTGTGCACTCTAGGTGCACAGGCACAAGATGCTGACTCGGGCTGCCTTTCGTTTATGAAATTGAAATGAGCTGTTTCTCGTTTGTCTCTTGTCCTTTGGCCTGTCATCCTTTTTGTTTTGTTTTTTTTTTTTTTTTTTAACTTTTCCCTGCCGTGCCGTGCAATTTGCTTTTAAAACAGTTGGCGGTCCCTACGCCGTACATTTTAGCATTTCCACCTTTTCACAAAAAGGTGAAGCGAAATAAGAAAAAAATAAATATATAAATTACTCGCACATATTTGTATTGTCCTTGTAGGTGTTTTACTCAAATTAGTGGGTACCCTGCATGCAATTTGCTGTTCGCATTGTCACCGATTCATACTCAGTCACAGTCACTTGCAATTTCATGCGCATTAAATAGTTTTCGGTTGAGTTTGTGTTCTGTTACGCTGCTCGAGATATTTCTTTGAAGCGGAATATTTTTGGGGTTTGCTTTGAGTTTTCGATTTTGCGCTTGTCTCACGCTGTTCGGCTGCCATCTAATACATTGGTTGTCTAATTATGTAAAAGAAATGAATTTGATTTACATAACTGAATGCTCACGTTAACACTTACTTACTATTTTTGGTTACATATATAAATTTTCTAGAATTTTCGTTAGGTGTTTTCATAATGTATTCCGGCAAACTAAGGTTCTAAAAATATTCTATATTGCGAAGGGTGGGTGTCATTGTGTTGACAAGAAAAATAAGTCTTTTTTTTTTTAATATTTATCGTTTTGGCATAAATCACTTTGATTTTTTTTTTATTCTTTAAGATTTGCCAGCGAATAATAATTTCCTAATTAGTTATTATTGGAAACAACTAACTTTGTGTGGGGATGAAGCCAAGATATATTCAGTTCAAAATTCGGCACAAAATTGATAGACAGCTGTTGCTCGATGCTCAAAACGTTTCAGCTCTGCAGATTATCGTCTGGCAACTCCTAAGGGTAATCAAGAATTTAGCATTGACTCCACAGCCGCGATTAATCGAGAGGAAGGCGGTAAATACCTTGCTGCGATACTGCATATATTCTTAGTTTTACTACCAAATCGATTTAATATTACTCCAAGTTAATGGCCAGTACATGTACTAAGTAATCATCCTTGGCTTAGTCAGAACATTCGGCATCTAATTGTCTACAAGCATAAACTTTTGCATTCAAAATTTTGTGCGTACATCATCACACCGTTTCCGAGAAAAAAAGAGCGTTTGCGAAAATCAATTTTGCTCTACCGCTTGCTGTGAATTCTGCAGCGAAGTTAAGCGACGACAACATCACAACCGCCGAAGCAACATTTCAGTGTTTTTAATTAATCGTTAATTATGGCACAAAACATGATACCTCAAACGCATGCAGCACTCCCCCTCTCAGCCCAGGAACACTGCAGAAGCGCATTTACGCAGTAGCGCGTTAATTTAATTTCCACTGCGTCTGTGTGCCCCACACTCTTGCAGAGCAAACTATGTATCTGCCACGTCGAGCATACTTTTGCCAAGCAGCGAAGTGAAGGAGCGAAAACGGGCGGGAAAAAAAAAAATTAAAAGTAATATGAATAAAACTGAGCGCCACGTTGGCTTTGTTTGCGAATATACAGCATAAATAAATACTCATTTAATTTATGGTTTTTATTTTTATGGCCTACTCCGATAGTTAAACACGAAACACAGTTTAGTGGTCAAGCGAACCGCAACGTAGCGAGTGTGTGTGTGTGTGTGTGTGGAGAAATTTAATAACTTTGTTTATGCCATTACTAAATCATAACTAATGAGCGCATGTTGTCAGCCCCTATACGTCTCAGCCTGTTTTGACCATTAGGCGCTAATGAAAGAAGATACACCGGAATGCTACATTAACTGTTTGTCATGTGCCGAGCCAGCGTAGTTCTGCATATGCGCGCGGAGTTATGGAAATTCTGGTACCACGCTGCAGGCAATGCATCAGCGGAGTTGTGACAATGGCGGACATATACATGTGATAAAAAAGATTATGATGACTGTGCGATGTGCAACTGAGTTTCTTTACTGTAAAAAAAGGTTTAATTCCGGTTTGGGTACTTTGAAAGTTTCCAAAGAGTAATTTTTCTGTAGACTGTGATTTTTATATACTGCACCAAAAAATTAAAGTTTTGGAAATGTATGCAACAGGCAGAAAGAGGGATCTCAGACTCTACAAAGTATATAGGCATAACGAGTTCATTTTTTTTTTTTTTGATATTCAACCTACAACATATAGCTGCCATAGGAACGATCCGTCGAAAAACCACATTCATGTGTTTTTCAAGATATCGTTGTTGAATTTCGGATTTAATAGTTCTGGGTAATGCCCAATCATATATCTTAATATTATATAGATCGGCTGAAAAACAATATTGACTGAGAAAAACTTTTTTATTTATTAAGTTATCGTTACCAAATTTGAGAAAACATCCAATAATATACCTGAATATGATAAATATCGCTTTACTATAACTTACAGCTGTCATAAGAACGAGCGGCCAAAAATAATTTTACCATGAAACCCTTTTTTGTTTCTTGTGTTATCGTTACATAACTAATATAAAACATAAAAAAAATTTTTTTTTTTAATTTTGGATCGACTACAGGGTATTTTAAAATATCCTTAATAAAACTCTTGGTACAATAGGTAGACTCATAAGTTTAAGTAAGGTAGCCATATTTACATTTTAAATTTTTGATAACATCTGTTGGTCACGCCAATATTTGGTGGCAGTCATGAGAGTTGTCTTATTGAAAGAGTCTGTTGCAAGTATCTATATAATCTTATATTTTAAATAGCAAATGGATTCTTGAATTTTTCAAGAACACATAGCTATACGTATATGTCGATTTAAATATAAAAAATAAAGACGCATAAGCGCAACTAATTTAAGCTGTTCCTTTGACTGTCGAGGACCTCTCGGCTGCTTTCAAAAATGCCAAGAATATTTGCCTTTTAAAATGCGCATAATCGATTTGAGTTGCACTTCTGACATGTGTGGCAAACTGCTCTAAATTGGACAACTCAAAGCTGTAACTGGCTTCAAGTGTCAAAGAAAATTACAACAAAAAAAGGATTGCAACACATGAGTGTACAAAAAGACGTTAAACTTTTATGCAATGTGTGTTGGCCACTTCAAGTGGCAGTACAGAAAAGCCTAACAGCTTCCAGTTGAACACTTTTCAATGAAAATGGCAAAAGCAAATGGAAATTAAGCAAAATTGCGCATTTCCAAAAGCTGCGCATGCGCAACAAAGTCATACGGCGGCATTCAAGTGCAAGAAGTCTGTAATTATTGACAAAACTATATAAAACCCTTAAAAGGTACAAAACGCAAACCAAAAATACAAAAAAAAAAAAAATGAAATATAACAAAAAGCGAAAAAAATGAACAGAAATTTACAACAACAAAGCAGACATCCTGCATGATTTCGAATGCTGTAAAAATGCTGAAAATTCCCCCACATACGAATGCAAAAACGCGCAGGATAATGAAAAATCTTGAGCGTGAGAACTTTTTCGCAACGAGAATGTCCCGCGCTAAAATCAAAAAAGTCAAAAAGGAACTTGCACAAAGGAGACGACGCACAGGCAGCACACCCCTGAGTGCACACTCAACACTGTTATGGGCAAATAATTACACACCTTCCGTTGCTTAGCCCTTGCCAAGGCCTTGTTCGGGCTAAGCATAATTACAGCGTATATTAGGCGAAAAGATGTTGGGAGGGGCGTGGGCCGTGCAGTTTGCGCTCTTCGGCAAACACCCAAAGAACTTCTGCACTAAGGCAAATAGCTTTCATACCCCAATCGAGATTGAGTTGCATGTCGCCGTCTTCGTCTTCTTCGCTGCCGTCGTTGTCGTTTGATTTCCGGTTGCTGATATCAGATTTCTATGCGCATACGATCTTTAAGATCCTTGTTACGATGTCAATTCGCTGGTTTTTGACATTTTGACTTTGGCTGCGTTTTAGCCCCTACAGGGTAACTCGCTGCTCAATGCCCTTCATCGTGGCGCAGTGCCTTCGGCTTAATGGTTTTTAATAGCCCACAGTCCTTTTTGACAAATTTCAACGCAATTCTTTTCACCTCATTTACAGTTTATAAATGCCCATTCAGTTGTGCAACGTTCCGACAGTCGTCCTTACAATTCGTTGCTCTCATTGTGTTCTCAGTCTTTTGTAGTCGCTTCATTTCACTTTGCATGCCTTCTTGTTCTTTTCTTCACTTTTGCACTAATGAGGGTTACCCAAGCGTATTCCAATGGCATTTGGCATTTTACTTCTAGTTCCTTGACTTCGCTTTGCTGTAGCTTTACTGTAGGCGCATAAATATTTACGTACTCAGACAAATGCTTAAAGAATTTGTTAGAATCTAAAAGTTGTGCTGGACTAACTCTATTACCCAGTATGTTGTTTTTCTTTTCGTTGGTCGAAAAATATATACTGGGATTCATTAAGATCTTCTGCGGGAAGATCCACAGCGTTTTAGTTAATATATGAAAGAAACGTAAGGATGTGTTTAAAGTGCAAATACTGTGCTGAAGATATCAAGCTGAGGGCAGGATTTAAAAAATTGTTTTTCATAAATAAATTTATTTTTATAAAACTAACTTAAAAGTTGGTAACTGCATATCAATGGACTTTAAGTTAAAAATTACTTAATAAAGTTTTTAAAACTTTCTTCACAACGGTTCCTCGATGGCTTTAAAGCCGTTATCCTCGAAATTTTTAAAATGTGAAAATCGAAGATCTAAGTCACTAAATCCCTTGTTTATTTTTTACTTTAGTGACCAGTGTTGTGTCAGTATTTACGTATGTCAGTTTGGGCGTTTCTTTTAAACCTATTTTTCTGGATATACTTTCATCAAGATATCAACTTAATTACGCTAAATGCTGCATAGTTGAAGTGCTGCATAACTAGCTCAATTGAATTGTAGGTTTTCCTTATTGAAAATGAACTTATTTTATTAACCAATTAATAAATGATTAAATTGCAATTAAACACAATCGAATTTGGATGACATCCTGCCGTAAACTAAACTAGAAAGATGTCGAATTGCATTACATTCAATTAAAACTGATTAAGACAAGTTAAATAAACTACCCTGGCGATGGGCATGCACAAACGTAGAGATAACAAATAGCTGACACCCACAACTCGCACGGATATCCTGTCACTTAATTGTGACACTTTATTGGATTTTAAAAAGCTGTCACGGCTCTGTGTCTTGTATCTGTTGCACACGCCAGCACAGCAGCGGGCACTTTAACTGAGTGAGTGAAAGAGTGCGAGGCAGTCGGCTTTGGGTAATTAAATTTCCCGCATGACAACGACACGGTGAGTAACGGCTGGCAGGCAGCAGAGGCCAGCAGAGGCAGGGGAGCAGGCGAATATCCTGCATAAGTCGTTTCAATTTGATTGAATTAAGGCTTTGCGCAGAGCACTCGTGTTTGACTCGTTGTCAGTTAATAAACGCCAAAGCCAACATCGGTGACGACATCGAGACGACGACGACGATGATGATGGTGTTGACGACGACGACGATGACGATGACGGCATGTCGGTTGACGTCGCCCATGGACTTGGCCTGACTGCGCCACAGTGCCAAAGTGTAATCCCACCCATTGGGCCGAGCCACACAGGGCGCCTGTGTGCCTCCACCCGAATGTGGCAAGCAGACAGACGCCATGTCATTGCTCGGTGTGCTAATCCAATTGCCAATGCTACTGTGCCACTGGCGAAATAATGTCAACCGTTTCAGCCAATTCTGTTGCTGTCTTTAAGCCTGTGGCAGCGTCCCTCTCGCTCGCACGCATTGCCTTGCCAGTTACTTTGGCGGCCTATGCAAACAAGTGAAACATGTATGCGAAAATGTTTGGCATTTCTTTATGCTTGCTCTTTTTGTTTTTGTTTTTCTTTGTCAACTTTATGTTGTTTTTTTTCTTTTTTTGTACATATGCTCCCTGTGGATCTTTTAATGCTGCGTTAAAATTTTGGGGGAGTATCAGTTTCATTTACGTCTGTCGCGCTTTGCATTGAGGGTGGCTTGTACACACACATCGTGTGTGTGACTGCTGTGAATTGCTAATGTTGTTATTGTTGTTATTTTCGCTTATTTTTGTTGTTCGCACTTAAGTGGGTGGCCTTTTATTTTCATTGTATTTTAAGTGCACTCATTGTATGCTTTGTAGATTTACTTATTTATTTATTTATTAACCCCCCAAATGAAATGTTCCCCCGTGGCATTTGTGCGCTGCTAATGCGTGAAAACAATAAAAATCCTTGTGGCAATATGCTTTTCATGCTCGAGCTTGTTATTTGTTTTTATTGTGGGGAGTGTGCTACATTTCTTGTTATTACTGTAATTATATTATATGGAGCGGCCGTCAAATTGAACTTTAGTGCACAAACTGCTTAGTCAGTATGATCTAGTTAAGTGCATTAAATATTTTCAATTAAGTTGCAATTATTATTAATTTTTCAAACTATTATAATCTACTTATAGTCAATTCTAATATGAAAAAAAAAAAATTTATTTAAAGTTGATTTGAAAATTTTAATTTCAATTTGATCTGATTTTTTATTTTTATTTTCTGTGTAGTGTAAGCTTGGTACTGCGATGTGTGGCTGAAGTCTGTCTGTCTTCAAAAGCCAGTACTGTATGTTAAATATTTTGTCATTGTTAGTTTTCTGACAATTATTACTATATAGAAATAAAATATGTGAATTGTTTTTAGAATGCAATTCGGCCGGCTTCATTGCCAACACAATTTGTTCTTTAAACTTTCAGAAGTTTTATTTCAACCTTTCCAATATTTCAGCATGATTTTTCAGTTCGCGGTATATACCATAAAGTGCTTATAAAGTTAGAATTTCCGCTGTTTTTATGAGCTTAAGTTTACATGCGTTGTATGTAATACTTATGTAATCTCCCGCTTTTTCAATTAACATTTTTTATTACAATTTTTTATAAATGCATTATAAAAACTTATTAAAAAATTTTATTTAATTTAAAATAAAAACTAATTTAAAAAAAATGTTCATCTAAGCCGCATTTACAAAGGCACCTGCAAAGAATATATTCTTTTTATTCCAGATCACATACAGGAATGGATGATCGGCCTGAAATTGCGGTGTAAGCATCATGCGGGTCATCATGATCATGCCCGTGGCCGCAGCAGCTTCGGCGCCCTCCTCGTTCACCTCAATGCTGGCTTTGTGCAGCACATCTGAGACATGAATACCTTCAGGAGATTGCAGCATGTTATCAAACTCGGCAGTATCGGCAAACATTTTATGGATGCCCAACTGTAAACAGGAATTTGTTTTTATTTATTTCAAACTCTTTGTTTTTTTTTTATTTCTTTTTCGTTGCATTTCTTTGACAACATTTAAGCCGCAACGTCAGATAAGATAAGCAGTTGTCGATAATTAGGTTACCGTATCAACTCAACGTAGCGATAACGTCGGCAACTGCTGTCTGTTATCAGCGCAACGCAGCACAGGTGAGTCAAAGCAACATTTTTACTCTACTGATTTCGATTTTAAAATGTAAATTTTATATAACAACGCACCTCTTGCAATTTCTGCTTCAAGTCGATGGAATAGTCAACCTTAAATTTGGGAAACTTGACCTGTACTTCTGTATTCGACATTTTCTCTGTCAAATCAACTAAATTGATTGTTTTAAGTTTCTCCGCCAGTTGCTTGAGTCCGCTGCGTTCCTGCGGCAGCAACGCCAACAGCGACAGATCCGAATCTTTATATGGCATCTCCAATGCGTTACACTCCAACTCCTCAAAGTAACCATAACCGAATTTGGCTTTTTGTTGCATATAAGACACCTTGACCGCTGTGTCCTCATCAATCCAGAAATCGTCTTCTTCCGTATCGGCCACATCGAATTGGTGCTGCCAGTCGCCTTTGAAATGCAAAGCATTCAGCAGCACCAGCCTTGTGTCATCATCCAGATTATCGGCCGACACGATATCGGAAATCTTGCCTCCGGTCTTTTCCTTAACCCAATTGTTAATCGTTTCTGCCGCAGCTATATTGGCAGCAAAGTTAACCGTTTCGAACTCGGATTGATAAAAGTCCTTGATCACCGCCTCATAGACGGGCTTAAAGCTGTGTCCTTCCTTAATGTAAAGCTTATTCGCGATTTTCAGCAGTTTGCTTGCCTTATTATTATGCAGAACATAGCCAAAAGTGCTGGCCACTTCTGGAGGAAAGCTGGACGGAAAGTGTAAAGCCGTCGCAATTTCACTCGCAGTGTCGCCCGTCGCACCGGCAAAGGCCAAGGCGACGCACATCTGTATGGAGAAAGGTGAGAAGACAATATTCTCGGTACTGTTGCCGGTGGTCAGTCTTTGCAGTAGCTCTGACGTAAAGTGTGCACTGCCACGCGCGAATTCCAAATTGAAGTCGAACATTTTTATTCACTGTAAAATAACTACACGAATCGCTTACACGTCTGACGCTGGTCACGGTTCGTACTTTAATGTTCGTGATTGCACTTTTGCTGTGTATAAAGGTTTTTTTTATTTGTTTTTAGCATGTCAACATTTCACTCAGGCGATAAGTTAATCAGTTTGTTTTTGCTCGACGATTAATTGTCGTTGGTATTGAAATTAGTTTTGTTTTTATACCTTGTACATAAAAAATGGTAAAGGGAATATTAAAGTTGTGCAAGCATATGTAACAGGCAGAAAGAGGCGTGGCAGACAAACTATATATATTCTTGATCAGCTTCGAAAGACGAGTTGATCTAGCCGAAAAACCACATTTACTAACAAAAACCCTTTTATTTTTCAAGATATCGTAACCAAATTTCGGATTTAATAGTTCCAATCATATATTTGAATATTATCTATATCGGTTCACTAATCGGTCAAAGGACAAAATTTACTGAGAAAAACTTTATTTTATTAAGATATCGTTATCAAATTTTGGATTTAATAATTTAAGATAATGTCCAATCACATACCTGAATATGATAAATATCGGTTTACTATAACATATCGCTGCCAGAGGTAGGTTCGACCGAAAAATGACTTACTATGATTAATTAATCTAAATATTACATATATATATAGTACAGAGTATTCTATAGTCGGGTGTGCCTGCCTATAATCCCAGCCTTTCTAGTTTTGTTTGTCTTTATGCGTTTTTTTTAATAAATGAATTAATCACAGTTTTTAATCTAATCATTGCGCCTAACTGTGTAGCTTGCCACCGAACAATTAAAAATTCACCCAAAATAGAAATGATTGGACTGCTTCTGTTGTAAAATTTAGACGTGTGATAAAGTTCAGTATTAAACATATAGCGGATGTTAATACTTGCAGTACAAATAATGCACATTTGGCGGGAAACTTAAACCAAAATCCAAATTCTGGAATGAAGTTAAACACATAAGCATTAAAAGCTCGGCGAAAAGTTACTTAGTCACAAATTCTCAAGTGTATGAAGTTCACATTCTGGTTTGTCGGTAGACTTTCAACTTTAGCAATTCTAAAGGGTTGGTAAAGAACACCATATATGTAACTGTTTTAATTTCCAGACACATAAATTTATAAATATGAATTATGAGATTACCTCAGTTATGTTTAAGTAAATATACTAAGACGACAGATAATATGTTGCAGTTGTTAAAAATTATATACCCATTAGTCACATTAGTCATCGGTCGGAACCTGACTTTTCATAACTTGAGTTTAATTCAAATATTTATTTTCTTTATAAACCTTTGTTTTGACTCTAAGAAAATCATACATGTTCTCTTTCGACAGATTATCAGTATTCTCGAAGAATTGTTCTATCAGACTGTATAAGCCATTACGGATATAGGTTCCAACATGCTTTTTACATAGCTTGCCTATGGCCTCTTTGTAGCGTGTAAACATCATGCACGTGTATTAGAGGGAAGCTTCATTAAATTTAAAAAGTACATAAAACTTCCAATTACTTCTATAATTTCATTAGCTCAACTGGCAAATAGCAAATTATTGCCTTTGTTGGCTTGCGTGACTTTACAAATTGCAAATAAACTCAATGCAAACTATAAAAGAAAAATTATTATAAATCCGTATACAAATTTCGCTATGACGTGAATTCATCACAAGAGCCGTTGCCACACGAACTCACATACTGGCATACTCATATAGGAGAGCGCATAAATTTGCAATGGCACGGGTGTGCCAAGGGATGCGAAAGCGGCAGTCATGATGGGTAAACAGCAAAACAGAAAAAAACAACCAAAAAAAAACAAAAACAGAAAAAACAAAAAACCGAAAACAAATAAATAAAAAATAAAGAAAATAATAGACAACCCGCAGTCATTGACGTATTACCCAAAGACATGCGAAATATTGTTGAACGTAGTGAGATAAATAACGCAGTGCAACGTTTATCGTATGTTATATCTCTCGACTGCTCCTACGAATATCTGCCACAACTTACACTAAACCTGAAATATGGAAAGCAACACAAATCGCATAAACAACCAACCATCGTCGTCGTCGTCGTCGTCGTCTGTTGATATAAATAAAAAAAAAAACAAACTTTAGAATCTAGCCGAGGAAAACTTATGGCCGGAACGAATGCGAGACGAAATGAATAAATTCATAAGCGAAGACAAAGGATACCAGAGCCACTTTGGCCAGATTGTGCAGGATGAAAAGGCGCAACAGTGACAAAGTGTAGCATAAACAAATCCGCTGATTAATTAAGGGTTAAAGGGTATTTTCTCCAACTCAATTTTTTTTGTTTCTCTTTGTATGCCTTAAATTGAAATCGTAGACCACTTGAACTCGAGATCACTCACTGCCTCAACGCGCTTCAGTCTTGCAGTCTCGCTGTCTCGCATGCGCCCACTTAACCCAATAATGTAATTATGACAATATTATGACTGTTCCAGCGTTCTTTTTGAGATACACTGTAACTGAGCAACGCATAAGCCATTTCAGTGCTCCGCAGCTGTGGCTGTCATGGCCCATGTATGTTCATACATACCCACAAATGTATCTTGTATCTGTTTGTGCATTTTGCGGTTTTGATTTCAACAGATTTGCCTATTTGTTGTTTGTGGTTGTGCTGTTTGCTCTGCTTATGTCTGCTCGAGCCACCCTCATTTCGACTAATTTACTTGATTTGATACTCATACGTCGTCGCTACTTGTTTTGCTTAATCAAAAGCAATTGTTCATTTTCATGTTGAAATTTGTTTGTTGCGGTTATTCTGTTGAAATGACAAATTTGCGAATTTATTCAACTTATTATTGCTGCTTGTTGATTGCATGTGCGTTTTGCTTGTGTGTGTGTGTGTGTCTTTGTTAAACCCCCCAATGCGGGAATATGTTTTTTTATAAACGAGTCTTTTTCATACGATATGCAGACAATTGTGCATTTGCTTGTGGCTTTGTTCAAAATATTCAATTAATAATGATACAAAATATAGAAAATCTGTATTGCAGATAAAACGTAATTAGGTAATATGCCAAAAATTGTGCTGTGGCTTTTAAAATGAAAATACATGTGCGATGTCGAAATTTATTCAGTCAACAAATGCTTGTAACGAAATGATAAATTGGGTGATTTAAAAAGTATCCGCGGTTTTTTATGGTGAGGATACCCATATATTGTGCAGCACTTATCTGATTGTATCAAACGAAAAGGGTGTTTGAATGGAATTTCAGGCTACACTTTTTGTGACGACAATTGTGTAATTCGTCGCTCGTATATAAAGTCGGATTAGTGTTGCATAACATATGGGTACCAACAGCATCTAGTGTTAACTAAAAAAGCAGGCCTATAGTCGGGTGTAATCGACTATAGAAATCCCTATATCCAATTCAAAACTGAATATATTTTTTTGTTGCTTTAATATTTTGTATTTATGACGTAAGGATATATCAAGAAAAAAAATTTTTTTTTTTAGTAAAAGCCATTTTTGGGCCTACCGTTCCTATGGCAGCTATATGTTATAGTAAACCGATATTCATCATATTCCGGAATATGATTGGATATTATTTAAAATTATTAATGCCAAAATTTGATAACGATATCTTAATAAACAAAAAAGGTTTTCTCAGTAAATGTTGTTTTTCGGCCGATCGTTCCTATGACAGCTATATGATATAGTAAACCGATATATATAATATTGAGATATGTAATTGAAAATTAGCTAAAACTATTAAATCCAAAATTTGGTAACGACATCATGAAAAACAAAAGGGTTTTTGTTAGTATAGGTGGTTTTTTGTCCGGTCGTTCCTATGGCAAAGCAAGCCAGTAGAGAGTTCTGAGTGATCCTAAAACCTACAATAATAAAAAAGTTTCGGTTAAGCCGGTCAACAGTTCAAGACTACGACGAAACGATTCTCTAATTCGACAGCGCATAACTCGCAACTAACATTTCTGGTTACATCATACCAAACGATATTTCAAAGAATTACCTTTCATTAGAGTTTTGTTTTTTGTGTTTCTTTTTTTTTAATATATAGTATATATTTATGTTCAAACTTTCATTAGGCAAAGTTTGATCGAACAAAATCGTCTTATTGTTTGCCAGCATTAAAGATCATTTATAAATCATTACCGTGAATGTGAGATGCACGTTAATTTTTAATAATGAATACAAATAAGCAAACAAAACATACACAACATACCATCCATCCATATACGAATGATTTCAATAGATGAAATAAATTGTTGTTATGCCTACAGAATTGATTTTCATCTACGAAACAATTACAAGAAGATTAAGCATGAACCGCCTTCAAGTGCCGCGTCTGTGCTTATCAACAGGTGTTTTTCTCCACGCGTACACACACACACACATAAACAGTTCTTGATAAATTTTCAACAATAGAAAATAATAAACAAAAAAGCAAAACCATCGCAACAAACATTTTTCAAATGCGTGTAAGTTGAAGAACACTTTCGAAGAAAGACAACTGCAAAATAAAAGACGCCCTTGTGCATAGACACAAAAGTCGAACAGAGTTGAAAGTTAATTTATTTGGCCAAAAAACATTAAAAAAAAGGCAAACCCAAACCGGACCAAGATGTAGCAAATTGAATGGAGTCGAAATGAAGTGTTATGCAGCAGGCAGTGGCAGCGACTGAGTGAGTGAGTGAGTGAAGCCTAGTGTAGTGAAGTGAAGTGAGGTAATATTTTAAAATTAATTAATCAAGCAAACACAACGCAGCGAACTGACTCAGAATGATCTTTGCTTATATGTATGTATATGTATGTATGCACATACATACATAAGCAAGGAGCACTGCTCAACACTTGACTGAAATGCTTAGCCTCTTTGAGCTGAGGTTATTTTTGGGCTAATTAAATGATTGATGCTGCTCACTTTGTCTTGGCTTCATACAAAAAAAAAGAAAAAACAAAAAAAAAAAAACATTTCGTTTCTACGTCATTTATATGTTGCGTTTTAAGATGCGTAAAAGTGCTAAAAGAATACGCAGCGCAGCACTCCTACTTTGAAGACCTGAAGAGTTGGCTGCTGTGGCTGTGGCTGCGTCTGCGCTTGACTTAAACAAATAACACAGCACAGGCGCGCGTGCGCAGAAGAGGCGGCAACCCCATAATTTGAAGCGTTAAAGGGCGGACAGTTCGCGGCCAATGTGCGCTTAGTAGCTTTATTAAGCGTTCATAAAGTCAGCCAAACACAATGTTTTAGTTGCAGCACCTAAGGGCAGACTCTGACTTGACTTTGCAGCAATTGCCTCATATATCAACAGTTGAACGCCTTAAACCAAGCAGAACAAAAAAAATGAATAATAAAAAAAAAATGAGAAATGAAAAATATAATAAAAAGCTAATCAATTGTTTGTTATAGGCCATGTTCACACGCTTAGCCTATTAAATGCACAGCACATGAGTTTGCCCCCACTTATGCGTACTTACATGCACTTACACGCTACTCCCTCTTATCTAAGCGTTACGCTCAGTTTGAATATTTCGTTCCGGTTGTCATCTTTTTCGGTGGACTGCTGCGTGCGTCGGTGACAAAACTCAAGTGAAACTCATTAAAAACTAAATGCTGACAAGATAAGCGACAAACGCTTACTCATGCCCAAACGAAGGTTAACAGACAGTAGGCAGACAAACAGACAGACGTGGCAGCCAAAGAGCGACACTTGTACGACAAATTACCGCATATGTACGTGTGTAGAGGTGTGCGCATGCGCATGCTTCGTTCGCTGCATTGAAACTGGCTGTGGTATGTTACGGCACAGGCGCAGCTCAAGCCATGCATTGCCAACAACAAGAACAAGAACAGCAAGAACAACAACAAGACTGGCACCGTAGCTGAATTGGCGTTTCTTGTGTCAAGCGTTGGTAGGCGCGCGCGCATGTCGCTTGTTTGTAATGTGACACCCGAGGGAAATTTATAACTCTCCAATGTAATTCAGCCATCATCATTGCGTTTGCGCAGCCAGCAGTTCCAGCGCCGAGTGCGTGCCTGGGTGCGTGCAAGTTGGCAGCCCCACTGCTCGCATGTGCTTAAATCCTCCGCCTTCTTCTTGGCATTAGAAGTTTCTGCATATGTACATGCAACCGGCTTACTTAATGGCTTAGCTTTTACATCTTGTTAGCTCTTCTGTGCCATCAGTAAATATTTTGAGTATACTCGTTTGCATACCTGTCGCTACAAGTTATACTACGTACATACTATATGTTTGTATGTGTGTATGCAGTAAGTAAGGCTTTGCAGTCTTGGTCAAAAATGTAACTAAGATTATTGAGTTAGTTGATAGGAATTCATATATTTTCAAGCTACAAATAAATCTGATCCAATCTGCTTAGGAGTAGTTCATTCCAGAATTCTTCTGGCTCATTAACTTTTAAAAACTTGTAAAAATAAGCTTATCGTGTCTGAAGCAAAGGTCTTACATTAGGCTTTGACATAACAGTCCAACTTAACTCATATAGATTAGCAGGTTTAAACTGCAATATTTGATAATTAATTAACTAATTTAGTACTGATACAGCAGCAATGGTCATATCCGAAGATATCAGTACATTAAAAAAACTACTGACAACAGATTCACCAAGTTTAATAAATTAAACAAGTGTTCCTATCCTCTTAAATCCTGTTGAGTATCACAAACTTCGAGGACTGGATGACTCTGTCTGATGTTGGTAATTTCACATGCAAATCGAAAATGGTTGATTGATTATTGTATCAATATTATTTTGTGTATGTAAGCCCATTAGGGGCTCTTAAGCCAGCTTGGTGCGCTGGCTTAGCCTACAACAGATTTTTCAAAATATTTTTAATTAATATTTCTAAATATGTTGTTCTGCCATAATACATGGATTTATGTAACAAACAAAGCCCCATTTAGAAATTCATTAATTTTGTTTTGTTTAAAAGTTTATTTGAATATAAATGACATATCTCTGAATAAAATTAATTAAAGCATCCAAAAAAAAAAAAAAACAAAAAATAAAAAAAAACTGAAACATAAAAACATAAAAATATAATGTTTAACCCAAAACTTTTAATCTCGAAAAGAACAAAAGATGCTCGGAGGACTGCAACGGCTAATCCAGTTTACCATAACACTTTACATGCATAAGAAGGAATATGAAAAAAAAAAAAACAATCGAAAAAATATTAAAAACTACAGAAAAATGGGAAAAACATACAAAAACTAAAAAATCCAACGATGTCATTAATTTACGCATAAAATTTTATAATTTATGACAACGAAAGGTGAAGCTGGAGCGTAGAAGACGTGAACGGAGTCGCACATGGACACGGACATCGAACGCAGACTGTGTAGCAAAGCGAGTGTATCGATGTGCGCTGCAGTGCCGGCAGAGCGAAGTAGAAGAAGCAGCAGAGCAAAGAAGGCGGCCCAAAAAAAAAAAAACCAAAACAAAAAAAAAATATTAAGATGAAGTCTTGTTGGAGACGCGTTTATAATTATGTCTACGCATAAAAATCACATAAATTCGTGCATAAATACAATAAGAAAGACACTGCGCCAGGTGAGCGGCAGAGGTATTGTTGGGGGCAAGTGCAGGCGCGCAAAGGTATAATAAATGATGGCGCTTAAAATTTGAAACATTTTATGCGACTTAAGCTGATCTTAAGCGCCACAACTGAGAAATCATCAAAAGTCATTGTGTTGGGCTGCAACTGTTGCGATGATGCTTTGCTCGGCCTTACACACAAAACAAAAACAATTAACTGCGATTTTTATCTAAGCATACAAAACTGCCGCCTCAAATCGTTTTCTAGTATGCGCATTGAATCGATAAAGATCAATCGTATGCGGGAACAAGAAAGTCGACTGAGACAAATTCAATCAAAATGAGACGAGTTCACATGTAGCACTGAGTAAACGTTTAGTGAATGAATGTTTGCGTGTATGTGTGTGTGTGTGTGTATATTCTATATTGTTGTTATTGTTTTACTATGCACTTATTTCTGTCACATTTATATTATTTATTTTACTTTTTGTTGACATTTTTGGTAACATAAAAGAGTCGCATATATTGTTTACTCTTAGCTTAAATCATTTGCATCATTAATAATTTATTTGCCGTTCATTTATTTGACGCATTTCGAACTCTTTACGTGCGCCACGTAGCGCCACTAAAAATGTCATTTATGATTTAGAACTTTTAACGCCAATCGCGCGGCTCAGTCTGTGGCACCTTGCGCCATTGATAAATGAGAAACGTATCAGATTTATGTTCGCTTTAATTAAAGGCGCAGTTCAGCCAAATATGCATTCATTGTCATATGTACAAAAATTAATTGTAAAAACATTCAAATTCAATTCAGTTGGGCAATAAAAAAATTATTAATGACATTTGTTTCAAAAAACAATCTATTTCTATTAACATAAAACGAATTCACAGCACAGTGGGTAAACTTTATGCTTTGTCGTAAGCCTTTGAATGTAGTTTCAAACAGCTCCTTGAAAACATTTTTCTAGCTTGCTGGAAATATTTTACATTTGCTTTTTTAAGCGTTTATAAAATACTGAACTAATTTTTAGACTTCTATCAGAAGCGAGACCAAGTAAGAAACGAAGATCTATAAGTTATGGCATATCTTCATACATATTTATCATCATTTGAACAATTTTTATCTAGTTGACAAAAGCTGATCAGATTTTAAAAGTTAAAGACAGAAGATTTTAACGTATGCTAAGTGTAAAGAAATCAAACAAAATGCTAGAGTTAACACACATCCTTGGGTTGTAATGGATCTGATAACCTCAGAAGCTATTGATAAGGTGATTGGCATGTGTTTGCGGTTACAAATTTAACAATGCAACACTCATGTCAATCAGTAACTTTAGACTTTAGGACTTTATTTACATTTTCTGAGTCAACACACAACATAGGTTTACCTGCAGCGCAGGACCCGCCTTTGGTTTATCACATCGAGTAGCGAGAAATCAGTTTAATCCTATTTTAAAATCAAACTTCAATTGTTTTTACACACGCCCACAAAAAAAAAAAAAAAAAAAACAAAATAAAGAAGCAGCCAATCTCACACACATAACATCACAAAATCTTATCAATAGTTTAAGGAAGAAGTCGACTTGTCTGAGCAGAATATTTAAGAAGTGCCGTTAAAACTTAATTAGTGTCTTATGTGCAGAAGAAGCAGCAAAAGGGCAAGAAGAAAACCAAAAAACATTTATTTTGGCAAATGCCAATATAGGATCAACCGTTTGCCAGCACAAAGGACTCGCATGACACCTACTGCGCCTGCGGAGTGCGTGGGTATGCGAGCTAAAGATGGGCATGAGATAAATCCGAAAAATAGCAAACAATAAACACAGATCCACTGGGCACACTCAAGAAATAGGCAAACAACACTTGACAGCCACTGAGCAAAGACGCAGACGGCAGCGATGTGTACAAGGAGAGACAGAAAGGGAGAGAGAGTGAGAGAGACATAAGTATCACGTGTTTACACTTATCAACTTGTTATTTGACAGTTCACAAGCGTTGTCCAGCATCACAGTCATGCCCATGACGACAGAGACGACCATCTTCTGAGGCAGACCAATGTCGTCAAAAAACGCAAAAGTTGTGGCTGTTGTTGTTGTTGCGGGTTTTGTTTCATCTACTTTTTGATTGGAAATGCAATTGGTGGCTGGCTGCCAGGGGCGCTGTGGCTGTACACGGTATGCAAGATTTGATCCGATCTAAGATTGCGTCTGCGGCTGTTTAAACGTCGCCGCTATCACAAAAGCGCATCTCATGATGAAATTAAGCCCGGAGATGTTTGTCTGCTCCGTTGCCCTTTTGGGCGAGAGAGGGTCTTTAATATTTTATTGATTACAAATTATGTCTCGAGTCAAAGCGCGATAGCCAAGCAACGAATGCACGACCGTATCAAGTTATCGCGCTCAGATCTAGCTAACAACAATATTATTAGCCAATGCGCCGGGCCTGTTACCTGTTTATGTGTTTTTGTTATTGTTCTTACTGTTGTTGTTCTGTTTCTCTATACATTTTCGTTCTTTTTTTTTTTTTATTCTAAACACGCTGCCATTCTTGTTGTTGCTGAAGAAAGCGCCGCCAACGCGTCTTGACGCATTTTCTCTTATTTTTGTTTTTGTCAACTGTTTATGTGCATCGTTTTCTTTATTTGTTTTTTTTTTTTATCTTATATATGAAAAATTAGTTCCTTGACTCTTTTTTTTTTATATTTTTATGTGCCTATGCGTACCCTCAAGAAAATGTGTTTTCTTACATTTTTCCACACATTTCATTTTGGCCATTACTTCTGCTTAGAGTCCCGCCGCCGCTGGCACTCAAGATCTTTATCGTCTGGCATAGTTAACAATTATTAATTGATCATAACATTTATCAAATCATATTTTTTATGTAAATTATTTTCTGGTTTTTTTTATTTGTTCTGTTGCTCAGCAGAATATTGTATATAAACATACCTTGTACAAATTATTTGTATGATTTTATGTTTGCTGCTCCAACTCGATTTTTTTTTTATCATACTCTTATGTTTAAGATTTTTATGATAACTTTGTATAATTTGAGAAGCCGACAAACTTTTTAGACAAAGACAGTGTGCAGTTACAAACTAATTTGAAAAAAAAAAATATTAAAAATGTTTGGTAATAAAATAGACGGCTTAAAAAAAATTAAATACATACATACATACATGTATATATGATGTGTAAAAATGTTTGTGTATATGACAACTTATTTAAGGCTGAACTCTGAGTTCATTATATTAATATCCTGTCTTGTTCCAACCAAGATATGCAGGTTGCCAAACTTCATTGGCAGCTGTCGCTAAGCAATTGCCTTCGCTTTGACTGTCATCGAAAGGGCTTATGAAGCCATTTTGGCTGTCGATGTTAACACTATCGCATGAGTTTACTGTATCCACACTAAAACCAGAGTATGCCTTGTTTTCAAACGCTATAGACCAACTTGGCAGCGATTCGTCCATATCCAGTGCGCTGTATGGCGTCAACACTTGGTAGTCAGTAGTAGCTGCCTCCTCAACCATAGCCTCGGTGTCGCACAAAGTCTCATTAAATTCATAAGTGGTCTCCTTGGCAACTGCTTGCGGCACAACGCAGTTTGTCAATGTCTCCACATAATTTTTGTGGATTGACAAGTCTAGTGCGGTCTCCGTGCCGCTTTCAAGCAAGTCTGCCAGCTGTGGGGCATAAGGTGCAAGATTTGCCGAGGTTTTACTGCACTGCTGCAGAAATTCTGCATCTAGGATTGGCAACTCTTCCACGTGCCGAATTTGAAATTTATCAACGGACTTATCATGCGTCATGGGCAAAGTTATTGCTGTGCTTCTACGCTCAATAACAGGCGACATTGGATCAGTGATTACACTTTGGCCAGAGTTAGGCTGTTGCATACAAGCCAACTGTTCTTTGGTTTTTGTTAGTGCCTCTGGCTGTAACTGGGCACATTCTGTTTGCTGTTGCTCCTGCAGACTGTGTAAAAGTTTTAGAACAAACCAAAAAGTCAACTAAAATTAAGCTTCAGCTTACATTTTCTGCTTCAGTCTGCGCTTGATCTCATTACAAAAGGGCAATGTACATTTTGGCAGCCCACAGGACTGCGCATGCTGGCGGCATAGCAGTATGTAATACCAGCACCTGTCGCAGTCTTTTTCTTCACTCCGGTCGCAGGCTCTCACATGGTCGACCAGCTGGGCAATGTAGGCACACAAACGCATGCCACAGGCAGACTGCTCACAGCCTGCCGTGTGCGAAAGCATGGCGAGCAGCCATTCGATTGTACGTGCTTTGAAAGCAGGCGCACTTAAATCCAAATTGCTTATGTTTTATTCAATAAACGCAAACAATAATTAAATTTGGGCAGTATAATAAAAATCCTTGAATTTAATTGACATATTAAAAGTGCTTCTTCTTTGCAACTGCAACTCACACGTGACACTTACATATGCAGAGTGCAAAATGAATTTTTCGTTTCTATAATCTATCACTTATTATTCAGATTTCTCTCGTCAATATAAATTTCCAAGTAAAAAACCAAAAAACAGAAAAACTAAGAAATTAACAAGCCTTCAATTTTGGCTTGTAATTCATGAATAACTAAGTCATAAGCCTTTCCGTAATTTCCAACATGTGCACGCATGCCCAACTACCCTTAGTGCAACAATTAAGGAAAACTATGCTAAATGGCTAACTGAGGTCCGGGCGATGTCTTGTTTACCAAGAAGTGGTCAACATAAATGGCCGAACACAAGCTGCTGCGCAACAGTCAATGAGGCACGGACACAGTCGAAGTTATTGGCAGACGTGGCGTGTAGGCAGGTAGGCAGGTAGGTAGGTAGGTAACATAACGCCCACAAAACAACTTGACTTTCCCGCACGCATATTGAGTTTTTAGATCTGCTGGGTGTTGGCTGCCAACAAGCCAGAGTTGCCAGCTTAGAAAAAATGCACAAATACTCCAAGTAACTGATAAGCATTATTGGCGTGGATTAGGAAAAACAACAAACAAACAAATGAAAATCTGTTGTTTCAAATGAAAAACTAAACAAAAAACTAAATTCATGTCACATAAATATTCGTACTCATAAATCACGCCAATGCGCTGCCAACTAGGCAAGCGAAAGCGTTGCTGGCAAAACTGTAAATCAGTGTTTGCCTGCTGCTGCTTCTTCTAGTTTTTTGTTTTATTTTTTTTTTTTTTCACCCGGTTTACAGGGCGTGCATATTACTTTTTGATTTGTTTAGCACTCGAGGTCATGTCCGTGCGCAGTAAGGTAGCTACAAAGTCAAAGGCGCATATTTGCCTAAGTCTTGACTTTGCTGACACAGGTAAACAAATTCTAACAACAGCATCAATGTGGGACAGCAACAACAACAACAATTGGCACTGCAGTGTGTTGCACACTCGTGCATATTCGGTATATTGCCATAAATCTGTCCAGTGCGCAATATTCTAAACCGAGTCCACAGCAGCCTGTCAGCCAAGCCATCATTGTTGCTGCAGTTCTTTTGGTTGTAAATTCTCTTTTTGGTTCAGAGCAGTTTCACGCGAAACACGTCGAAAAAGGATGCGCGCAATGCACGCATGTGCAGAGCATCCTGTTTAACGAAATTCTTAGGAGGTTTATGGCTTGCTTGGGCATACTGCATACTGTTTCTTATTACCATTCTACCTTGATTTTTATGACATGTAAATACAATATTTAGTATTGCCATGACCTTGTCACATTTTCACTGACCTGCCTTGAGGCCTGACTGTGCGGCCTTCATCTTCCTGTGTTTTTTTTTTTGTCTTTTTATTTAATTTTTCCTTTTACGACTTCGACTTCAGCTGAAACTTTGTTGTGTGAATGAGCACAAAAAGGAAAAAAACGGAAAATAAATTCGAAAAACAAAAGCCAATGCAAAATTTTATGATGCAAAATTTCCCATTTCCTGTAATGGCATTCGTCGTGTGTTTATATTTGGGTTATAAAAAAATTGACTTTATAAGTTGTGTTTACTCAGCACACATGGATTTACACGCCCATTTGCAGTAGTTAGCGGTCCTCACGCCCTTTTTGCAAATTTCTCTTGTTTTTTTTTTTCTTTTTCTTGCAGATTTCGCAATTATTGCTTTCGCATAATTATGCGCGAATATTATGGTTTTCGGGTTTGACTTTCGTAATTTTTATGAGCGTGGGCGAGTGCCTATGTGTCAACAGTCGGCATCATAAATGGTTCACCGTTGGGTACCTGAAGGCGTGCATGCGGTTGGGTTTACAATATGCGTATGCATTTTATTACATATCCAATTTAGCTGCTTAGTATCAATTCTGTTTATATACCGTACGAGTATTTGTGAGGTCTTTGCAAAAAGAAAACTTGCTTATATTCAAGACAGAGATTTGAAAGGATTAAGTTGGCTCTCAGTTGTACGAGTTTATGAATTTTTATGAGAATTTAGTATAGTATATATAATAGTCATTAAATATGCAAGGACATTCGCGGAGTGTTAGAATTTATGATCAAGGTATGGCCGAAGGCTTTTCCCTATTCTGATAAAAATTAAATTTTAATTATTAGGGAAATTATTCATATCAGGCTTATGATCTGAAAACGAACTTTTAAAATAGATCATATAAGATTTTAATTAAACCGTGTAATTTTTCTGCAGTAAATTTTAGGCAAAAAATCTAAAATCTTTAGAAAATGTCCATAAGATGCAAAATCATATACCAGATGCCTTATTAATCCATGAAGCTTTTAAGCATTTATATACTATATTATTCATGAGACATTTATTTTAAAATAATTAGTTTTTTTGGTTATCTTATTGAACAAGCAGATACTTTTTCTCATTTTACATTTTAACTATGTGAGACATTTTCATGTGTCACAGCTTTTTAATTGTCAATGAACCTTAAAATGTTGATTTGCAACTTCTTAAGAAGTAAGTATTTATATAGTGTTCCATGGAGCAGCCTTTGACGCTAACGACCTTGGTCAACATTGTCAGTAGAACTGAAATTTCATGGCAACTACAACTTAGCCACAGCGTACTGAAGATCATGGGACAACTTGTTCCGCTGACACTGACATTGTTGCTAAAGCAAACATCATGGCCAGAAGCATGTACATGCAATATTTAAAAAATTATGCAACATTGCGAATATGAAATACCAAAACATAATTTCATGAATGCAATAAACTTGTTGATAAAACAAAAAAAAAAAAAAACAAAAATTCAATATTTTGTTTTTGTTGATAAAATAAAAAAAAAAATTGTAAATAGTTGTAAGTGTATAAAATCAACTCTCAAGTGTAGCGCAGCAGGTTTTCTTGCTGCTGCTGTCCAAGTCAGCACGTAAACAGACAAACACTCCACATAACACTCATGCAGAGGGCGCAGACATACGCCAGCTGTGCTGTACGTGGAAAACCATACGAAGACGTGCACAACCGGAGTAGCCGCAAAGCACAGCGCAGACAATTTGAATTGTACGCAAATGAGTGACTGACGCGCGAAATGAATGAACGCTGGAATAAGCTGAAGCAGCAGACAACAGACGCGGATGCAGATGCAGATGGAGATGGAGATGCACTTGCCGTGCATGGCTAGTCTGAGATGAGATGTACGATTTGAGCTAACACTTTATAAACAACAACAGCAACTAAAAACAAATAACAACAACAACAAGAATAACAGCAATGTTACAAATCAAATATGCATGTTTATTTGGACAGTAAGAAAAAAAAAAAGAAAAAGAAAAACTGCAAATAACAACTGATGCTGCAGCGCTAAGCGTTTAGATGTACGTGCATGTAAATAATGTGCAAGTTGCGCTGCGGCGCTGCCCCGCGTGGTGAGTGGCAAGTGGCAAGTGGTGAATGGTGGTGAGTGGCGAGTGGCATTGCATACGAAAATTAGCCGAATGTCGGCTGTAATTTTTTATTTTTTTATTTTTTTTTTAAATATGCGCTGTTATTTTTCAAAGTCACTTCCCATGCCAATTGATTGACATTTTGACCAGACAACGTGTAGGCGTGGCATGACACTGCCTACGTCGTGTCCTTTTCGCACACACGCCGGCACATCCACAATTCTCGTGATTTTCTTGATCCGCATGCTGTGCCTTAGAGGCGGCTTTGATATGCTTTGTTTAGCCCTTTCTAAAACGTCTTTAATATTGACTTTTGAGTGAGAGATCACATGCGTATACGTGTGTATGTGTGCGTGCGCTGTGCCGTGTCGTGCCGTGTAATGTAGTCAATTCACGTCGTCTCTGCGGCATTGTTGGCATTATTGCGTTGCATTCACTACTTAAGCCATTGTGTCTCGTGCTGTTTGCTAAGTTGTTTTCCTTGTAAACGAGATTTCATTGTTTCATGCTTCTTTGGGTCAGTTTGGCGCTTTTGCGATTGACATGCGGCGCTATTAGGCAGCATAACTGGATTCCCATTATGTAAGTGAAGTGGCTTTGTAACGTATATTTAATTTCCCTTAATTATTAATATTAAACGTATATAAGTTCTTGCTGAAATGTCAAAATGCTGAGGGCATGACTTTTTAAGTTTTAAGAAACAATTCTTGCTTTTTTTTTCTTTCTTTCCATGTAAGATATTAGAGTATATTAGGTTCTGGTTGAGCTCTTAACGTCCTCAGCTAAGCAACTTTTACTCAGATAGCAGCTTCGTACCAATTAATTAAGAAAATGTAATTTTATACAGCCCCAAGCAAATACAGAACTAACTTTATAACTTGCTTAATCATAACCAGTAAATTGCAAACATTTTGCCCGGCTGCATTTGTGAATTACAGTTTTTAATCATTTTCAAATGCTTAAAACAAAAAAATAAAAAAGAAGCCATCTTATAAACTAAAGGAAAGCAGGAAATTTGCAGAAAAATGTGCATATATCATGTGAGTTTTCGTGCATAAAATAAAAATAAATAAAAAAAAATGTCAAATATTAAAAAAGTACCGCATAAAGCGAAAAGCATTACATTGCGACCAACTGCCAAATGCGTAGCGAGACAACGCACACTGCACTCACGTGCTTAGCAACGCATAGCTGCCTGCATATAAGTGCAAGGGTGTGTGTGAGAGAGAGAGGAAGAGCGTGTGTATGCGTGCGTAGTTGCATGGCAGCATGCCAAAGTGGAGCAACAGTGACAAGCCAAAGTGATTGCATATGTGCATATGTATGTATGTATGTATGTATGGATGGATGTATGTATGTAGAAATGTCACTGACTGTCGTTCTAGTTGCGAGTTTTGAGTTTCCAGTTGCTCGATGCTCGTTGTCGATTTGAAAATGCGAAAAAGCATGCCTTTGGCATTCGGTTTTAGTTGCCGTCCATGCCGGCTCGCGCTGTGGGTTTAACTGCAGGTGATTTGGCCGAAAAAGGCGGCGCACGAAATGCAGTTTTGATTTCTTCTATTCTCGTTATTCTAACTATGCATTGGCCATCACTTCTCTGTTGTGCTTTTCATTTTGACATTTCAATGCGTAAACAACTCCATTTTTGTTCCTTTGACATTTATTGACAAACATTTTTGCTGCCTAATTATTGATAAATTTTTCTTGTATTTATAAAAAAAATGGATATAAAATTGGGAGGAAAAAAATAAATAATAATAATAATACGTTTAGGCAATGTCTACGTATTTTTAGTGAATTTACGTTTCTTATTGATAGTTTTGTTAAATTCAAGTTGAAATATAAAATAAAAAAAAATAGAAAATATAGAATAAAAAAAAAATAAAAATGAAAAGTTGCTGGATCATCGGAAGCAATACAATAATGGTTATTCATATAATTGGCAAGCGGGATGCAATAAATAAAGAATAGATATTAATTAGAATTTCAGCTTTAAAAGTGTCATTTTTAGCTTCCGTGTACCGTTTCTCTGTGCGATTTAACTGTGATATATTATTTAAGCAGGCCAGCAGATTTTGCTTTCGCATTATAAGTATGACGCAGCCGCAGTCCATGCAGCATGAAAAGGCATTCCTCCGTTCATATTTACCAATCACTTTAGAGACATACAATGTCATATACAAATTAAAACATGCCAAGGTAACTTGACTTTTGCTATTTGTATTTGGCAAATTGGTTTATGTGTGAATGCATGTACAAAAAAAAAAATCAAAATGTTTTATAAAAAATTATTGAGGTATGTATAAACATGGCTGAAAAATTCATACGCCAGCAGTCTAATAAAATAATTGAATAAATTAACAAAATTTGTTTAAAAATCCACAGCAATAACAATAATTTCAAATAATAAGTTAAGTGGCTTTTAAATTTTAAGTAATGCATGCAATTTGTCGAATTTTTAATTTATTGTGCATACATTATGGCGTATTTTAACGTAAATTAATGGAAAAATGTGTGTATGAGTAAACAAAAAAACTAAAAATATAGACAAACAAAAAATATAAAAAAATTTTGTAAGAAAAAAAAAAGAAAAACAAAAACTAAAAAGTAAACAATTGAAGGCAAAACAAAAAGATAACACGTCTGCAAAATGTTGCAATACGCAACCGAACAACAACAACAGCTTTCGCTGCTGAACAAGTTTAGAAATATTTGACAGGCGGCATGATTTAAACAAGATGGCGGCACGCAATCATCAGCAACTATAACAATAAAAGCAACGCAAGGCAGCGTACCGCTGGCTTAGTGAAAACCACCAACGAACACAATTAATGAAATCAATGCGAAAAAAAGTAAAACAGAGTGACAATGATAAATTTCAACGTAAATGGCAATAATTTACGAAAAAAAGAAGAAAAAAAAAAAAGAAAGAAGAAGATTGTTGCCTGGTATGCGTGAAGAAAATGTTGCTGAAGTAAGCAGCCTAATGAGTAGCTGTGCAACGGTAAATTGCAGAAATTATGTTGCTATAAAATTAGATGGAAAATTGCAATTAAATCAACAGCATAACAGTATAAATTAGCAAGGAAATTTATAATAAACTTATGCATCTTATTGCATACATATGCTCATAGGGTTTTTTATTAAAAAAAAAAGAAGAAAAACCAAACAATTAATGCTCAGCTAAATAAACATTGCATATGCGCTTTAGATAAATAAAAAAAAAGTTTTAATTAAATTGTGCCATTGCATGCATTTTTAATTGGCAACGCTGTGCCATAGCCAATGGCAGCCTGACAATTTGTTGTTTTTGCTTTTGTGCACACTCAAGCGGCAATAAGAACAACAACAAAAAGGTGTGTGACTCAAAAGCACGACAATTGACATGCGTTAACACGCCCCCCACAAACTTACACAACACGCGTGTGGGTTGTTGTTAGTATTGTGTTGTAGTTGTTGCTTTGTCTACGACTCGGCATGGTGGGTGTTAATTATTGTTAGCCATGTAGCTGGCAACAACAAAAAAATACAAAACAGCATTGTAAGTGTACAAAAACAAAATCCCATAAGTGTGAGCGTATAAGCAATAACTTTGCCATTCATTCTTGCGAATTCACCACAGTGTATGTGGCAGCGTCAAAAAATCCAATTGGATTTGCCAAGTGGTTTACGTGTAGCGGCACTATTCCAATTAACGTCAAGCTAAGCCAATGGCAGCCATTTTCTAACTGCTATCACGCTCGCACACATCGAAAACCGGCTTTGATTTCAACACAGCAGGGCAACACCAACAACGAAACTCACCACATGGTATAGTCTAGCTGACGCAGTCGCACGCATATGTATGGGCGGCTGCTCTTTTGCACCAACAGTCAGCGAACGGTCACTTCCGTGCACGTAGTGGCATATGCCTTTGTGCTGTCAGCCCGAAAGGTTTCCCTCGCACGCATGGCTACGGTGTTTCTTTTACTTTTTTTTTCTCGTTACATTTCGTGCTGTTTCGTTTCACTCATACGCCCGGTGGTAGCTCGGCACAGTCAGACACTGGCACTGGCACTGGCGCAGTACAACCACCGCTCGCAACGAACGCAGCAGCAGCGCAGCCCGCCGACCGTGTGCGACACAGCAAGCATGTGGCAAATCTTTTAAGTTAGAATTTCTGGAGTCAGTCAGTCCTGCTGCGCATCTTGCAACGGAAAGTCTTGGTGTGCATGCTGTTCTCGCACTCTTGGAGTAAACTAAAACGCGCGCGTACGTAAACGCTACCACGTATGTGGCAAATTGTAACTAATACGTTCTGTAGTGTCGCTTAAGTGATTATTTTTATTGAAAAATTAAAGCCAAAAAAAAAAAAATAAAATAAAAGTAAAAGAGCAAAAACAAGAAAAACGAAAAACAACCAACGACTTTAACGCGTCGGTTGCGTGTGTTTGCCCTTTTAAGTGTAAAACATATAAAACGACAAAAAATCAAAATAAACAAAACAAATCGCAAAAGTGCACAAATATAAAAAAGCATAAAATCCTCAATAACATATGAGCGCCAACTTGGCCATTTGTGCCAAATATAGTGCAAATTCAAGAAAGTGAAAGAAGGTCTCACGAAAATATTACAAAGAAAAGTTTTCAAACTGCAAAGAAAAACTTATTCCCCTAAAATTAAACAAATCAAAACCAAAAAAAAAAACAAATCAAACAACTTCAGACCCAGACCCAAGTAAAACTTTAACAATCCTTAACTCGTCAAAATGATGATGAACGCCTTCATTGAACCCACGCCTACACAACATCACTTGGCCAGCTATGGGCTACGCATGTCGCCGAATACTACAAGCCAACAGAGCGATTTGGTGGCTAGCCAACAGCAACAACAGCAGCAACAACAACAACAACAGCAACAGCAACAACATCAACAGCAACAACAACAGCAAAGCCAACAACAGCAGCAACAGCAACAACAGCAACAACAACAACAGCAAAGCCAACTGGATGCCACAACACTGATGTCACTCGGCAGCGCCGGCTCCAGCGACATGTCCTCACCCACATCAGCCGTTGCCGCCGCCGCCTATCAGAATACCGCAGCCGGCTACGGTCACTTCAACACACAGCTCGGCAGCTATGCCTCACGTGATTTTCTACTTGGCCGCCGCACCGACACCGACTACAATGCCACCAATCAGCTAATGGGCCAAACAGCGGCCGCTGCCGCTGCCAGCGATTCAATGCTATTTCCCACATTTCCCACGGCACAAGCGGATCCGTTGAGCACATCCTTTGGCAATCATCCGTTTCACACGCATCATCATGCCGCGGCCGCTGCACATCATCATCAGCATCAGATGCGCATGGGCATGGCCGATTATGCGGCGGCAGCTGCACATCCGTATGCGCAGCATCATAGCAATTTCCCGTCGGTGCATCATGCACATCATGCGCACGCCCATCATGCACAGCACCATGCGGCCATGTCGGCCATGCATCCGGCGGGCGCGGGCGCATTTCTACGCTATATGCGCCATCAGCCGGCATCGGCAGCATCGGCGATCAAACAGGAGATGCAATGCCAGTGGATTGATCCCGATCAGCCGGGCGGTGGCATCAATTCGCGTAAGATGTGCAATAAAATCTTTCACTCCATGCACGAGATCGTCACCCATCTGACCGTGGAACATGTTGGCGGGCCGGAATGCACGACGCATGCCTGCTATTGGAGCGGCTGCTCGCGCAACGGTCGTCCCTTCAAAGCCAAATACAAGTTGGTCAATCACATACGCGTGCACACGGGCGAGAAGCCGTTTGCGTGTCCGCATCCGGGCTGCGGCAAAGTCTTTGCGCGCAGTGAGAATCTCAAGATACACAAACGCACGCATACGGGTAAGTCTGCTAGTCCTGACTGTATTCTACGATTAAGCGTAAACGCCCTTGCTGCGTAAAAGTCTGTGTTGTGGGCGGAAGGCGTGAGGCGTGAGACGTCGGGTTTAACCCATTGTTGGCAAATGTTGCCGCCGCCGCAGCCGCCGCTGTAGGCATTTGCACTGACTTTTGTGCGGATTTTCATTTATGCAGGATTTTGGCTTACCTAATCCTGAATTTAATTCTGGGTTTGGTGGGCGTGCGCCAGCCAAAATTGCCTTCAGTTATTACCTGTTCGAACCAAATCCGTTGCCTTGTCTTGTCTTGCCTTGTTTTTATGACACCTGCAAATCGGCTGAAAATCTTAACGTTTAATCCATGTGTGCGCACTGTGCCTGACTGGCTGACTGACTGACTGAATGACTGACTTCTGCCGCTGTTAACAAAAGTTAAATAAATACGCTGTGACGTGTGTTTGATCCTTTTGCTACAGTTTTACATTTGTTTGTTTGTTTGTTTGTTTGTGGCTTTGTTTGCCTTGTATCTGATCTAAGTGCGCTTGACTTCGACTTTTGCGTGCAGACAAAGATTCACCAATTTTTTTGATTTGAGACCACAAAGCTGAGAATGGCATTCACCGTAGTCAGTTATTTTAGTCTGCAGCAAAGAAGATGTCAACTTCAACATTAGCATCCCAGTTCGTTTAGTAAACGCTCATGTGCTCGCTGCACTATGCTTCTCTTCCTTTCTCATTAGCTTATTTTCCTGTGCCCACTTTATGCAGCTTTAGTACTTGTAGCGCATCTTCTAAGCATACATGATTGACAATTATAGTCACAGTTTAACAGTATTGCAAAATTTTAGTTTTAAGCATTAAATAAGAAATCTGGTGATATATAATGGCATATAAGCTAAGTAGCCACTATTAGCTGCACTGATCATATTAGTGCTTTTCAAACTGGTAATAAAATCAGAGACAACTATAAAATTAACAGTCTCTGTGCTTTTAACTATTGTTATACAAATCGTTCTACGGTTACTGAGTTGGCCATCTAGATTTCAACATTTCCAACTTAACAGAGTCGCAATGCCTGAGCATTTATCATTTGACACATAAATCATAAATTTGCTTAAACCGTTTATGCTTAGAAATCCCTGCTATAAGCCGCTGTAAAGCATCTGCCGCTATCTGCTTAAATTCTGTTATTAACATAACTGAGCTAACAGCCGCGGGCACGGCTTTTAACTTTTGATGCATAAACTGTTAACTACATGAAATAAATTGCCATCGCCTTAACATAATCGCAGGAACATAAATCGTCATGACAGTCGTCATAGCTGCGTCGACTGAATCGTAAATTTAATGTACCAAATAAGTATGCCGTATATTGAGAGATTGAGAGAGTGAGAGAGAGAGAGAGGGAGGCTGGCATAACAATCACAACATTTAAGCAAATAAAGTACTACTTGACTAACACCAAACACATGCCGACGTTGCTGCCTCAGCCTCAGTCTCAGCCGCAGCCACAGCCGCAGGACACATGGCATACAGAACATTGAAAATTGCACTGATTTCGTTTATTTTACCCCATTTTCGATGTTGTTCTTCTTGTTGTTGTTGAAACGCAAGGCTTGAAAAAGTATTTCCGCACGATTACAAACGGAAGTTTTGACACGTGTCGTGCCGGCAGTTGGCTGTGTGCACGAGCGAGAGGCGCAATGCGGCAATGTGCCAATGTGGCAATGGCGCGCGCGACACTTTATTTGTTTAAAATCATTTATGCATGTGTCAACAAATAAATGCCAAGGCAATGATTGAATTTTGATTTATTTTTATTATATTTTGTCGAAAATGAGTTGCGTGTGTGTGTGCACGCACTGACTGGGGTTAGAGTGAGACGTCAGTGACTTTGGCGTTTATCGGCACTTGAACTTGCATGGCCAAAAGATGAAGAAGCAGAAGCAACATCAAGTAACTGCGAAAGGGTTCAAGAAACGCCATTTTCAATTGAGTTGTACTCGCGGCTACTTCAAAAAGCAAAAGCCATACAAAAAAAAAAAACACAATCGAAAACAAAAACAAAACCATAATACAGCACATACAAGCTAATAAAAGATGAAAAAAAAAACAAAACCATATAACAACAACAAAACAACAGTATCAAATCAAAACAACAATTTGTAGCCAATTTTTAAGCAATACAAAAAGAATCTGAACTTAAACAGTTTTTTGTTTTTGCTGCGTAATGATTGGCAATCATTGCATTGGACTTGCTCGAATGTACACATATACACAAGTATACAAAAAATGACAACAACAATAACAACAACACTAACAAAGCCGAAATTATTGTAAAACTAATACAAAAACTATAATGAAAAGAAAAAATATACAACTACCAAAAATTAATTCATCATTATGTCGTACATATATCGAAAAAAAAAAAATAGAAAAAAAAAACATGGCAGCGTTATGTGTTGTCTATGGCTGCGGCTGCGTCGCTTTGTAGCCCAACTACATACACATACATATATGTACAATGTACGTTCATACGCAGCTGATCGAACATTTTAATTACTTTTCAATGAATATGCAATTTCCAAGCATAGAATTTTTCTACACAACACTACACTACACGACACTATAGAGAAAAACAAATTTCAAACTCATTAAATGCGATTGCCTGCTTTGCTTTTTGTTTTTCATTTAATTTTTTTTTTCTTTTACTTTTTAATATTTTGTTTTTATTTTCTTACTCTTTTTTTTTTTTGATTTTTTTATTATTTTCTATTTTTTTTTTAGTTTTGATTTTAATTTACTTGACCACAATCTTAGCCTAATTTGTTACTGCCAGCGTTAGTTAATTCGTTGCCATAGTATCGCTTTAGCTTAGTTGCGCCTATAAATCAACAGCAGCCACGTTGGATCGCGCGTGTTTAATAGAACCGGTTCGCTATGCTGCGCTTCATGCTTGTTTATATTTTATATTTTTTTTTCTCTCTTTTTTTTTTAGTTTGCTATTTAACTTTTATAACGCTGAATTATTGTATTTAAATATCTTATTAGTTGCTTACATTTCATTTCATTACAAATACAACAAAACCTAATACACAGCTAAAGTGCAATATTGTTGTTTCAAAGACTCTATGACAATTAAAGTTCATTCCTGACGTCTTTGGCTCTTAAGGTTTTCATTTTGTAAGCCTTTGTAGTGTAGTGTTTATAGAGATAAGCCATATTAATAGTCGCTATTTATGTTGAAAAGATGCGTCGAAGTGCTTTGTCGTTGTTGGCAGCTTTTCATGTCTTTAAAATATATTTTGTTTTTGTGTTCTTTGTTTTTTTTTTTAAAGAAGCAACAATGCTTATATTGTAGCTAATGCTAAGACATTTGATTATGAACGTGTGTCTTTGAGCCAAGTGTCGTGTTTAGTTATTAGACGTAACACTGCTGCGCCTTACATAAGTTCAGATTATTATACTCCATACAAAGCCTACAAACGACATTAAAGACGTATTCAAGTGTCAAGGTGTTAAAAAAATATCTTTGTTATATAAACATTTTAGGAACTTTAGTTTCCTATAAAGCCAATTATTATTTCCGATTTTCGTTTTATTGTGTTATAATTGCTGTACGAGTATGTAGAATAAATAATCATATATCTATCTGAATACGGCATTTAAAAATATTGTCGAACTTGTATAACCTCCATTATGCACAAAAAATAGTTTGACTTCAAGTTATGAAAACAATAAAAAATGTATAGAAATGGAACTCGATTGCCACTCAATCTGCTTCGATTTACAGAGTGTTCATGGTATAGAAAATCTACTGTAATTAAGTTTATGTACCACTGATGCATAACTCATTGTTGTCGATTTCACAACTGCAATATGTACTAATATATGTTTAATTAATAATATAAAAGAGTATTACACTTTTTCTTAGTTAGCTTTGGTTTATGCTGAAAAATATATGTCAAAAAACTTATATTCGACGCATTTCGCATAGAGATATCTTGCACACCAACTCTTTGATAAATATTATATACGATACTGTACGTATACACAATGTATGCACTGGAGAAATTTCATGCATTTTTTCTACTTTACTGCAATTGTATATATTTTTGCTTAATTTTAAACAATAAAATTTAATTTGCATCTTTCTGCGGTTTTCACTTAATAAGTGCAATAAAAATATGAAAGCCAAAAAACAACAATTATAATAAAAGCAGCAACAACGAAACCAATCAACTAAAAAACGAAAACAAAAAACATCTGCAATAATTTGCACAAAACTTCAATAATTACTTTAAAATTGCGCCACTCGTTTTAATAAACACAAACAAAAGCAATAACAGCCAACAATAACAGCAACAACAACGTCAATATAAACAACAAAGCAAACATGAAAAGCACGTCCCACAACAAGCACAACAGCAGCAGCAGCAGCAGCAGAAACGTTAAACAACAACGGCAATCATAATGGCGGCAGTTGCAAACAACAACAGAAAAAAACAAGAAAATAATATTAAAGCTTATGTCGATAGCAACAACAATCAAAACAACAACAAAAACAAAGCGATCAGCATTATCCTTGTAGGGCAACAGCATTTAAGCGCCCTAACGCGTGCAAACCCATACACACACACACTTATACACACAAACACGCACACACATAGTCTAACTCATTGTCTCGCATTCACTCAAGCTCACTCCCGCTTATACTCGCTCCCTCTCAGCACACATTCCGTCGGCACTCAGCTGTGTGTTTATTAAATATGCAAACAACAATAACAAATATGCAAATAATAACAACAACAACAACAACAACAATAAGAACAAGAACAATGCAAGCACCCACAAACAAAATGGCGTTATTATTATTATTAAAATATTTTTGCTAGCACATTTTTAGGCGCCTTAATGCCTCACGGCGGCTTTAGCCTAAGCTTAAAAATGAAATATTTAAATTATTAGTTTCACAAAATTAAATTTCACAACAAGCCACAAAGGCAAAATGATGCGCGCCACATTGCCTAAATTGTGTAATAAGTGCAATTAAATAATTTTGGCATGTTGTAATATAATTTAATCAAATAATTGCATAATTTAACCCACAGTGAGAAGGCGCCAACAATTGCGTGCACAGCTCATACTAGCAAAGCATTTGCTTTCACTCTTTCATACACAAACACACACGCACACACACACACACACAGGCAACATACGCTCGCACTTTTTCACTCAGTCAGTAACTTGCTTACATATTTGCATGCGCACGAGGGTCGTCTGTGTTTGCTTGTCAACTACATGCATACGTTTTACGTTGCTGTTGTTGTTGTTGTTGCTGTTGTTATTTTTTGTTGTGATGAGTTGTATTGTGTCTTGTCTGTTCGTCTCTGTCTGTCGTGCTGACTGTCTCGCAGTAACTGTCGCCTGGTCCAGTACGGACGCCATTTAAGCCAGCCAGCCAGCCAGGCAACAACAAGAATAATGATAACAACAACAAGAATAATAACGACCACAACAGTCAGTTGTCTCCATTGTTGGGTGTTTATTAAATGCAGACGCCTGCCTGCATTGGCGTCGTGTTTTTTCTGCTGTTTTTTTTTTTTTTTTCATTGGTTTGTCCCCACTTGTATGCATTTTTTTTGTTGTTGGTTTTTTTTCTTTAGTTTTTTCTTTTTTTTTTGATTGTGCCATGAGTCTGCACAGGTTTTTGCACGTTATTTATGTTGTTGTCGTACGACAAGTTTGTTCATTAACACCTACAATTTTTGCACTCAACAGGATATCCACTTTTCCGTCAACGTTGCGGTTAGTTTTGATTTTATATGCGTCTACTTTTTGCTCTCATTTATTTATTACCATTGTTGTTGTTGTTGTTATTGTTTTTGTTGTTATTGTCGTTTTGTTTTTTCACCTTATTTCTATAGCCATAGCAACTTGCACGGTAAGTCAAAGTTGCTCCTTTGCTTGCCCTATTATTTGCACAAGCGTCCAGACCGCATAATGGCGGCACCTTGTTTGCAAGTTTTTCCTGCTGCTGCTGCTGCTGGCAAGTGCATTTTCCACACAGTGCTGCACAGTGCCAATTATGTATGTATGCGTCTATGTTTGTATGTACTGTAGGAGCATCTAACCTGCTGCTGCTGCTGCTGCTGCTCGTAAAGTTTTACGTCGACCCTTGTAAACGTTGATTAGCTACTTGTTTTAACGGTATTTTAATGACGCTGACAAGTTGGCAAGTGCGCAGCAAGTGCAGCCGTTGCCTGGCTTAGACATTCTGCCAAGCCAGTGAGCATCTCCTGCGGCACGACTTGTGAAAAGTGAATGTAGTTTAATTAGTTGGAAAAGTGCCGCCAACGTTGCATTCTTTCTGGTAAATGTTTTTTTGTTTTGCATTTTATTGCTTAAATTTCTGTTGTAATTTTAAAATGGTTTTTGGTTTTTTGGAACACACTTGTGTGGTTGTCTACATATGGCAAATAGTCGATCAATATGAGCATAAAGCTTCATTACATAAACATAAATAAACTAGACTTAAACTAATTTACTTTACTTAAACTAAATAACTTTAATCGCTTCCGTTTATGCAGACTGAGAATTTTAAGAAAATTTAGAGCTCAGTTTAGATGAGCCTTATTGTGAGGCAGGTATATTGTTGATTTTCCCTAATAAGTTAAAAATTTCCTATACACTTTCATTAGCATGTATAGCGAACTCAGCGAGACTCAGCTCAGAGTCTAGCTACTATCTTTTTTTGTCGTCAATGTACACTTTACTTAAGTTGATTTGCATTTCTAACCAAAACAATTTTAAACAATTAGAAAATACTGTAGCAAAAAGCACATAATGCAAACAAAAAGAAAAAATAAATAAATGCATGAAACAAAAAATATTACAAATCCAACTGCAAATGTCAATGATTGATGACTTTATTGCGGGTTCAACGATTTTGACACTAAAACCGAAGTATATATACATAAAAATAAGTTTCCACTTCTTTTTTTTTCACTTTGCAACTCGAAAAAGATAAAGACAAAAATATAAAAAAAGGAGCGAAACATTTGGGAAAAAAACCAACAGCAAAATTATTTTGTAAACGTATCCTTCTTAGAATTTCGCTAACAATGAGTTGCTGATATTGTTGCCGATTATATGAGTATATACATATATATATATATATATATATAGTATACATTTATTTTCGTATACGACTTTCGTGTATTTTTGGCAGGTAGTACACTAAGAGACGTATCCTTACTGACTTTTTGCACAGACTGTTCGCTGTTAGCTGTTGGCTGTTGTTGTTGCCGTTGTCAAACTGAAAATCAATTAGTTACGCTCAGCGCGAGCATTGAGCGCCGAATTTAGTTTCAGGCCACGACGACGACGACGACGACGACGACGTGTTATGACGAATGCATTTTTAACTGGAAGGCGAGAAAATGTGTACAAAAAAAAAAGAAAAACAAACTACGAAAATTTTCCTGCATGCGCTGTGTGACACACAACGTTGCATACTTAAGGCAGGGATTTTCAATTTCTTTTTTCTTTTTTTTTTGCTTTTCTACGCTGTTGTTAATTAGTCGTTTGTTGTTGTTTGGCAAAAACTGTTGGCAATTGGCTGCGCTCAATTAGACAACGTGCAAGTGTCACGGTGAGCATGAGCAGCGGGCATATCGGAGTAGCGCGCATCTAAAGTCATATATTACAAAAATTGCAATTCATGCGTGTTTTATGGCCGAACGCAGCACATAAAACAAGTTGGCAGCGCATATTTTTAGCAAAAGCAAATATCCAACATATAAAAAAAAGGAAAAAGAAAAAAATAAAAATACTTTTATTTACTAACAAAAACTTAAGCATAAATCACTTAAAGCGCCAGGCAGCAAGTTTGGCTGTTCTTATATATATACATACATACATAACATACATATATGTGCATATGTATAAGGTATATACTCGTACTATGTATATATGATGATTTTACTGTTATTTTAGTTTTGGCGTGTCTGCGCCATAGCAAAACTGCCAACGCAATGCGGAAGTAGTAAGTGAAGTTAGTCGCAGCCATAAGGCGTAGCTTTGCCGCATTACATTTTTGGGCCATGGTCGCCAGTGCAAAGTACGCATGTCTGTATGAAAATTAATGGGCAGCAGTGGCGGCAGCAGCGTACTGCGTTAAATGACAGCTACAGCGACAGACATGTCAAAGGGCGGCAGTTGGCGTGTAGGGCGTCGCAGAGTATCAAAGCGCAAACGGCGTGAAAATTATTTCTATTAGATTTATTTACTGCCAACAAACAATATGAGACAAAAAAAAAAAAACTAAAAAAAAAATAGCATACAAATGCTACCGTCTACATGCAAATTACATTACGACACAATAAACATAAGCATAGGCAAGCTTTATTTATTCAAAAAAATAAAAAGAAGTGTGGAAATACAGCAAGACATAGAAATAAATACGAAAAAAAATATCGAAAAAAAAAAACTAAAGGCAAAAGAAAGACAGCATGGCGTCCAACGTACGCGTAAAATTCATATTTAAATGCTGTGTGATTTTGTGATTAATTGCGACATGTAACAGACGAACGCCAAAGCTGAAATACAGATTAAGCTTATAACAAATTTTTGACAGTACATAAATAGCTGACAACCCTACCCGCATGCATGCCATGCATACACACACACACAAACACACACACACACACACGAATGTACATACTTCGCTTTATGGTTTTTAATTAATATGAAATTTCTTAAAACCAAATCAGTCATGCCTATTAGCTAATACCTGTGCGCGCACTATGAATACTCTCGTCGAGGCAAAAGCTGCAGCAAGAAAACGTTACTTGACGGCATGTCAATGACATAAGGACACAAGGACATGCAGCCATTGCCAGGCAGCAGTGCTCAGCCCTCGTCATGGCATATTGTTACCATTTAGGGTTGTACTCACGCACGCACAAGCTGCAGCAGCAGCAGCAGCAACAGCAGAACAAAGCAAATAGGAAACATAACATACTTTCAAATGTCAAAACAATTTCATTTTATTTAATTTTGTCGTTTTTCGTTTTTCCTATGCGTCGCATAATAATTTTCATTTTTGTTTTTTTTTTTACATTTTTTATTATGTCCCTCTTATGGTGGGGGTTAGTTTCTCTTGTGTGCTTGTCAATGTTAAAGGGTTGTTATTAGCTTAGTGGCCATTTTGTTTGACAAAATTTACTAAAAACGTTGACAAAGTAGTTGCCATTTTTTATTAGCTGCTGACGATGATTATGACAATGATGATAATGATGATGTTGCTGATGATGCGTTGCTTTGCGTTGCGTTGCGTGGCTGAGCTGCTTAAGCTGCTTATTGTCTGTCAAGGCTTTAAACTATTATGTTATGATATAATGTATGCATATACCCATGTATGTATGTGTGTGTGTGTGTCTGTTTTTTTTATGCACGTGGAAAACAGTTATGGGGTGCTTGGCGTGTTAATAAAGGCGGCATACTGCGTGCGTTGTTTCCAATGTTGCTGCTCGGTGTTTGTTATTTGTTGGTGGTGTGCGGCACAACTAAAACACCTTCAATTTGTATGCGTGCCGCTCTGGACATTCCACAAACTGTAGCCATATTACACACATGGCATAAGTGACGTAAGCAACTAAATGTTGACTTACTCTAATATTAAATTTGGCTACGCATCTCTTTTTTTGTCATAATTTTCTAGTCCACATATTTCTGTAGCGTTACTAAATATTTTTAAAACAAAACTGTCACTATTGCATTGACCAGCACTGTGCCAAAGGTAGACAGAACCTTTTAACAGCTTAGATCATCGTTTAGTTTTTAACATAGTTTAACAAATATTTTCGCTTAAGGAATTCGCCACTAAATCAACAAAGGCCACGCGTAATTTATCAAAGGAATACAAAAAAAGTATAAATGTGTTCATGTATATATATACATATATAACATATCCCTAATAACAACAGCTACCCTTTAAATGCTCTGCTTACCCTAAAGGTAGCCAAGCCAGCACAAAATTCCGCCCATTTTGCATACCGCAGCTGTCATAATTTTCTGCTTCTCTTTTGGGTTTAATTAAATTTGTGGCTTGGCCAAAAATAGCACAAGAATTGCGACCAAAAAAAAACAAAAATAAGAAAAATAAAACAGAAAACACAAAAAATGCGCAGAATAAAAATGGGTGTTCTACTAAACAAGCAGAAATATGCTACCAAGCGAATGCGCTCTGCGGCTGTTGGGTGCCTTTGCTGCTGCTGCTGCTGCTGCTGATGGCTGCTGGCTGGTGTTGTTGCTGCTGACCCAAAGCCACGTTCCATGCGCACCTACAAAGCGACTTCAAACCCTTGCGCTGCACAAATTTCGCGCATAAAGAACTGATCAGCACCAGACAAACCATAAAATTAAACTGTCATCTTGCATATTTTTTTTCTTCATAAACGTAGCCAAGTATTGCAAAGCCAAAGACAAGCGAATGTACAGATACAAAAAAAAAAAAAAGAAGAAAAAAATACAGCAGGCAGTTAAAAAGATACTCTTGCTAAAATCAGCCGTGTTTTACGTCTATACGCGCAACACACGCCGAAAACATTTTTCATTTGTTTTTCGTTTCTTTTTTTCCATGTTTAAGAAATGCTACTCGAAATCCCTGACTAATCCTCTAAAACGAAAAAATTACAAAATAAATAAAAAAAAAAGAAAGAAAAGAAATCATGCAAATATAAGAATATACAAAAAAAAAAAAAAAAAAAAAAAAAAACGCGTTGAAAAAGAATTCAACATATTTGACTTGTATAAATTACTTTATGGGAAAAATGAAATCATTATTCATAAAATGATATACGCCAGCATGCAAAACAAAATATAAAACAAAAACAAAAATTAAAAATACCTAATAAATAATAAAAAAAAAGCCGCAACTAGATGCAGCAAATGTAAAAAAAAGCAGACAAACGAGAATGCGGCAGCATTTTGTTTATATTCTATATTAATAAAAAGAATTCGCGTAAAAAATATGTGCATATGCAAAATTGCAAATATAAAAACAAAATTAACAATATTGTAAATAAAATAAAAATGAATATTAAAAAGTATACAATAAAAATAAATAAAATATTTTTATAAGCGCGTCTGTCAAATCAGCTTAGAGCTTTGTTGCTCTTAGCGCAAAATATTTTTCGACATTTAAACAGGCAAAAAAAGCTACAGACAAAAGAAAAAAAAAACATAACAAAAACCATAATATGAAAGAATATGAAAACAGGAAAAAAAAAAATTTAATTAAATTGAAAAATAAAAGCAAGCCAAAATATATACATACATATTTAAAAACCATGTTAATGCGACTGTTGACAAATTTGTAACACACCAACGCCTTTTCAACAGCCGACAGACAGACCGACCGACCGACCGTGCCAGCGCAGAGCAAACCAGATCCGACCCAATACGGTGTAGTCAACTCAAATGCTTTGTTGTGATGCTGTTGTTGTTGCTGCTGCTGCTATAACTAAGTAGCTTGGCGCTCTTTGTTGTTATTCTTTAATTTTTTTGTGTTATTTGACTTTTTGTTTACTTAAGCATAACATTTAGCTTAGACAAACATAACCCAAATACCAGCAACAACAGAACTTTAAGTGACATTTGCGCGCAATTTGTTGTAAAAACAATGTCAATGTAATTAGACAGCAAGATACTAAAGTATGCGACTATTTATGCATGTCACTGTAATGTAAATGCATGCAGCCCGCTGTTCACTCGCTGTTGCTGTGCAGGCGGCTATGCATAATTTTGTGTGACATGCTGCTGTCAGCGTTTGACAGGCGCAGTTCGTTTTTCATTTACAATTTTGTTGCTTTTCCGTTTCAATTCATTTTTATTTTTTTTTTTGGTGTTGTCTAAAATTACCTAAATGCAAAAAAAAAAGAAAAAAAAAAAAAAAACAGAGAGAAAAACAAAACCAAACTTAATCATAGCCAAGTCAACAAATGTAAATTTTCAAGCGACGGCTTTTGCATATTGCCCCGCCGCTGTTAACTAACAGTGTCTGTTAGACGATATGCGCTACTGCTGGCTGGCTGACTGTTTGCCTCCCTGCTGCCTGCCAAAATATACAATTTCAAACATTTTTTAACGCTTTCGGTAGTCAACTACGTACATAAATGTTCACATGTTTGTCTAAATTTGTCGCTTTGCGATTATTCATGAAAATAAATATGAAAAAGATTTTAATGGTTGCCAAAGTGGTTTTTTCTTTTTCTCAGCATGCTCGAATTTCAGCAAAGCGGCAGACATGTACGAGTATTTGGGCGTTGAGTTGCCATAAGCGGCGTTTTGCCAAAAGGTGTGCGGCCATGCATAGTGTTTGTGTTTAGCAGCGTGTTGTGTTATGGCTGGCAGGAGCAGGCAGCGTCTTGGCGGCTGTAGGTGTCATTGACTAACAGCTACGCTATGTCACAGTCGTATAGGCTGGCTCTGTTTGTGTTTGAACGCAATAAAATAAGGCTCTGTCGCAATTTGTTGTTGCTCAACACAACTGAGTAGTGACCTGAGTTGCTCAAATTTTCATCAGTTTGTGTATTTGTCTCAAGTAGCAACAATTATAAAGGTTAGACAATTTTATTAATATTCATACCTGAGACTACTTCGGGTTACATAACCATTGGCATTGTTTTGCCATTCAACATGCAGAGGCAGCCAACGGCCCTACAGGGTGTCAAGTGAGCTACAAAATTGTTGGATTGTAGGAGAGAAATTACAAGTTTCACACACATGTTATTATTTCTATAGGGTTACCATGCTATTTTTGTAATTCTGATCATTTCGATTATCAGGAACGGATTTTAGCCTAGTTTATACAACGAATCATATAATCTTAGCAATTTTGAATTAAGCTATAATTTTGTCTTCGACGAGCATATGCTCACTTTAATCGATTTTAACTAATTGTAAATGCGTGCCAACTTTTTTATATAAATAATAAAAAAAATAGTTATTTGCAGTCAAAAACCAATTAAAGCCAATTTAGCAACATCATGACATGCTGATCTCATCGTAAGCAAACACAACAAAAGTTAACTATTTTTGTTTATTTCGATATTTCGTTGATTTTTATCGCGAAAAGAAATCTTGTTAAATTTGACAACTTAAACACGAGCAAGTCTCGTATAAAAACCAACTAAAGATAAAATGTCACTTCAGATACATATTGATGACAATCTTGATGACATTTTAATTTCTCAAATAAACAAAAAAAAAAAGGAGAAAAAAAAACCGACACCCAAACAGATTTTCTACTTGACGAAACAGAAGAACAGCACAGGAACATTTTATCCCATCTAGATACACAAACACACAAGCATAGAGAGCATTGCGCCTACAAACAAACAAACAAATACAGATTAAAATCTTAAACACGAAATACTCGCAGCTCAACAAAGAGAAGAAGCAGCAGCAGCCGCAGTAACAGCAACATTCTTGGTGCGAAAAATGAAAGGAGTAGCGGCTGCGGCTGAGGAAGCCAAGTAAACCCAAGCCAAGCCAAGCCAAACGAACCAAGCGCACAATGCAACAAGCCAACACCTCTTTTGTAGCGCAGCGTTAAGTAGGCTTATACAAATTCTTCTTCTGCTGCTTCGTCTTCTTCTTCTTCTTTAGCTGCTGTCTGTGTTGTTGTTTTTATTGTCGTAGGCGGCATTGTTGCAAATATGTAACACGCTTTCTGTTGATTTTTCCAATTTTTTTTGCAGACATTGTGCCAACTTGCACTCATTCATGCGGGACCGTGGCATATCATACCAAAAAAAAAAAAAGAAAAAAAAAAAGAAACCAGACTTCAAGTGTGCATACTTCAGTTATCAGCTGTTTTCCCGTGTATTTTGAATTACTTACATTCATACATACATTGATACATAGATCATACATGTATCTATAGTTCAATGCGTTTGCCAAGATGCCGAATTTGTCGCAATACGATTTTTACCTGATATGTATGCGTTGCTTGTCTATTAGCCTTTGTTCGCCTGTAGCGCGCCTGTCCCTGCCTGCCTGACTGAGAGATTGCCTGTCTGTCTATCTGTCTGCCTGTCTGTCTGTCTGTCTGCTTTCCTGCCAGCTTAGCTGTTTGGCTGCCTGGCTGCCTGTTTGTCGTCATGCATTCATTGCCTTGCCTTGCTTATGGCACTATCCGTTGTCTAATCCCACTGTTTGTATATTTGTCAACTACAGTTAACCGATATCTTCTTACTTTCGGCTTTCAACGTTTTGTTTCGTTTCATACTCGTTTTTTCCGCTTCTTTTTTCTTCTTTTTTTTTCCACTGAGGTCAGACAATAGGCTTAGCATTACTTTGGCAGCAGTTTGCGCGCTTATTGTCAACGCTTCGTTGCATATTTGAGCAGCAAATCGACAAAAAAATAGACAAGTTTTATACTTATAAGCGCATTTTTTCCAAGGTATTCAATGCATTTTGCGTCTAACAGCGTAACAACTGTTATTTAACATAACGTCTAACAGCGCGCTAACAGTCATGGTTGCAATTTGCATTTGCATTAGTTAATGGCGCGCATAATTTGTTTAACAAATGTTTTTGACAAGCAGCAAAGAAGAAAAAAAAAAAGAAACTCAATTTACTAAAACAAATAACAAAATTTTAACAATATTTCTTACAAGCAGCAACAAAAACCCGCCGCTTTGCACTCGTTTAAAGCGACGACATTGCATTCGACAAGTTTAACATTAGAAAATTTGCATACATATGTGCACAGGAAAAAGCGAGAAACACAAATCCATAAGCACACAAACGCTTGGGCGTGTTAGTCATGCCGCTTGCATTATTGCAGCAACTCACACGCCGCGCACACACACACCATCATCATCAGGCATCATGGCAATGTGTGCATTGTGCGGCTGCAAATATGCAAAACCAAGCAGAAACTTGTCTAAAATTTGTAGATTTCAAACTAAAGTAATCTGCATGTACATACACACAGACATACATACATTGTTGTTTTACAGCTTTGGTTAAGTTATGTATACGCCATGTGCGCCCTGAGTGTGTTCTATGCAGATGTGCTGCAATAGTTGGCAACTACGATTCTAAAACTGCATGTGAGGAGTAAGTTTTCAAGATTGCAGTCAGCCATCGTCAGTTAGGTACATACAGTGAACGCTCGATAACATGAACTAATTAAAACAAAGACATATGCTTTTCATTGTTACATCTTTTCGATTAACAACCTAAAGTACCTAATTTGGTTTGTTAAATAAGTAAATGCACAAGAGCAAGAGCAACTATATTTCATGAAATTAAAATTAAGTTCATATATTACAAAAATTGGTAATATATAATTATAAATTAAGGAAGCAGATTTTGAATGTAAAATGCATAGAATATTTTCAGGAGCGCAATATAGCCGATAAACACAGTTATATATGCCTTTTGGAGAGTATAGCATAGGCGTTATGGAGTAGTTATATGAAATCGCATAGTTACGTTTTCAAGCGTTCACTGTACATTCATTTCAGAATAGTGTTCATTTTTCTTGTATGCCAACATTTCACTCATACTTAAGCAGATGGGCAAAAATTTATGTGCGAATGAGATAAACCTCTTTAGTTACGCTAAGTAAATTTATCCGATGTTCTTAAAGATTTAGAGTTTTAAAAATAAAACAAAAAATACAGCTTACTTCGGTTCGTCATCTTTAGCCGGTTACAAAAAGCATGAGATATGATAATTACACAAACCCTTGGAAAAGTATGTATAATTCAGAAATTAAAACTCACGTATTATAGTTATTTTATTGCATATCAAAATCTTTTACGATCATTATAAATTATAAACCTTTATAGATTTTTTAAAATTTTCGCTCCCTCATGTTCTTGCCCACACTTGATAATTTTTTCAATTAGATATTTTTAATCAAACTATAATTCGAGTAATCTAAATATTAGTGGAAAGAAAAGCTGGCTCCCTAATAGTTTGCAGGCAATCAAGTTGTAGTTTTTTTACTTTTTTTTCTCAATAAAATATGCTTCCTAAAGTAAACGTACACAGCTGCAGCAAAAAAAAAAAATATATATATATATATATTTGCCTTTTTAACATTTAAAGCTAAACAGTCTTGCAATGTTGCGCATTAGCAGCAGAGAACAGAAGAAGCCAGCACAAGAACAAGAATTTGTATCTAGCTGCCGCTGCTGGTGTTGCTATATAATTTTCACATGCTGACAGAGGCACACTCACGCTTCGCCTATCATAAATTAGGATACCAAATTATAACCAAATATTCCACAAAATATCACTGCTCACCGCACAAATCAAAACACAAAAACAATAACAACAACAATAGGAGCATCAGCAGCAGCAGCAGCACCCGAGAACTAAAAACAATAAACAGCAACAGCATCATACTCTATCAACACTCAAGCGCTCATTAACGTTTCAGTTTCGTAAATCTTTACGTAACCAACAAATTTCATTCAAGTGTAAAATTTGTTTTGTATTGCCCAAAAAGCAAAAACAAAAACATCAGCAGCAGCAACAAAACCAAAACGGAAAAACACTACACAGAACAAAAACAAAAATAAGCGCAAACGGGTCGCTGCAAAAAGGCATATTAAAATAAGAAAAGAAGAACCAAACCAAACCAAAACAAAAAAAAAATAAAAAAAAAATCGCCCTAACTATGCTGCCGTTGATCTGCTGATGATGATGACTCTATTTTGCTACAATAAACCACAGACGCGACGACATACAGCAGGGCGAGCCGGCGGCCCTGCCAAGCAAAGCACGGCAGTGACACAGAGTGAGAGAGAGGCACATGAAAATGAGCGCATTATGAGAGGCATTAAAAACTGACCCCAATGTCAATTATTAACGTATCACTTGACAGAAGGACGTCGCAGGCACAACTTAGCAGCTAAAACCGGAGACTGGCAATGGATGAACTGTGACTGTGTGCGTGCGAGCGAAAGACAAAGTATATGCGTGAGTGAGCAAGCAAATGCCAACAAAGCTGCAAACAAATGAAAATGTTAAATGCTAGGTAACACAGGCACTGAAATGGGCCTAGCAAAAGATGCGAGTGTGCCATGCAAATATCATAAATCAAAGCGTGCATAACAAAAGACTCATCTCTCCATCGCGTGGTCTCTTTCTGGCGCACATAACGCAATGTAAGCCACCCCAAAAATACGCAAATAGACTAAATGACTGACTATGACGTTACAGTTGATAATGTTTATGATGATAATGATGATGATGCTGATGATTACGTTTATGACGTTGTTGCTGACATACGACGTTCATTGCTTTTAAATTATTATATGATTATTATGTTATAAATAATATATGCATTGCTATAAATATACACATCAGCAACAGACGCAGTCGCAATCGCAATCGCAGACTCTGACGCCGACAGACCTGACCTGAGCGTGCGAGTTAGCTTACTGCAGCATTGCACTCAAATGTTCTGCGAGCCGACGGCGTGTGAGTGTGTGTGTGTGCAAAAATACACTGCAATCGAAATGTAAACCAACGGCGGAAATCGGGGTTTGGCTTTTCCGGCTTCAAAACGATCAAATATACTGACAATAAAATCAGAACAACAACAAAAACAAAACACAGTAACAGATACTCGGCAAAAGTAAGCAGCTCAGAAGAGATACTCTTAGTGCGCATAAGTAGCAAGAAAACTGACAGCCGCGCCTTGTGGCAGTTCCCCCTCTTACGTATTTGCCAAAACGTTTTGCATTGTTTGCTGTCTGTCGCATTGTTTGATAATAATAATAATAAGTAGCCGTTGTTTTATTGTTGACACATGAGTGATGATGATATTATATTTTTTTTTCATCTTCACTTTGCTTTTTCTTCTTTTTTTTTTGCCATTATTTGTCTATTTGAGTGTTTTTTGTTTTTAAGAAAACTCAAATAGTTTATTTATTGCCTTTGCATTATCAACTTTGCACTGTTAATAACATTTGGCTGTTATCTGCAATTCGTCTTTTGCTCGCCTGCGCTGCATTGTTGCCAACAATGCATATTTGCCTTAATTAATGCATTTCACGCTTTCATTTGCATTTCGGTTTATTATTTTATTTTTATTTTTTCGTGTATTCGTTTGTGTTAATAAATCGTTTTTATAATCAACGATAAACATTTTCAGCAATATTTTTTTTTTCTTTTCTTGTGCTGCTGCTCATTTGTTGACTCATGTTAATTAATCAGCTTTACTGTGTGTGTGTGTTTTTATTTTATTTAAGAAGGAAAAATTTTTTTCTTTGCAAAATGCTCGCGCTAAAAATAATACCAAAAATAATTATGGCATTTTAATGGGTTTTTTTTTTTTTTTTGTTGTGTATTGGCTGTGGGAAATTCATAATGGCCACTGGGTTGAACAAACTTGCGGCAGCTACGTACGTCTATGCTAAAATAATTATGCTTAAACGTCTTATAATTAAACAGCATTAATCAATAAAATTTGCTAGCAAAAATAAAACGTATTAATTTTTGCTTGTATATTTTTACAATTCAATAGTAAATCCAGCAAAAAATTGTAACCGTCTAAGCTAAACACATAACATGCCGGCCAAAAACGTATTGTTGCTACCCCTTGGACAATAGGAAACAAGGACAAGCTTCAACTCGCGCAAATGTCTAACATATAGAAAGAAAAACAAAATAAAAGACAAATGCCACATGAAAAATTTCATTTGTGTTGTTGCTGGTGTATGCGCTAAAATACAATCTTTCACTTATATTTGAACATGGCTTTGTTGCCTATATGTTTTTGTTTTCGTTGTTGTTGTTGTTGTTGTTATTGTGCTTGGCACAGTATTTTGTCTACGAGTAATATCTGCGAATGACAGCATTTTACGTTTTACAGTTATACAAAAACACATGCACATAGCATACAAGAACATACACACATACACATATACACATACATATATGTGAGTATGTATATGTATGTATATAAGTTTATATACAAAAGGCTGAACTCACCCTGGCCCTAGCTTAAACGAAGTTAAGCACAAAGCAGACATCTTAACATGCCAAAAATAAGCAAGGCATAAATAAAACGCCAACGCCTACAACACTGTAGAGTATGCGACAAACTTTCGTGTGTATGTATGTGGGTGGCGTGTTAACTTTACGCACAGGCTTACTACACACCACAGCTCACCAGCAGCAGCAACCACAGCCACCCCTTGCCAAAGTAAGTACGTACGTACGTAGGTTTTACTCAACACGCAAGCAGGCACGCATGCACGTACGCACTGCCACAGCGACTACGTGACTGTTCCATTGCCAAACGTTTCATTACGCATTGCACGAATGTACGCATGCAACAACTCACCACGGCTGTGTTCTACTCTGCTGACGCATTTAAATGTCAATATTACGCTTAAAAACGCATTTTACATAAAATTATTAAATAAGCAAAACAAGCAGAGTACAACAACGACAAAAACAACAACAACAAAATGAAAGAAAAAATCATAATAAAAATCGCCAAAATATGCTAAGCAGTCATATAAATTGTTTGCTCGCATAATATAACGTTGCGTGTCGCGATGTTGGAAAAAAAAAAAACCAAAACAAAATACGTAACACGTAACTGACGTAGCATAGGTGAGTCACAAAATGGCGACGCCGGCAAACTGTTAATGCCATGCAATGTTATAACTGCGTATTGTGCTACATTTTAAGCGAATAACGCTTACCGACTAACCACTCCGCCCGCCCCACTATTATGCAGTATTTATGTACTACGTTGCGCTATTTATATAAAAGAAAACCTTTTTTGTAGCATATTTCTTTTTCGTTTTTTTTTTTTTGTGCCTGCCGCCTTCCATTTCTGTGTCTGCCTGTTTTCTTGGCTGCTTGGGCTTGTGGATTTACTTTATTGAAATATTTAAATAAGTTTGTCGATTTGCAGCCTAAATGGGATTTATAAATGTGCGCTTGGCAAGCCATGCCAAGCGCCAACCCCCATAGCCCACACACCCACACAGCCCACACACCCAATATTGCCTCTGCTAACGGCATATTGTACAAACGCGTCTTGCTACGTTTTTGCTAGTGACGCAGTTGAAAAAGGCGTGCGTTTTATGTTACTGGGGGCCGGGGTGTTGTTGATTTTGTTGCTGCTAGCCGGCTGCCTCACTGCCTCCTGACTGCTGGCTTATACAAGGCTGCCAAAAAATAAAAAAAATCTGAAACAGCGGCAGCGCAAGGAAGAGCAGACAAAAAAAAAAAGTGCTACGCGCGGCTTTGTTTGCTAACAGAAAAAATGGCTGAAATTGACATTTTATAAATGGATTTTTTGCTTTAAATTCTTTTTTTTTATATTTATTTTTATTTTTTTGCGCTTTTTTATATTTTTATTTTTTGTTAATGTTTCTCACAGCACATTGTTAAAGCCGCACATTGCTTTTTTGGCATAATTTTGAAATAAAAATGGCTTCGATTTAAATTATGCAAGCATTAAATGCGTGTTTTATGTAAGCATTTTTCTTACGTACTACATAAATTTTCAGTATCAAAAATGGCATTTGAAAATGTTTTATTGCAGGCAAAAATTCATATAAAAAAAAGCAGAATAATGTAATAGCTCAGCGCATAAGCCTTTGTTCCAAGCATAACAAATAAAAAGTACGCGTGCCTTAGTTGCTGCTCAACTGCAGTCGGACCCGTCGCTTGTTCTTTCTTTTACAACAAATTAGCAGTAAACGCCCGATGTTGTATTTCGTTTTTTTTTTATGCTACGCTTGTTTACGTCCTGCGGTTAACAATCAGCCACGCTTAGCGCCGCTGGAGACATTTTCAAGATGCCGCTCACAAGATTGCTGACTGCATTTACCAGTCGACAGCGATCAGTTGACAATGATAAGCATTACAAGCTGCTTGCTGCCTAAAAGTTATTCTCTGCAGCCGCAGCAGCTGTAAAATGTTTTTTAATTATTGCTTAAATAATGACTACAGCTGGCTTTCGGTTGTAACAGCGAACATTATGCCAAGCTATGTTAAGTTAACAGCAGCTGTTAAAACCGTGCAGACGCATCATATATCGTAATTATCATTTCGATTAAAGTTTACAAAACCAAAGCTAACTGGCTGTCAGGGCCTTATGAAGGCTTCAGAAGGCTTATGAATCTACCGCAATTACGCAACTTCGAAACATGACAACTGACTTTGGGTATTATTTTCATTTGGGTCTATTGTCAGTTTTATTTAAATAGCGTACTGAATGCATTTGTTCTGCTAGCTAAAATTTTAACAACTTCGTTTTCATTTTCATTTTCGTATTCGTTTCTGTTACTACTGGCTTTGGGCTCATTAATTTAACGCGTGGCATGCTTGTCAAAATTATTAAATTGACATTACAAGCGTTTAGGAAACATTTGAAAATAGTTAAACAAAAAATTATGCAAATAAAAAATTAATTAATTATATTTACTGACAAATCAATAAGGTTTTTTGACAACCACTACAAAGCCACACATTATTTAATTAGTCATATTAACAATATTTTCTTTAATTGTTTAACAATAATGCCTAAACATATGCAAAACATGCAGATAATAAAGCACATAAATTAGTATTAAATTACAAGAGACAACAAACTGAAGATAAAATAAAAAACAACCTGCTGACCGCAAGCCAATGTTGCACTTGTGACTCAAAACTACAAAAAAAAAAAAAAAAAAATGAATAAAAAAGCCATAAAAAAACAACAATAAAGAGTTTGAGTGAGACACCAAACAACGACTCAAAGTCGCATAAACCAAACAAACGTAAAATATACCGCTGCTTACGTTTTATCTCTTTTTTTTTGGCCTTAAGTATTACAATAATAACAACAATGACAAAAGACAGATAACAGCTTTTTCAATGCTCACTTTAAGCTTGAGGTGTGAAACTTTTCGATTATTGTCAACGCACACTCGAGTATGTATGCTTAACTCAACAACAACAAAAGCAACAACAACAGAGCATAAGCTTGGCGCACATAAGCCGCAATTGCTATAGGAAAAAAATGAATTGTGTATGCTGTGCCCGCATGCTTTGGAGTGCGAAGTGCACGTTGCGCTCTGCTGCTGTGCGTGGAGTATGGACTGTGGAGTGTGGAGTGTGGAGTATAAGCATGCATAATGGCGGCTTAGCTTGCATAATGCCAAGTTAAATAGCTTTGAGCAGACGTGCAGTTGCGTCAAATGCGTTTGTGTGCGTTGAAGTGAGAGGAGGAGCAAAATAGAACAGCGCATTGCCTTACTTGCTAATGAGTGACTGTTTTTGTTTTTTTTTTATTTTTATTTTTTGCTTGCCTAATTATTAACTGCTTGCGAGTAAAAGAGGATGTGGCATATGGTTTGAGTTAATTTGCTTATTCTACTTTAAGTGTATGAGTAAAAGCATATTGCTATGCAGAACCTTTTTTTTTCGTGACTTTATTAATGACTGGTGATTAAATGAAATTAAGCATTAGGCAATATACGTTAAATAAACACAAAATATGAAAAACTTAAATAGACACACAAATTGTTTACATGGAAAAGGAGAAGAGAAACCCAATTTAAAAGCAAACAGCTTAACATAAACCTTTCGGCAAATACATATATACATACATACATAGTTGCATGTCTTACGAATCATTTCTTTTAATAAGCTATAAAATATCACATGCATCGATAAAATATGGCATAGCGACCACGCACAAGCACCTTTACACATTAGTAACTGCCCATTAAATGTTCTTCTTCTTTTTTACATCTCTGCATCATCTATAAAATACTGATCTGATCCTTAAGGTGTCGCTGTGTGTTAACCTCATAACCTTTTCTTTTTTCACATGCCGTCACACTCACACACATAGTCACGATGCGTCTTTTTTTTTATGCGCGTGGTTACCCTTTTGCTTGCCTTATTGGCTGCTTTTCATGGCGAGTTTTCACATGACTAACAAGCGGCTGACCAAGCGACCGACAAAACAGGCACTTGTGCACAGGTGAATTTCTACCCCGCTGCCATTGCCAACGCCACCGTCGCCGTCACCGCCACCGCCTATGATTTCAAACAATAGCACTTGATCCCGCATAATTTATATGATTTTTCTTGCGTATGCCGCTTGTTTTTCCCACCTTTTCTTGTTACAATTTTTTGTTTTTTTTTTTTTTTTTTGGTTCTCCTCTTCTGCTGTTTATTATTAAATTGTATTGACGCTGCTTATGCGAGTTCTTCGCGTTGTGTGTTGTGTTGGGTACTGTTCGTCCGTCTGTCCGACAGTCTGTGTCTCTATAAAACTTGCGTCGCGTTTTGTGGCAATAAATACGCACCTTTTTTTATTATATATATTTATTTATTTGATATGAGCACATAAATAATGTCATTTATTACGCTCAGGCACTGACACTTTTTGTTGCATTGTTGCGCTAAAAACAATAAAATAATCATAACAATGCCAGGGGATTCTTTAGTGCAGCGCAAGTGACAACGAGGGGTGCGAGAATTAATGGAACAAAATTCTATATGTGTTTGATACTGCACAATGGCACTACTATATAGTTTGCCTTTAAAGATATTAAAATGTGCTATAAATAATCTTCTGTTTTCGTTTTTCGGTTTTGAACATATAATAATTTGATTATTGGCTTATTTAACTTTACAGGCGAGAAACCCTTCAAGTGTGAACACGAAGGTTGTGATCGACGCTTTGCCAATTCATCGGATCGCAAGAAGCACTCGCATGTGCATACATCGGACAAACCCTACAATTGTCGCATCAATGGCTGTGATAAATCCTACACGCATCCATCATCGTTACGCAAGCACATGAAGGTCAGTTACGTAATATTTATAACCATTCAAATTTAACAAACCAAGCCAAAACCTTTTTATTTGCTACATTTCTTTTTTGATAAAAAAAAAATTAAAACAATTTCTTGCCAACTCTTGCTCCATTTTCTCACTTGCATGCTCAGGTGCACGGCAACATTGACGAGAAGTCGCCATCGCACGGCTACGACAGCGAGGGCGAGGAGAGCTCCTCATCAAGCATTGCCACCGGCGGCGCACAGACGCCACCCTCAGCGCGTCTCACCGTCGACGGCTGCGGCGGCAGTGCCAGCAGCGGCATCAGCAGCCTCTCTGGCGGCATCAAGGCATCACCACATTCAATTAAATCCGAGCCAAGCAGCGCTGCTGCAGCGGCGGCCGGCATGCATAGCGTACACTTGGGCGCCTCGAGCAGTGGCAGCAGCACAGCGAGCAGCTCACATCATCATCATCAAAATGGCAACAACAACAACAACAATGGCAGCGCAACGAACAACAGTAGCCACAGTCACAGTCACAGCCTCGGTCATAGTCACAGTCACAGCCACAGTAGTCACAGTCACGGTCACAGTCTTAGCCACAGCCTCGGCGGCGTTGGCGTTGGTGTGGGCGTCGGCGTCGGTAACAATAATCTGCACGCGAATTCAACCAAATCACCTGCACTACAACTGATGGCATCAACGGCATACTTGCCGCCACCCTTGGGCCCGCCGCCGCCGTTAAGCGCAGCTGGCGGTGCTGGGGCACATCATCACCACCATCATCATCATCATCAGCATGCCGGCGGGTCTGCGGCTGCTGCGGCAGCTGCGGCTACGGCCGCCACATCGGGCAGCAATGCCGCAGCCGCCTCAATGTTGGTCACCGCTGGTCACCACAATCATCATCTGCTCTATCATCCGGCTGCGCAGCATCATCCGCCCAGCGAATGGTATCACACAGCGGCGCCCGCGGGCAGCGCCGATGCCATGAATCCGCTGAATCACTTCGGTCACCATCACCATCATCATCTGATGCATCCGGGCGCCGCGACTGCGTATTGAGAGCGACTGGCGATGTGAGCGTTGTGGTGGACCGATGTTGGCGCTGCAGCCTTGTTGCAACAACAAAATTATTAAGCTCTCATGTGAATGATTATTATTTTTTATTTTTATTTTTTTTTGTTTTTTTGGAATCTAGTTTGTTTGGCTTCGTTGTTTGTTCGTTTGTTTGTTGTTCGTTGCTCGTTCGATGCTGTTGGAAACCAAATACTTGTGAAATAGAATTGAAATGTACTTTCAAAAAATAAAAGAAAACAAAAAAAACAATTTACCTGATAATTGAAAATTTGCTGTTATTAAGAACGAAAACAAAAACAAAACAAAAAAGTAAATAAATAAAATAAAAACAAAAAACCCTAATAAAAAAACACCAAACAAAAATCACATCTTAAAATGAAATTTAATTAAATTTAGTGCTGTTTGCTTGCTTAGTTCTGGACATGTCTCGGCTGCGTTGCATCCTCGCTTAGTGGAATAAGTTCTTACAACATGACACAGTGTGAAATATTGCCTAGTTGCTTTAGTTTTTTAGCGTGTACATAATATGCAACATGAAACAAAAAAAAAAAAAAACGAAATAAACCACTTCATTCGAAAAAAAATCACAGCACTTGTAATTTATGCCCAAGTTTTAGTGAATTTTCACTAAGCAGTTTTTCGCGTATGCAGCTTATTAGTACAAAAATCGTTAAACCTAGACAAAAAAATTTACAGAAAACAAAGAAACACTTAAACGCAACAACAAAAACTTGCATACACTGTAAAAAAAAATATACGTACATTTTCGGCCTTAGACTTGACAAGCTTAAGTAAATATTTATATAAAAAAATTAAAACAAAAAAGTTGAATTTTTACTTGAAAAATACTTAAGAAAACGTAAATAAAATTTGACGAACTTTAAAAAAAAATCATTCATTACACAATTAAACCAAATAGTGCCTGTTGCTCATTTCAATGCTAAACAAAAAACAATTCAAACACCTAAAAAAACATAAACAAAAACAAAATCACAACAAATAAATGCACAAAAAAAACTACTCCAAATTGAACGTCATATTTTTCACGGCTGCAGATTTTTTATGACATAAAAATTATAAAAATCGTTAAAAAAAAAATATAAAATTTAATTCAATTACTAAAATAAAAAAAAAAAAACAAAAAAAAAGGAAGAAACAACAATATAAAACAAAATATATGTGTATATAATTTATTAATAATAATCGTTTGTGTATGTTTGTATAAATGTTTATTTCTAGCATGTATTGAAATTATTAATATAATTAAATGTATAAACTAATGGTGTATAAATTATTTACGTTTTTGTAGCATACATATTTATATATATATACGAGTATGTGTATATGTATATACTACATATATGAGAAACCAACTTGCTTTCTATTTAGTTTTAGTTTAGTAAAAGCAAAAACACACATGCAGTTATTTATATATAAAAACATAAACAAGTTAATTGTATTTATTTGCAATTAAGCATGAAAAATTTACAACAATAAAAAAACAAAAATCGCAAAACAAAAAGGAAACACTATAAAATTAATGCCCCTTAATGAAATAATAAATAACAATTTAAAAAATGCAATGTTTGCTTTTATTATTTTTAACATTTATATAAGGCTATTGCAGCGCAGTGGAATCCATATGGATTAAAGCCAAACACTCATCCCAGCAAAATTCAGAACAGTGGAATGAAGCAAAATTTAATAATTTTCATGTTATTTTAAAGAATAACGTGGAGAATTTGTAGCTAATGGATTTCACTGATAATTAGATCAACAAGGCTAATGCTGAAGACTTTCTGGATCATAGTGTAGAAATGACATAGACCAGCTGAAACTTCTCTCAGTTGAATCCACTTTATTGCGATTTATCAAAGTTCGATTTTGGAAAATTTTACTGTATTCACTGTGTACAACATTGTTTTTGAATTTGTCTTAAAAACTTTACGCACAACTTAGCCATGAAAGTTCACTTAAATATCTGTCATCAAATATTTCATTAGACAACAGCATAAAGGCAATATTAAAAAACATACAAACAAAAAAAGATACAAAAAAAAAAAAAAGAAAGGAGCTGCAGTAAAATCACTTTGTATATTTATTTGTTTTTAAAAAACACGCAAGATGATGTCTATGACACCACCTGAGGTTAATATGTGGATGGTCTCGCAGAATTCACGTGCAATACGTCGTTCGATTTTTGGCTTTGCACCCAAGATTGGTCTAACCAATGTGAACTATGGCGAACTAGAACGTTTAGACAATTTCTACTTGGATTGTCAAAATTATCGGGACTATTATCGCGATCCATACAATAAGCTGACTCGCCCGCCGATGTTTCAACGGTATCAAGGCAAATGTGGCTTATCATTGGATAAGAATGTGGAAATGCTTCGGTGCCCCATTACTTATGTAGAAGAACCCCAACCGGTGGCTTATCCAATTGAATACAATCGTGATATCAATCTAAATCTGCCTTATTGGCCACTTAAGGGAACTTATAATAGCTTTTCGTGCAATCGATATAAGCATTAAGTTGGTCATGAGTGCAATGGTTGAGATACAATTTGTTATAGTATAATGGTAATGGCTTTAGCCAGAAATAAAAAGACCGACCGAAAATTGTTCTTTTTTTCTAAACTACTTCAATTATGCTGACGTTATATTATAGTGTGCATACACAATTTATTCAGGTCTGACGTATCGCAAAAAATTGGATCTGCTCTGCTAGCCTAGGGTTCATAAAATATTAAAACTATTTTAAGTTGATTTTATTGTCTCATCAACCCATTCTATGTTAAACCGCTGCAAGACAGGAGTTCTTAAGTCGTATAAGAGACAGACATCATTATTTAAGGAAAGAATAATTGACATCTGAGCACGCAAAATCCGATATTGATCCAATAATTTTCAGAAGTACGATTTAGCTAATTCCTAAACAAATACTTCTGTTGCTCATATAAATCAACGTTGTTAAGGACTTCTGATGAAATCAAAATTCTGACGGCAATGTCAAGAATAAATTCAGAAAGCAACCCACTTCAGTTTGCTTAATCATGTTTATAAATCGGTAGTGAAACGTTATTCATAAAATACTCACATGATCATTGATTAGTAAGTCTTAATTTGCTTATTTGTCATGGTTTACAATTTGCCATTAACACATAAAAATTCACACGCTACGCTAAACGACTTTTTAGCATTTTAAGATCTATTAAATGTGTTTACCGGTCATTCAACTCTTTTCCGGTTTTTTTCTTTATGATATGCTTTTTGATCGCTAATGTGTTTGAAATTCAGAAAATATTTTATATAAGTTAACACGCTCTGTCAACCAAAATAACTTCAACTTATAATAGATCTGCCACAGTTAAACCAATTTTTCAAAATATGCTACGCCCTCTTTAAGCACACGATACAGTCTTTACTGACAGACACAGACATGCTTATGCGAATTGCAAATTACAAATTACAAAATTCCAAGCGCATTAAAGCAAATGTCGACGCTGAAACAGGTGTAGAAAAAACTGTATGCGCTAATTAGCTACAGTAGCAATTTTTCATAGCAAATTAAAAAGTTCGTGATTTGTTAGTGCTGCCAAATTTGACATAGATGAAAAATCAAAAATAACAATAACAAAAAAAAAAAAAGAAAAACAACACCACAAGTTGACGGTTAATGACTTAACATACAACAAACTAATTTTAAAATTGCGAATTTTTAGCGTTTACTTTTTACATTATTATGATGATTATTTTTTTTTTTTTTTACTTTTTGGCTTCATTTTCTTTCAACTTTCGAGCACGCATTACAATTTTTAATTATAAAAATAAAAAAAAATTGGCAAATAAATGGCAAATGTCTTATTCGGCGAAAATTCATAGCTAGAAACATTTGAAGTGTACAACATGCATGCATGAATCCCAAAATTAAACAACTACAACAAAAATCAGGAAAAAAAGTTATAGAAAAAAGCAAGTCAAAACTGTGAGCGCGCGAAATGTTATTCGAAAATTAAACGATTTATGTTTTTTTAATTAACCTACCAATTTGTTACGTTCATCATACAAAAAAAGCCAAAAAAAAAAAATAAAAAAGAAGCAAAGAAAGAAAAGAAAAAAAAAAGGTAAAGAAAACAAATCACATCAAAACAAAAGTCGCAGAAAAGATGAGGTGAAGCACTCAACATACCTCATAGACCAACATTGTACATATGAACGCGAACGTGAACGCGTGAATGGCTGCAGAGCAAAGTATGTGTACTACGTAGGTAGCGAGGGGGAGAGAGAGGAAAAAAAAGGTGTGCTTGAATGCTTCACCAGCATAACGAATCACATTTTGATTTATTGAATAGAAATCGATTGGATTAATATCGTATACGAATTATTGTTGGACATCGCCTGGCGTTGCTGAAGCGCTGCGATGCGCTTAACGCTTAACGCTTTTGCTGCTGCTCTTATTGTTGTTGTTGCTGTTGTTGTTCATATTGTCAGTTTGGCAGTTGTTGTTATTATTGTTGCTGTTGTTGTTGTTGTTGTTGTTTATGCAACATCAAGTGAATTTGTTTTGCTTTTCTCAACTTGACTTGACTTGCTTTTCTTCGGCATGAAAATGATTTCCTTTTTTATTACTAAGTATTTTGCCTGCACTTTGCAGCCGTCGTTTGCGACGCGCAATTTAATTTATGCACACGCAAAAACCATGTATGCAGTGCCTCAGCTGCACCGCCAGCGGAACTCTAGCTGCCATAAACACTGTTGTAGGTAATCGAACCACACACATGACAGACCAGGCCAAGTCATATACAATCCTTGCATATCCAGACTCACATATAAGGTTAAAGCTTTTCTTGGCTCGCAACGCAATGAAAAATCTGTGCTCGACTGAAGGCTTCATTTAAGGCCACAGAGAAGTAGTCCGACGCTGCCGTCAGCCGAAATGACAACATTTGGTTCTTGCTGATTAGCACAATAATGAAAATAATGTTGTAAATCTTTTTTTCCAAAAAACTGTTCCGACTTTAACGCCACTCCTTTATATTATTTCTTTTTTTTTTAATTTTTTGTTGGTCTGTTGAATGAAATAAAAATACAAATTTCTTTGCTCATTTATAAATCATCGATATTTTTATGTACGACAACGCCAATCAGTGAAGCTTTTGTCTGCCGATTCTGACTGTGTGGCATTCTTCTTGCTTTTGTGAGTTGAACTCGGTTGCTTGCTTTATAAAATACGACAACGAAGCTGCCTTGAGAGTTCAACAGAAATTGAACCTGATTTCAAATAAAGCCATTAAGAAAAGTTTTAATAATCGTGTGCAGTAAAATGGAGGTTCTTAAATGGTTTTAAAATGGGTTATTCCAACAATATATAGTATTGTATCATATCGGACAACTTTTAGAAATTATAAATAATTTAAATTTCCGAAATACAAGTAAATTTTGACGCAAAAAACCACTAATTCTTCTCATGAAGAATTAAATCAAAAATCAAGCAAGTCTAGTAAATTTAACAGATATTTTGTAACTTATAGCATCATCTATTAAAATTTGGTAGTATTGGAAAGTAATTTTTTCATCTTTCCATCGCAGCCAAGCTCAAAAGATAATAATTGACGATGGATCTACTTGAGCTTGGCTGCGATCGAAAGAAAAAAAATATACCACTCCAACACCAAGCTTTAGTAGATGTGTTATACGATTTAAATTTAAAATTCGGTTATTTAATGAACTTACTATGTATATGCCTAAAATTGTGGCTGCATATCATCTGGTGAATGTTTTAAGTCAAATTTTGTATGCGACGTATTAATATGTTAAGCACCCTACTTTAATTGACTTTATCATTACTTTTGCCCCAACGGTCTTTTACGTAGCTTAGTCTACTATTTTTGCAAAAATAATATTTAAGAGTTTGTACATTTTTTATTGGGAGCACGTAATTAACAGAAATTTAATACTAACTCAAACCAATCAGCTTCAAGTGCGCATAAGTGTCACTATAAAGTTCTTTAAATAAACGACAACCATATTGGCCTTTTATAGCAGTAAAACACAACTGTTAACAGAAATAATAATATAAAAAAAAATATATATGCAAACCCATTTGCGCGTTTTGTCTTAAAACTAACGAATAAGGCAATCAAAGAAAAAATAAAAAATAAAAAAAAGGGCAACAAAAAATTAAAAACTGCGCAAAATTTATGATTCAGTTCGATATTTTAGGCTACCAAGCCAACGGATTTAACCAAGTGCAAAAGAAACGCAATGGAAACCTTTAAAGTCGAGACACGACCACCAAAGGCAGCCAGCCAACTAAGCAAGAAAAAAAACAAAACAAAAACCAACAACTGCAACAAAAAAATAAGTGCATTAAATAAATACAGGCAAAATAAAAAAAAAACAGAAAATAAAAATAGCAAAAAGTAAAGAGCAAACAAAAACAAAAAAATTAAAAAAAAAAAACTTGTTGACAAAGCGGCAGCGCACAATTTAAGCTTCAATGAGCGACTATTTGTTGCAATTTAAAGTGAACGAATGAATAAATTGCCCGGAATGAAGCAGGGGCGGCGGAGCGGGGGCTGCGTTGGCTGGTACCTTGGTTGGCTTGCTGTTGGACATGCGGACAGCCGTTTAAACGGTTAAATGAACGCGGACACGCGGTACACTGCCAATTGAGGTGAATTTGCGGTTTTAGGCTTTTGCAGTTTATTTTTTTATTATTTTTTTTTTTTTTTTTGCTTAACTATGATTTGTCTTTTTTGTTTTTGCTTTTATTTGCTTTGCTAACATTCTTGTTTTTTTGTCGACGACTTTTCAACTAATGTTAAATATGGTTTGGCGGTTAAATTACATAAATTAATATAGTTTATTTTGTACGTGGTTTGCGCTTTCTACTATTTTTATTTTTTATTTTTTCTTTTATTTTATTTGGCAAATGGTTGATTTGTTGCAAAAAAAAAAAAAAAAAAAACCAACTGCACCAATGCGGTGACATTTTTAATTTATTTCTGCTGTTATTGTGAATTAGTTGCAAAAACATTTGCGAATTGCTTAAACGTGGCCATAGCATTAGTTTGCGTGTCTAGTTTGTTTTCCTGGTATTTATTTTATTTTTCTTTAATGCTTTAATAATTTAATTAGCAAAAATATTTAATATGTCATATATGGAACGATACATGATTTTTACTTTTTTATTATATAATTAATTACAAATAATTACAGAGTGACAGCGCAAGTCAGGAAGTCGCTTTTATGCATGCCGACACATGAATTAGTCCTTAGAGACACCTTAACATAAATAATAACATGTTATGAATTATTATTCTTTTTTCTTTTATTTCTTGCATTAATTTTAATGAAAACTCAGTTTGATCACATCATAGTCAGCCAGTGTCGCATATTTTCTAAAACTACAGACAAATATCGCATAATACTTAATGAGACAAGTCAACAATTGTGCATTTATGTGTTTACTTTAAAGCCCTCGACAACGAATTGCAGACGAAAATGCATATAGATGCCACTTATCAAGTTCCTTGACTTCACTGTAAACTTAAGTAAAAAGTATTTTTAATTCCATTTTTTTTTTCCCAAAAGTTTCCAATCAAAGGCAGCAATGCATATGCTATATGATAAATAACTACCATTTATACGACTTGATTAGATTGGATTTATTTACTTAGCTCGGCGCATACGTAGAAGTAAATGAAAAGCCGTAAGTGTAAAAAAAACAACTTGTTAACTGGCTAACTGCTGCAGAAATCTTTCACCCATAGTGCAGCTATTACAACAATTTATAAGCAACAACAACAATTGCAACAACTTCATGCCATGCCGCTCAAACAGGACAAATGCAGAATTCATAATTCATTTAGCTTTTTCTAAATCATTTGTTTGCATAGCTAAGAAAAGAAAAAATAAAAAATCATAACCCAATCCAAGTTGATGAAAGTGAAGTCAAGTTGTTTCTTCTTTTTCTTTTTTTTTTTTTTTCTTTATTGCTCCTATTCAATTTTGCAATGATGACGAAAGCAACAACAACAACAACAAATGCAACAACGTTGAAGCAAGCGCATTAATGTTGGCAACAACCTGCTGCAATGAGTACATCGTCCATTGCCGTTCAACTGTCTCGAAAATTTGTCTGCCTTCGCCATAGCAGCAGCAGCAGCAGCAACAGCAGCCACAGCAACCCAGCAAACCAACAGCCAACACATGAAAGGAAAACTATCAGTCTCAACTGACAAATATGCAATATTGCAACACAATGGCGCGCAGATGCAGATACAAAGACCAAAGAGGCAATGCAGAGTGTATCTGCATATTGCTTACGTATTTACGTATCTACACACGCACGCACATACATAAATGCAACAACAAACAGCATTCGCAAACATACATACATAGTATGTACATATGTACGTAGATGGGCCAAGTTATGACTGCGCGCAATTTGAATGTGAGCGCGCGAATATAATTTCACAACTGTCTGCACAACTTGTGCGCAGACAAAGCGACGGACCCAACCGCACCAAAAGCAGACGAAAGCAAAGCAAAGCAAACCGAAGCAACGCGAAGATAAGCGCACCAAGGCAACTTAGCAGATACAGATACGACGAGTAACCATAAGTCACACGCTCCTTGCAAACAAACTGCCAGTAAAAAATAACAACAACAACAACAAATACAAAATAAGCAAAAATAAGCAATATAAGTAAGGAAAAAAAAAATAGAAAAAAATAAGCCAACTCTGCTATGGATAAAGTATGACTTTTGAATTTCTTGCTTGATTTCTTTTCTTTTGCACTTTTATGCTTTTTGATTCCTGTGAAATTTGCATATGAGCAATGTTTGTCGCACTACGCAACCTTCCTTCCCAAACTCAGTCCACAAGCCGCTCTTATAGCCATGTCTGTTATTGCTGAAGCTGAAGCTGATGCTGATGCTGTCTCTCGGCTGACTGCGAACTGAGCTAATTTGGTTTATGTTGTATAGAGCTGCAGTTTTAGCTTCAGCGCAGGATATGCACGTTTGTTCCAGTTTATGCCGCATTTTATATTGTTTGTCACTGAAAGAAACTCATAGAGGATCTTAACTTCACTTATGTTATGCCAGTTTGACAAATGCCATAACACACAACTTTAAAGTATGCCAGTGTAAACTTGCAGAACACGCTTCATTAGAATCGAAAACTTGGCCGCATATTTCTCTGCTTACAGAAATCTATGACAGTGCTAGAGCTAAGAGGATACAAAGCTATTAAATTCATGGAATCTGATCTTTAATTAATCCCAGTACTTTAAATAAAAAGGACATACACGAATAAGGTTTCTCATAGCTTATTTTAGTGAACGCAAATCCCATGTGTCAATTAAGACATTTTAAGATGTTATCGAAATAAAACATCTGGAAAATGTGTTGTTTATCTTTAACAAGGTCTCAAAATTAAACAAGATTTTTATACCCTACAACAACAAATGTATATATGTACTAGTAATCCCGGCGCGCTTCGCTTCGCGTTTTTTTTCTGTCCAGCTTGTGCAACCATCTTCGTTTGTCGAGGTCTCGGCAAGCATTTTTACCTCTTTTTTTTAAATGAAGACGTTGATAATAATTAAGCAATAGCGAGCTACATATATTTATTAACAATTAGCCGCGCCAGCGCATATAACCATCGGACATGTTGGACCTTCGGGCCATCGGGCCATGAGAAAAAAAGAGAGCACATGCTTTTTCTTTGTCCAATTAGTAATTCCTTCAAATATCCTAATTAGAATCTGGTAAATCGATACTGCGATGGTAGCGCAGTCTGCCGGATCCAATGTGAAACATTCCAAAATCAACAACTTCTTATAAATAAAAAATTAATTAAAAAAACATTATCCAGTGGACCAAATTGTGAATCTAAACCATCCTCGAATCTCCCTGAATACACACAAAAAATTTCATCATAATCGGTCCAGTCGTTTAAGAGGAGTTTAACGACATACACACGGACAGTAGAAATATATATATAAAGATATATTCTAGATCAGCATCGAAAGGCGAGTCGATCTAGACGGACATGGCGTCTTTCTGTCTGTCTGTCCGAATTGACGCACGGACCTCGAAACCAGAACCTATAACATATAGCTGCTATAGATACGATCGGCCGAAAAACCACATTTACTAACAAAAACTCTTTTGTTTTTCAAGTTATCGTTACCAAACTTACGATTTAATAGTTCTAGATGTCCGATGATGTAACTCAATATTATGCAGATCGATTCACTATATCATATAGCTATAAATGGAATGATCGGCCGAAAAACAGCATTTACTGAAAAAACCTTTTTTGTAAGACAATTTATTTTGTATTGTTAAAAGTACAATAAACATTTTTTTTTAGAGTTTAAACTGGATACAAAGTATTCTATAGTCGGTTTCAAGTTTCCTAATCAGATTGTGCTCTAAGTGATCAACGAAAACTGAATTGGAGCAGACATAATAGTTCGTATGCAAATGGAAAATTTTGAAATTAAAATGCGCTGCTGGCAATTATTTTCTTGCAGTGTCTTTGCTGTTAACAAATATTTGCAGCACGCAAAAAGGCGTCGCAGTGGCTTGCACAAGCCAGGACTGACTGTATGCGTTGGTGTTCTGTATTTTTTATTTTGTAATGCGTTTGTTGTTCATTCGCTTTTTGTTTTGCACCATCTGGTTTCTTGGGAAAATTTCCTGCGCATAGCTGAAAGTTTGTACACAATGCGCCAAAGTGCATTATGCTCGATCCAAGTCCCATCCATGCACCATCAACATACGCGAACACCTAGCCAGGCATGCACAGGCAGTCATGCGTACATTTGCGTGAATGTTGTTGATGCTGCTGCACTCTGCTCTGCCTGTTTAATGATGCAACACATGTAAAACAATAACAAAAAAAATTACAAAAACTAAAAAAAACTAAAAAAAACAAAAAAAAAAACAGAAAAAAAGCAACGTAAAAATAAAAATGAAAAACAATCGCACCAGACAGCTTGGAAGCGAGTTCTCATTGATTTGTTGTGAATTTCAATTTATCATTTATCAAAAGTTTGAAAACTAATTAAGGTACGTTGTGTGGCATGCTTCGCTGTTACGTTTGCGTTTGCGTTTGTTTGTTGCAACGCTTTGCACTACGCCGCAACGCATCGCTTCGCTTTGGTTTGGTTTACTTTACTTTACTTTACTTTGCCTTAACTTATCTTGGCTCGACTTGCCATGCCATAGCCTGGCTTTGGCTTTGGCATAAAGGCGTAAAATTTTTTATTAAAAATTAATTTCGGTTGTGTGAAAATCATCATTAGGCGGTGCCATTGCGTCTAGTATGAAAATTTCACTCTTTCACACCTCACCGTACTCCTACCGTGTTCACATATGTGTACAAAAGTCGGCGGCGAACGATTAAAGGCAAAGTCTCTCTGTCTGTGTTGGCTGTGTTATTGTCTACATTTTGTCTATGGTTATAAATGAACAATTTGTACAAATTTTTTAATGCATTCTTATATAATGAAGTGTGTGTTATTTTTTTTTGATTTTTTTTTCTTAGAGTATTGCGTATCTTCAGCTAATTATTACAATGTTTTTTTCCTTTGTCTTTTAGCCACGTATGCAGGGCACAGTGTTCATTGTGATTAGATTCTTTAAGGTCTTAGACATGTTGGCGAAGCCAATCGAATTAAAGGCTGTGTAGCAATTCGATTAGACATATTGTAAAATACTTACATATAACAACATCCATATGTTAAGCTAGAGAAAGGAAATTACGCTTAATATTTTTTATGCCTTTATGCAAACAGCTGTAGTTAAAGTAATGAATTAAGATAGGTTAAAAAAAAATTAAACACATTTTGTATAAAGTGCTCAAAAATGTAACAAAATGCTGTTACTTTAAATTATCATTAGCATTTGCTTGGCAAGCAATTAATTGCTATTTGCAATGCTACGCAGTAAATAAAAATTAATTTGAGAAAGCTGAAGTGAAGTTTCAAATCAAATTTTTGCAATCAAACAAATGCATAATTGTTCATTTCAAAATATCAGCCCACATGTGCAGGTATACGCTTACGGTTCATTACCCCATATAATATTTAATATAAATGCTGTGGCAGAGGAAATATATTTCATGCATGCCCACAGATAGTCACATAAAATGCATCGGGTTACATACAAATGTTCCTTTAATATGCACACTTTAAAAATATTTAATATTAATGCAAATCAGTTTAAGTCCCATTTATTTTCTACTACGCCCTCTGGCACGATTCACTTGACATACAAGAGCTAATAAATTAGAGAAAACGAAAATCGTAAATTATAAACATATCGGGACGCACTTCATTAAGGCAAACGTAAAGCAAAGCAAAGCAACGCAGCGCAGCAACCAGACAACGAATACAAATTGGGCATATCATGATGCCAAAGTAGGTGCGGGATATAAAGAATTTTTAAAATATTTGTGCTTATTTTTCTAAGGTAACAATTAGCATTGTTTAGTTTACAATTAAGCATTTTTATTCCGGGAGACGCAAGTGGCAAAGCGTAACACATAGCAGCGGTAGCAGTGGCAGCATTTTTACATACTTGCCACTTGCGAGGAGCCATTGTGAATGGCTGACATGTTGTGCTCACGCAAGCCAAGTCGAATCAGCGAAAAGTTCAAGTAGCAGTGTGGGCAAGTGCCAGTGCTGCCAGCTGATGTTGTTGACGTTGTTAGTGTTATTGTTGATGTTGATGTTGCTGATGCTATTGTTGTTGATGTTGTTGTTATTTTTGTTGCAATTGTTGTTTATAAACACAAGCGCATATCGTGTATTTAGTATGTGTTAAAAAAATACGTGTCTATGCAATGCATTTGTGCCACTTGCAGTAGCAGCAGCAATAGCAGCAAACAACGTCAGTTGCACTAACAACAATAACTACAACAATAATAACAATAGCAGCAGCCATTGTGACTACAACAACAATGCTGCTTTAAAACAACGGCAACTAATTATGCTATGCTTGACTGTGCCCATTTGTTGTTGTTTTTTTTTTTGTGTTTTTGTTTTTGTTTTAGTTTTTTATTTTACACTTTTGTCGACCACTTGAACCCATTCAAGCAGACACTTAAAACTAAATTGATTTATATCCTTGCATGAAATGCCAGACACAGCGACTCCTTTGGCACTGTTGAAAGTTTCAAGTAGCCATCAGGTCTATTAGCGTATTGTGTACTATTGTTGTGTGCAGCAGCGTGCAAGCGAATCAAACTACACTCCGCCACAGCTCCTCGCCTCAATCACTTGGCTACATGGCTGTTGTGTGTTGTTGCTATGCTCATGCGGTTGCACCTTGCGACCTCATTCATTTCACATTTAAATCATATTTTGCAGCGCATAAATTCGTTCGTTCTGCTTCGCTTTGCTTTGGCTTTGCTGCACTGCACATAATTCATGCAATCGTGTTTCGGCTCTGCTGCTCTACTCTTCCCCTGCTTTCCCGCTGCACACACCCTGCTGCATGTTGCACATGGACACGCTGTTTGCGGCATCTTCAACCTTACCATGCATGCATATGCGCTTTGGATTAAAGATTTTTGAATTTGCCTTACAATTGCAATTTATTTTTATACTTGCATATAATCGTATTTAATTTTCCTTTTCTTTTTTTTTCTTAATACTTTTTTTTTTTATTGTTCACTTGGCTGCAGAGTAGCGCACAAATCGTGTGCAATAATTTTGTGGACAAACTATTACAAATTATTACTGGGTCATTGTTTGTTTATGATATTTTTATTTTTGTATATTTGTTTTTTAGGCAACGTGACGACTTTTTGTTCGTGCCACGTTATGAATTTATTTCATGCCATAGGCTGATGCGGGCGGCTATGATAAGACACTTGCATATGGCAGCCCTTTTTTAGGCATATTACTGATACTTTTTAAAAGAATATTGTTAACTTTTATGGAAACACTTAGAATAAGTTCAAATAGGATTAGGAAGTCACTAAGGCAGGCTGTTGGCATTTAATCGAGTAAAATGTAAAGCATTATTCATGAAAACATTCGGCTACAAGGAACTGTTCACTTCATTTATGATATTAAATTATCAATGCCAGCAATTGTTATTCAGAACTTTTAAAGCAATTCTCTGTCAAATTGTGTAAGTCGCACGATGCAATTTGGCTTACAATTAAACACAGCAAGCAACTGCCAGCCAATGTCCAGCTTTCGCTAGTTACGCATGCAATTACCCAAGCGCTGTCAGCGTGTAATTTCACGCTTTAAAATTAGCATAGAGTGCACAGTGGTAACCTCTTATTAAGCTCAATTCAATATTTCAATTAACTAAAGTGTTTATTGCCTAAAAATTGCATGGCAAATGCTTACAGTTCATATATGTAAGACTTTTCCCACGTACTTTACTTTTTGTGTTTTTTTTTTTTTCGTATTTTTGTTCACACCGTGAGGCATGCAGCTAAAATATAATAACATAAATTAAAAATAACAACGACAGCGAAATAATTAATTTAAATGCAATAAATTAAACTAAATGCCTTATGCCACACACAAATGCTCGAAAGTACAACATTGTAACTGCAGCAGCCACAAGGGAGCCATGTGTGTAAAAGAAAATCAAACTATGGAAAGAAAAAATACCATAAAATCAAAAAAAAAAAAAAAAAAAACCAAATAATTGACTTGGCTAAGTGAAAGAGCCTAAACTGTTGCACTGCTGCACTTGTGTAGACTAAGCGGCAACGTTGCATTCCACACACTCATGCAACACGATGATGCCACACACACCGTTGTGTGGCGAGGCCATTAGTGTCATTAGCAGCTAATTATGCTGCGCCCGAATTACATTTTAATTTGTTGCATCACTAACAGCAGCAGTACCAGCAACTACAACAACAACAACAACGACCACAAGAAGAAGAAGAAGAAGAAGAAGAATACGAAGAAGAAATTACCACAAAAATAAGTTTAGTGTGTGCAAGCGAAGTGAAAAATTATACAAGATAATTTCATATCTTGTCTCAAGTGCTGCGCCAAGAGCAAATCATTTTCAACGCCAGCACACGGACGTGGCCAACGTACGTGCTGCCAGCCTGGCTACGTTGCTGCCTGGCCGACATCAGACTTCTTGGCATGAAAAAGCCTACCGTTTAATTTGTAGGCGCGTGCTAGGGGCGGATACCATCAATTTTGCGCCTAGGGGCGCCCAAAACTTCAACACTAAGTGGCATGTTGCCGAACCAAGCTGAGCTGGGCTGGGTTTTGTTGTATGTTGCTAAAGCACTGACTCACTTTTGGCCACGCTTTGGCCTTGCTTGGTGCAGACAAGGCGTTTATGCGAAATTATAAGGCATCAGACACTAAGAAACGTTTAAAGTGAAACAACTGCAATTTGTGTGTTATTATGCTAAATGAGAAATCAACAAATTGTTAACAAATAACAAACAATATAATTTTAAGTAAAAATTTCAAATCGTTAGAGTAAGCTTTATAAACTCAGTTGGCATATAAACTAGCAAGATGTAGGTTTTCTGTGAGTACACAAACTCAGATTGTATTTAACTTTTATAGGACTTAGCACTATGAGCTTAAGCAAAAGTACTCAGTACCCCAAATTCTAGTCACTAGAAAATCTACATATAAATATAATTAATTTTATTTAACATTAAGTTTACTTGCGTTTCTCATTCACATTTCGTGCTGAATCATATGTATAGATTCCATAACGCTTTCAAATATGTTTATGTTGAAATTTAATGCAAACAAAATGCGCAATAAAATGCATATAACGCAAAACGATTAGGAGCTCAATTACACACATTAAACAAAAGCATTTTAATGATGTAATAAAATTTATATGCACATGGCACATGGCACATGGGATTGGCACATTTAACACTTCGCATACTTAGCCGGATTATGCAAGCGCGTCCTTTTCAAAAGCACTCAACACCCACAAGCGTGTGCCAATAAAAAAGGGACACCCAAAAGCCAAAGCAAGTGACGACAAGCCAAGACAGCAGCAGTACACATAAAATTTAAATAAAGCCATGAAAATTAGACAAAAGCATTAACAAATTGGCATAAACATAATCACACACACACACACATGCATGCATATGTTATGTGTAGATGTGTAATATGTGTAAGTAAGAAGAAGCATTGTAGTGAAACTGTAGTAACTGCAGCTTAATTAAAATATTAATTATGGAATACGCAAACGAGACGCTGGAATGTGCGCCACAAATACGCGTATAAATAAATGATTAGCTCTCCATCTGTCCCAAACCCCCTTTTTATTGCATGCAGCTCGTTTCTCTTTTATTACAGATCGAATTATATGCAGCTCAGACAACTAACCACAAAGCGTTTAGTTATTAATATTCGATCCTTTACCTATGGAACCTCAGCGCGAGCGCGCAACAAAAACTTCAGCGCAAGCAAGTCGCTGTATAAGAGCGAAAGAGAGAGAAAGGGATTGGTAAAGACTTTGAGCAAGTGTAAGGGAGTGAAAGACATAAACAGCAGCAGCGAGTAATTTAATATTTCGTGGCGCCAGCAGAACTATAAAATTGAGGATTCCACTGCGTATGACAAGAAGAAGAAAAAGAAAAAAAAATTAAATGACTTAAACTGAACCATTCATTATGACAACACGACGCGCATTGAGTGGGAATGCTCTGCGATGTGGGAGGGGCATGTCCAGACCAGCGGGGCACAGCGCGTGCATTGCCAATACCCATGACGGTGGCAATCGCGCAAAACATGGCAATGCGTTCATCTGCTTCATCTTCATCATCGGCAGCGAACAGCAACAACAACAACAACAACAGCAACAGCAGCAGCAGCAACATCAGCTTCATATCACATGGCTGCTATCTGAGCAGTGGCAGCAGCATTAAATGTTGTTGCTGTTTTGTTGTTATGCGTTGTTGTTGCTTTTGTTAGCTTTGTTGCAGCATTTGTTGTCGTTGCTATTTGTTCATGTTGCTGTTGTTGTTTTTGTTGTTGTCGCATATGCTTGTTGTTGTTGTTGTTGTATCTGCGCGTAGCAGCGCCAAACACAAATTTTGTTAAGATTGTGATCATTTCACTGATAGCGCATTCAGGCGTGTGCGCAGACGCGTCTCCATACAATTTTCAAAATGCAAACAAAATACAAAAAAAAAACAAAACAGACGAGCATATCTGTTAAAAAAAAAAAAAAACAAAAAAGAACAACAACTTGCTAACCTGTGACGCAAAATACCACATTTGACTGCTTACAACATGAACATTCAATTCATATTTACACTGAACGAAATCAATTATTATTAATTTAAATAATTTTTATAAATTACATATTTTAAACTGAGCAATGAGAAAAAGACTGTATATAGTATAAATTACAGCAGATTGTTTGTGTTGACGATGTTCGGTTGCAGCAATAAAGCAGGAGAAACTGGCAACAATCGCAGCTGTATGAGATTTGTGGAATGAGTTTTATAATCAAAACATTTATAGTCAATCTACTATAGAATAATCCACAGAAAAAATTAAAACTTGCTACAAACATTGGTAAAATTTATTACAAAAGCTTCTTTTAAAAGTAAGCTTTAGACGTTTAAATAAGCTAAAAAATATTTTATAATAACTATTAATTCAAGAACTCGAATTTGGCACTAAATCTAAACGAGGCCTGTTAAGCACTAATCATATATAATTATAGCTGGCTAGCATATGCTTTTTTGGCATAGAAGTCTTCCTTTTAAATAAAATTAAATATAGACAGCTGCTAGGCAAGTGTCATAAACAATAACAATGTCAAGCAAGCTTATTAGCGTAGAATTCAGTTTGTTTAATAATCGAATTGATCATTTCTGCCAGTGTATGGCAACAGCGAATCAGGTTAACAAAATCGCCTGAATTATGTTCAATGAGTATTTTATGTTTTCATTTTTGCAAATCTGCTTTTGTTTTATACAACTGTTTTTTGTTCTTGTTTTTACTTTTTTCATTTTTTATTTTTCTTTTTTTTTTTTTTTGTTTATATTTGCTTTCTTGTTTTCATTTATGAATGTCGTTGATTTCAGACACATTTTGGTTGCACACTCGTACGTTTTGGTTTGTTTCCTTTATTACTCGCAGCAGCCAAAGGACAAAACGTAATACAAAATTGTGAACATGTGGGAACTTTGTTTCGCGTGTTTGTTGTGCTTTGCTTGGCTGCTGCTGGTGCCTGGCTCTGCTGCGGCACAACTGCCCTGTGCGCCCAATGCGCGCTTAAATGCAAGCAGCAAAAGTCGTAAGAAACACAAAATGCTGGTGGCAAGCTGCAAGCAACTTGAAACCGCTCAACAGCAGCAGCAGCAGAACACACACTCCTCTTGTTATTGTTGTTGTTGTTGCCGTTGTCGTAGTTGTTGATGTCCTTATGTTCTTCGTCGTCGTCGTCGTTGATGTCGACATCGTTGCTGTTGCTGTGGCTGTTGCTGTTCTCGTTGTTGTCGTACTCATTTCGTTTTTGATTTATGCACAGAACCCTTTCTAAATAATAAATAAAATATGAAATATGTCGTGTTGCTTAAAAAAAAAAAAAGCAACATTTTTTTTTTTTGTTTTTATTTGTTTCTGCGCGCCACGCAGATCAACCACAGCCAGAGTTCAATTCCAATACCAAAATTATATAAAATAAACAAAACAATACAAAAAAACAACGCAATGTCTTCCGATGCAAGTCCCGCCACGCCCTGCTCCGCTCCGCCCGCACACATGTGTTGGCATGTCCAAAACGCTGACTCAGGTGAGCTGCTGCCTTCTTTTGCCTTTGTGCGCTTGCTTATTGGTGCGCCTGGACTGGCATCGAAGCCGAGCAGAGTTGCAGTCTGGTGTCGTTTGTTAACTGTCCATCAAAATCATTTTTGTGTGTCTGAGCTGTGTCTGAAATGTATACATCAAATTGTAGCTTTGGCCTTTTTTTTCTTCACTCTCTCAAAGCTAATAAATTATATTTCGGAATTTTTTTAGTTTTTTTTTTATTTTCATATTTTTATATGCTGCATGCAGTTCAGTTCATTTCAATTTGGTTCAGTGGAGTTCTACGTTGATCTCTCAAATTGATCGCGTTCGCTTCGTTTGGCCCCTTTTTTTTCTTGTTGATGTTGGCTTTTGTTTTTGATTTTTTTTTTCTTCTTTGTTTGTTTTTTTTTTTTTTTTAATGTGCAACTTTTGCCGACGTTATACTGAAAAATTGAAAGTTTTGTCTTTTTTGACATTTGAATGGTACATTGAATGTTTTTTCTTGATTTTTGATGGCCTTGTTGGCGCTACATAGCTGTCAAATTAGGATTCTTCACGGTTATGGCATATTTATGTCAGATAGCCATGCATGTGCAGCACTGAGGCATGTTACAGGGCACAAAACACACGTAAAATTTTATCAAGAAAAATCTTAAATAAATTTTTTTGCAAACATTGCTTGCTTGCTTGCCAATGACTTTACAGGCCTGCAGTTGACATTTGGCTGTTGGCAGCTATAACAACAATAGCACATGGCACATAAACCCCAAAGACACTAAATGAGGGTAAGCAGACAGTCAAAACAAAGCAAAATAAAGCAAAACAAAATAAAACAAATAACGAAATTCCGTCTATGCATGTAACAATTTTGGCTAATCATGCAAAGCACCAAAGCCGCCGTAGACGTCAGTCAGCTCATATGCATGATTTGACATAAAACAATAAACACAAAACAGGGTGGCTAAAGCGTAACTCTATACGGCCCGCAGCCTGTGAAAGGATAACGACTGCGACAAAATAAGCGCCGCCAGTAGAGGAAAAATACAAATCTATATCACAAAATATGCCAGAAAAATCGTAAAAGCAAACCTACGAGGGTTAAATGCGACGCTGCCTTTGCTGCTGACAAGTAAATTAGGGGTCTTCAAAGGTTAACGCCCACACATTTAACGAAGCGTCAGCGACAGAACTACAAGCAATCATATCATTAATAGAATCCCAGACGCGCAACGTTTAAGCGCAAGCTGGCCACGGCTCTGTGCGAGAGCGAGACAGACAGCGGCTAATAAGTATTTTATCGAAGAAGAAAAATTCACGCACAATAAATTTTTGTCGTCATTAAATCATCGCATCGCATCGCATCGCATCGTCGTGCATATTTACTCGCACTGCGTAACGTTGAAATGTAACGAATGTTATAATGCTGATGACGCTGAGGATACTGAGAATGTCATTCACAATGTGTAAGAGGAGTGAAAATTTTTTGCACAACAGGAAAAGGAAGTGTATTGGCGCAATGTTGCGCAATCAAGGCAGCGCCATATTTTTATTCTTTTCATAGCATTTTCAGAAGACATTTTTCTTTCATTGTGTTTTCTTTCTTGTTGTTGTTGTATGTCAGGACAACAACGTAAATGAGCTGAGCTAAGTTGAGCTGCGCAACCCACTTCCTACTGCTGTAAAATGTCATATTGCTTATGACGGAAACGGATGCGGTTGGCGCGGACGCCAAAAGGAAGTCAAAGCAAAGTAGCAACAAAAATGCAAAAAAAAAAAATAAAAAAAAAAACGTACAACGTTTTTGGTTATTAAAATGAAACTTTTCTTTTCGTTTATAAACATCAGTCTGTAATGTTTTTGATTGCCTTTTGTGCATGTGCAAAACGTTTTTTCTTTTTCAGTTTTTCTTATGCTCGCATATATGTATATAGTACATATACAGATATATAAGTATATATTTTCTTTTTTCTTTATTATTTCTTTTATATATTTAAATATCTTGTCAGTTCATTTTTCTGCGTCGCAAAAAAAAATAATAGAAACGCATGTATACAGTCTTATATGCCGTAAGCAAAAAGTGTGCTGCTGACAGTTGACTTGAAGAAAGAAAAATAAAAATATGTTTAATTTATTTTACAAACAGTAGAAAGATACTTCTGAGCACAGTAATAACCTAATTTTCACAAAATGTCGCTTATTATATTTTTAAGGCTTTACCGTGGGCTACATGCGTATGCAATTGGCTTCCTTTATCATACCCAACTGAGTATGTATATACCAGTTTAAAAATTTTCAAATTCAACAAAAAGAAAAAACAACTTAGCTCTGAAAATCCACTTCAAAATCAATCGACAAAAAATGATTCAGACAACGGCAAAGCGAGCAAGCAAGAGCTCCTAAAATATTTTATTAATTATTATTTAATTTTTTTTGTTTTTCTAAGTAACTAAATTCGCACAAGATGGCAACCATAATAGCGCCAGAGGTTGACATGCTAATGGTCTCGAAGAGCTCACGCTCAAATCGTAGTGCCATTTTAGGCTTTGCACCAAAGATAGGATTGTCAATTGTGAACTACAGCGAATTGGATAACATTGACAATTTTTATCTGGAGTGTCAAAGTTATCGGGACTATTATCGTGATCCGTATAATAAGCTTACACGGCCAGAGATGTTCCAACGTCATCAGGGCAAATGTGGCGTGAAACTAGACAGAAGTGTGGAGATGCTCAGACGCCCCATCTCGTGGGTTGTCGAGCCACAGCCGGTGGTTTATCCAGTCGAGTACAGTCGCAATATGAATCTGGATGATTATTGGTCAATTACCGGACGTTACAATCGCAATTCGTGCATTAAGTACAAACGTTAAGTTGTCCATCTGTGAAGTAGGCTGCTGTATTTTTTATAGTTTCAGTTTAGAAAAGTGCAATTACTGAGCAGGGAGTATAGCAATTGCCAAAATTATTATTAATAAAGATCAGTTGATTATAAAATGTATAGTTTTTTTTTTTAGTGGATACAATTACGGCTTCATTAGTCGGTTTCAGAAGGAAGACGAGCTTCTAACCAGGCTCATTCTGAATAATATGGATCGAGTTTATAAAGCACTTTAGACGAGTTTACAAGTTTAGTTTCGGAGGTCAATAAAGGATGACTGACACGATCTAATTAAAGTCCAAAGAATAGCCCTACTTTCAAGTAAGGTGATCTTGAATTCAAAATAAATGGCAAATCATAGGTTATTGGACATGTCATAAACTATAAAACTTTGCCACTAATCTGACAATAGGAATGCTGCACACACACACACAAACAAACAAGCAAACATCTCTCATAATAAAATTTTATTTAGAAAAAGCACATAAAAATAATATTTTTTTGCCACAAATAAAACGAGGTAAGGATAAAAACCGCAACAACAAAGGCAAATAAAATATATTTTCATAGTTCACTACAAAAGTCTTGCAATAAGAAATCAAAAATCGATAAAAATCACACGAATATTAATTCGAAGAAAAGCAAAGACCTTGCCACAGGCAAATCTTGAAAGCGTTCGAGTTCGAGTTCGCGTTCAGGCTCGCAATCGCGCAAAGCCGAGAGAACAAGAATATTTTCGCGCATTTGTAAGTTTTTTGCCAATACGAAATTTATAGGTTCCACAAATGCGCCAAGGAACTACGAAATAGTTTTCAATACACACCAACAACCGGCAAATGTTAGCCAGAGTCAGTCGGGCAGCCAGCCAGCCAGCCAGGCAGGCTGCTGTGACCGTAAGCCGCGTAGCCGGCCAAGCGAAATTTCGTGTGAGAATGCAACGTGCGCCAAAATAAAAGCAACAAACAAACAACAATAACAAGAAGAAGAAGAAGAAGTAAGCTGACTGCCTACAAGAGCTTAGTGTGCCACCATATGTGCGACGAAAGCATAGCCAGACTCGATTCAACTCGACTACACTTTGTCAAGCAGAAATAATATTAAGCTGAAACGTAGACAGCAAACGAGCCAATGAATGGACAATTGGACAGACAAACTGGCAGACAGTCAGTCAGGCAGACCGACAACGCAAGTTAGCCTAAAAACAAAAGCAACGAAAACAACAACAACGAAATGAAATAAAACAAAAAACTACGGGGCAACCCCGAGTTCAGCAACAACAACAACAACAATAAAATAAAACACAAGAAACGTTAAGCAAAAACTCAAATCCAATGTGGAGTCAACAGCGTCAGCGTCGGAGTTAGCAGCCGAAATGCAGCTAATCCGCACAGACACAAACGCACACACAGACACAAACACATGGCAGCAGTAGTCACTTTAGCCAAAGCCCCAAACCCCCAAAGGCAAAGGCAAAACGATCGATCGTTGCGCGTGTGTTGTACGTGTACTTCCATGGAAGTGGTTCATGCTACAAAATAAAATGAAAAAAAAAAAAAAAACAAAATAAAAGAAACAAAAAGTCTTATCGTTGAACAAGATCAATATGCACGATATCAATATTCTTATGTTCTGGAAAAAATTGCAAAAAAAAAAAAAGAAAAATAATACAAAAATAAAAATGAAATCAGCTTAAGCCAAACTTTGCTTATAAGCCAAGTTTAGGCAACATTAAATTTTCGGTGCCTGCGCTAAATTATGCCAATAAAATTTTTTTTTTTTTTATTTTCATATTTTTATTATTGTTAGTTTATAGAGATTTGACTCTTCAGCAAAAAACACGAACGAAAAAAAAAATAACGAAACAAATCAAAAATATTTCAAAACATGACAAGAAGCTGAAAAATTTGTCGAAAGGCAACGTCAAAAACTTTCTTGGAAGAGTTAGAAGAGTGTGCAAAGCTAGCAAGGCTTCTGCTCTCAAAGAAATCAGGACACTTCTCACCAATGTGCACTTATACGCAAGTAAGGTACTTGTCATTTAATAAATTATAGTTGGTACACTCTGAAGTTAACACACTTCAGTAGACTTCTTTAGTATGCATGACTTTGATGTGGATCAAAAAATGCGACAATACTCTGCACTCAATTCACTTCAAACGAAGATTATACAAGTATCTGCAGCTACTCACAATTGAACTTTTTTGTATTCCAGCTAAACTTTGCAATTCTATAAAATTTGTACAACATTATTATTATATAAATTTAAGGTAATTTAATATAATCAATTCATCAAAATATAATTTATAATATTTTGCTTTCCTTTTGTTTTTATATCCTGTAATAAAAATTGGTAAAGTTATTTTTACTAAGTTTTTTTTTTTCAAGATTTTAAACTTTAGTCGGGTGTGCCCTGCTTTTCTAGTTATTAATGCAATTTTTGGCATCAAGGACTGAAACTATGCTTAATACGAAAACATTTGTCTTTATAGGGTATAGTGTTTATTTCTCAACCTCTTATGCTTTCCAAAATATTTATTTAAGCTGTATTTAAAATTCTTTTGCAAAAATATTAAAAACAAAAACAAAAGAAGCAAAAAAATAAAAAAAAAATCAAAAACAAAAATAAAAGTCACAATGAAACGATTTCATTATCAAAGTTAGATTTCAAAGAATTTCAAATATTTTTTTTTAAGCACAAAGGCAACATTTCAATACACATAACGTTTTGCGAAGCCAAGGCGGGGGTACGGAGCCAGTGCGAAGTCAGAGAGCGCCCAAAAGGTCGACAGCGTTTTGGCTGCTGTGGCTTAGTATTTATTTTTGTTGTTGTTGTTGTAGTTGTTGTTGTTGCTGACACAATGAAAATGAATGTCGCATTTGCATTTTTAGCATAGCATATTCAAATGCAATCGTTTGCTATCGATCGCCTCGTCGCGGCTCGTCTCGGTTCGACTCGTGGCACGTTTTGCTTGCAATAACATCGTGTTATCACCGATTGCTGTTACGAGGCTTATTACGAATACGTAAGCAGCAAATACTACCCAGCGAGCATAGGCGGCAGTTACTCGTACTAAGCGCAGTCATGTCGCGCTGTTTAGTGGCTGCCTGCCTGCCTGCCTGTCTTTTTCTTTTTTTTTTTTTGAACAACAATTTTCGTATTTGAGTATTTTATTTTTACTACACTTTTTTTTTGTTGGTATTTTTGGTGTGTTACATTGCTTGTCAGAAAATTGTCACAGCGTGTCGGTATTCACACGAACTTTATGTTTGTCAACACCTAAACTTTTGCAGGCAAAAGATACTTAAACACGATAGCAGCAAATGCGCTTAGATGCCTGCCACTTTGCGATAAAAGGCGGCTATGTGCATTTGTAAAGCATTATGGACAAAACAAAATAATTAAATTGCATATTCCCAACAGTTCTATTAGCGCCTAGTCATAAATTAGTTAGCTAAGCGCAGTTGGGTCATAAATAAAATGGTGAAAAATCAAAAGGAAAAACCGCATCAATTTATTGCCAAGGCAGGCATTGACTCTGCAAAGATTTTTGCTTACGCATCGCTTAGTTTATTAAGTATCCGCATGATTACAGACGTGCACGCATGCGCATACGCGCGCGCGCGCACTGTCTAGGGTCTGCGCTACAGTTTGTCATTCATTACAAGCGTCAAATGCCCGAACCTACCGCATGCGCACATTAATAACAATTTTCTGTCAAAACCTGCGGCAGTTTTCAATCAAAACTCAACTCAAGCGTATACGATAATGCAAGCGAATCCCCATGTACCTAGTTCATGTTGCATGTTTTCTCTCTCTCTTCCTCTCTTTCTCTGTCTCTCTCGCGCGCTGTAGCTTGTTCTACTTTTGGTTTGATTTGGTTTGCACTTGCAGCAGCAGCAGCAACGCAGCGTAAGGATACGTTATAATGAGCCAAGCAAGCCAAGCCAAGGCAGCACAGTATTGAACAAGAAGTTGGCGAACTCCACAGCACAGAGCTGAGTTCATTGTGCGCAGTTATGAAGTATTGCTGTATTGCTGTATTGCACAGGTGCGTTAGGCAGTCCACCAAGGGCAGCCAGTTGCTGCTTTAGTCTGGGCCTGCGCCTGTAAAAATACGCCACTGTGCTGGCGGCTGCTGCGGATCACGTATAGACACATCATTGTATTTATGGCACAATTTTTTGGCATAAAAACACTTGCATAGCTGACAAGCGGAATATCTTTTTTCTCGCTTGCGTGCAAACGTTGGACAATGTCAATAAAAATGATTTTACCTTTTGCTAGAAATGAATTATGGATGTACGCGCATGGTGCATGGTACAAAGCGCAGCAAAAAGGAAAAAAATTTTTAACAAAAAGCAGAATCCATGAACTTGCGTCTAATATGCCGCCGACAATGTAGCCATAAGATGCGCGCGCATACTGTAAGCCAAACAGACAGACAGACAGACAGACGGACAGAAGGACGGATAGTCTGTGACAATACGCTACACTTAAGCGTTTAATGTACGTCAAAACTTGTAGTCAGTCACGTCGTTTTGACTTAATGTGCCAATGCCAACAATATTGCAAGACTTTGTCAACTCAACTCGACTCTCGATCAATCGTGCGTTCGATCGTTTGTGGAGCGTTGTTTGCTTCTTACTGCCGGCATTGTGATATATTGTGCAGTGGCAGCATTTTGTTAAACGTGATCAATTTTTAATTGCCCATCTCGTATCAATCGTACCGTCTTCTTCGTCTTTGGCCACCGTCTGGCCGTCCGTCCGTCTGTCCGTCGCAGTCTTTATGCTGTTCGTTTGTCGCATGTCATTCAGTCAGTTACGCTACAATTGAAAGATTTATGCACCTCTCTCGAACTCAAACTCGCTCTGATTTCATGTGACTATCGGGGCTGCCTTTGTCTTAGCCCCTGCCTCTGCCCCTGCCCGTGCCCGTGCCTTAGCCTGCGCCAGTGCACACGTCTGTCTGACTTTAATAAATGTGTTCTTTATATGTTCCCATTTTGTCGACATTCATATACGCATGGCTATGCCGCTATGTCGCCGTGCCGCCAGCCAGCCAGTTTCTCGTTATGCCTGCGTTATGCGAGTTAAATTTTAATTAGGCGCTTAATTAACACTTTGCACATTGCGTTGCTTTACCGTGCTTTGCCTTGCCTTGCTTTGCGTTGTGTTGGCATTTGCGAAGCGTGCCAAGCAGCCAGGATCAAAGACACTAAGCCGACGCTTGGTGTGGCATAGTGTGCTAAAGGATAATGCATATTTATTTCGCCTTGCTTAATATTTTAAAATGCAACAATTTTCACACTAAGAAAATAGAGATCAAAAACATTTTTTCTTTTATGCTGACGCCGCACACACAATGTCGCATACACACACTAACGAGGCTCGATTTTGTTGCATAAACACATAACTTTAACTAGTAAAAACTTATATAAAATGAGTTAGACTTTCTAGGTAAGAACTTGGCATAGCTGACAGTATAATTGGCAGACCTGCTAGACAGTTAAAGATGGTAATGAAATTCAATATTCTTTGCCAATTCAGCATTTGAAAATTTTTTAAGTTTGCAAAAAAAGATTTGCTGAAAAAACTTAAAATATGATTTTTTTAATCATTTAACTGATTAATTTTTATATTAGTAATTTTAAATTATATGCAACATCTAATAAATGTTTAGACCTTGAAAGAAAAGAAAATGCATTTATCAGCCTAAATTAATCCCAGAATTAATGTGATCTATATAAAAAAACAAAACAAAAAAAAAAAAAAAATATAGAGACAAAATATTTTCAATAAAGAAAATTGTAAAAACTCGTAAATTATGCATAAAACGATTCATTAAGATTCATTTACAAAAATGATAAATTTACTGCAGTGTGCAAACAAAAGCAAGCATCAAATCACTTGCAGAACTTTCGACAAAGTCACACGGGGACGTTGGCTACAACTCCGACGACGCCTGCGACAACGGCGCTGGTGACGACGACACACTTTCCATTTAATAATAGAAATCCCAGACGCACGTCCGCCCAAAACTCAAATGCAGACGCGCCGACTGCTGAAGCTCGATTGCAGCAAGTACGCAAAAAATTACGACGGCGGCGACGGAGACGGAGACGATGCTGATGACAACAACACACTACAATAATAGCAACAACAACAACTGAACGCAGTGGCAGCCAGTGAAAGCGAAAGAAAAAAAAACGTATGAATGAATGACTTCAACACGTGTCAGCGAACACCGCAACAATAATAACAACAACAACAACAATAACAAGAAAAAGCTATGCAGGTCGCCGACGCTGGGTCTTGCCTCTTGCACACTTCATAAATTTTCGACAGCGGAATTGAAACAGAAACAGTTATTATTACAGTTATGATTGAGTGTGAAAGAGAGTCAAAAGCTATTGAGCTACCGGCATGCACTGCCAGCGGATTTCCTCGCAGTAGCAACAGCCACAACAACAACAACACCAGTAGCAGCAGCAGCCAAGTCGACAGTAGAAAACCCCAGCATAGCCTCTTTGCCTATGATGTGCTTTGCAGCGGCGCAAGGCAAGTATGCCGCACTCAGCCATACGGAAGCTAAGCCCAACAACAAAAAAAGGACGCAAGTGCGCAGGATATACACACACGTACGTACGGAAGGATACACAGGAAAGAAACCGCAAGCAAACACGAAACATTGGCAATAAAGACGAACCAAACCAAACCAAAGCAAACCAATGCAAAGCAAAGCAAACCAAATAAAAAAAGAAAAGGACGAAAATATAAAAAAGGTGGCAAAGCAAAAGGCGCAAAACGGGGATTTACGCGCAAAACAAAGTTTTGGCAAACAAACGGACAGCCGCAGAACTCAAGAGAGCGACTCTGGCAATAAGGACTAAGGAGTGCGTATGGCTAAATACGCCAAAGGATACACGGCAGCCAAAGCCACCCTCATTCATAGTCAGTCGAGTCAACGCTTTTCGAGTGGCGGAAAATATAAATAAAAATATGTGCATAGTGTTTGCAACTTCTTTTTGGCTGCTGTTGTTGTGGTTGTTGTTGTTTTTGTTGTTTGTATGCTTTTGTTTGTTCACGCCAGGCACGCCGCAATCAAATCATCTGCCAAGTTTATGATTTATTTAACTTTTTTAATTGACTTTTTCCTCAAAAGTACTTTTGCATGCATGCGTCTGCCCCCGCCACATCACTTCTGCTGCCATTGACAAGGCCAGGCAGGCGCGTTTTAAGCTTGGTGCGTATGCAAGGATAATGACAAGTCTTTCATATTGTTGTTAGTATTATTATTATTATTCTGACGCAGTCACTCACACTTGCTACTTGTTATCGTTGTCATTGTTGTTGTTGTTGTTGTTAAATACGTCAGATAAACTTATCTCTGGCATTTAGTCTGAACTTGACATTGGCATATTTTAGCAAAACTAGATTTGGGCTAAGTTTGTTACATATTTAGTAAGAAAATCAACCCCAATGGCTAAAGAGGCGTTTAGTTAACAAAAAATATGCTCTCAGGTAGAAAGTATGCTTAAGTGAGGCTGTCTTTCAATTTATTAGTATAGATTTAGTTATTTTTATGCGAATTGTCTATATGCGGTTTTCCATACAATTTTTTGCGGATTCTTTTTTTTTACAAAATTTCAAAGTTATGCGATTTTTTTTGCTTCCGTATTTTGTATGGGATTTCCCTTGCGGTTGTTTTCAGAAAGCGAAGAAAATTACTAAATATCTAATTTTCATATAATGCCTAAGTAAAGTAAAGTGGTTTAACTATTATTAATCAAAAATAAACAAATGTTATGCATTTGATTTAAATTTATTGAAAATTTTTAAAAAACTTGTTTCTTCAAAAAAGTTTAAGTATTCACTGCTTTGATTTTTTCCAAGTTGATGTCGACTTTTTGGGCTTATGTGGAACGTATCTACCGCATACAAAAAAAAACACTGAATGTACCTACACTTGAATCAATGTTTAGATCAAGCCACCATGAGAAGAGGAAGACTGACATAAGCATTGCACAGCATTTAGTCAGTCATTACTGTGGCTCAGCGGTTACAATTAAGAGATAAAACATTGCTGCATATAGAGTAATCTACTCTAAAACACGAGGACAGTTTGTCAAGTCAGTGACTTTTTGAATTTCGCGTATTATAACTTTAAATGCATCACTTCCCTCGTAAGGTACTATTTATACGACATTTCGACACAAAATTTTCATTTTCATGCTTTACATATTTGTACAATACTTCTTATGATAGACTTATGATATGGATTTTAAAATTGAAATTAGTATTAAATGAGTCCACTTTGAGTTTATTCCAATCCAAAAAAAACCCTTTGTCATTGAATTTAGAAAATTTGCCATTAGTATTGTGTTCAATTTGTGATATTTGTGCAAAATGGCAAATTTTAACTTAGACACACCATCGAATTTTTTATTGGCGGTATCTGAGCCGTGGCACTGTGCAACGGTGTTAGGCTCTATTGCCCACAGTTCGAACCCCGACGGTGACCTTCTGCTTAGCACAGGTTATATTAGCAGAAGTAATTTTTAAGCCACAGAATATGTCTCCTTAGTAATAACAGTCGACTTTAGGCTGGAGGTCCCTTCTACATATTAATATCCACACACAGAGAGATCCCTTTGCTTTATTGTGGAGACACAGGAAATGACGATGATATGGGATATTGAGATACTGCTTAGTTGGCTATAAAGCGCAGTAAAACTGCTCGCACTCTTTAAAATTCAACGAAATTAATTAATTTTTGACACAAACAGAACTGAAGAAGTTAAAAGTGCCGTTTAAATATGTTGAGCACCTTAGTAGTTTAGTCTTTATAAAGTTGTAGGGATTAAAAGTTGACGCTAACAAAATAAAGTGTAGAGAACACAGTATGATCAGAATTATACCTACATACACATGTGACTGAAATCGGACAGTTTTTGTGTATCTCACCCAGCCGCATTGTTAAAAGAAAAGTCCTGTGATGCGACAAATCATGTGTACAGCGTAAACATCCGTTCAAACTTTATTTAATGGCCGCCATTTTCCGTGCGATTGTGTAAATACATTTCCGCAGTACCAATACAAGGAAAAAAAGAAAGAAAAAGGCGAAAAATAAAAACGATTTATTACAGAGTTTTGTATTATACATGTATGGATGTGTGTGTGGGTTTGTGTGTGTCCTTTTTACTGGACGATATTTCCGGCGACAATAAAAAATGGAAAATGAATGGGAAAAGTTTGCAGCAAACTTTGGTAAAATAAAATGAAATGAAGAAAAAAAAAACAAACATAATTTACGCACGCCAAATAAGAAAGACGACATTTTTTAATGAAAAACATACTTTGACCGTACGGAGTTTTTCAATAGAAACCTCAGAGATACAAAACAACAAATACATAAAAGAAACGCAAATAAGCACAAGATCTTTTCTTGACGTGCATGTGACCCAATTATGTGTAATCATAATCATGAAATAACAAAAAATAACAACCAACAAGAAAAGAAAAAAAAAAAACGAAAAATGAAGCCAGGCTAAACTTATAAACTTATGTAAGGCATATTTGTATATAGCTAAGCATAAGCATAGCAAATAGTTGACAAGAAATGTCAGTTACAAATGCAGACACACGGACAGACAGACGGGTCGAGGCGGTCGAGAACAAAACAGCAAAGCAGTGTACACTGTACAGTAAACAACAGAACAGAGGAGGAGAAGGAACAGCAGAAGGTGGAAGAAGAAGAGCAACAAATAAAATGCATGAATAAATGAAGCAACGTCTGACAGCATACAGTCAGCCATACTGTGCTTTGTGTTAAAGTGTGTGTATGTGGGCGTGGGTGTGGATGTGGGTGTGTGGGTGGTTGGCTGGCAGAGCTGCGTGTATAACAAAAATAATAATAAACAATATGAGTAACAATTTCAATTTCAATGCGACTGACAGCCCCAGTCAACAATGTCCATACAAAACCGAACGAAGAAACATTCTGAGCATGAGCTCATATACACAGGACTAAAGGCAACAGCTATAGATACATCTATACAGTTTATATAATTACATGCGGGTGTGTGTGTGTGTGTGTGTGTGTGTGTGTGTGTGTGAGCGATCAAATCAATGCGACGACGCTGCTGACAACAAGCAACAAACAATTGGCACAACAAATGAGTTAATGTGCAGACAATTTCCATTATATGCACGTTACATGAAGACAGACCCGTCCTTGTAGTCCCTGCTGTTGCTGCACTCGGACAACTATCATGCGCTTTTGTTCATGCATGTGTCGTCCTTTGGCGTATCCTTATAAGTTCAACACAAATGCGCCACAAATTGCTCAAGTGGCGCTGCACGCTGCTGTTGCCTATTGCCTGCTCCCAGTTGGCAGTTGGCTGCTGCCTTGCGTCATTGCGTGCATTGTCAGGTGAATGCGCTCATTATGGCCGCATGCTTGTGGCAAATGCGACCGCGTACTTCTCGTCTTGCCTTGCCTTGCCTTGCCCAGACTTGCTTTGGCAAATTGCAGCGTTTTGTGGCAACTAAAATAATTTGCGTTGCCTTTGTGCCGTTATAATGCTTATAAAGGACATGCTTAATTGGTTTTTGGCGCAGGAAACAACAATGGACAATGGACAGTGCTGCCATCCAATGTATTTTAAGGCATATTACATATTTTGGCATACGTCTATTGTCTGCTACACAAACACAACACACACACACACACACACACACACACACACACATGCACACTGTAGGTTCTTTTGTTTTCTGGGTGTATATTTAATTAAGTATGTCAAAGCAACACTCCCACGTTCCATAAAACCAAACTGCCATGTCCATGTTCATGTCTATGACTGTATCTGTGTCTGTGCTTGTGTATCTGTCTATGAATGTGTGTGTCTATTTCTGTTTCTATTTCAATTTCGTTGTAGTAATAATATCAACTTTAACTTAAGCCAATTACGCGAAACACTTAAACCCGGAAAACTGTTTTGCATTCGCATTACAAATGCACAAAGCGTTTTCACACAACAACAGCAACAACAGCAAGAGGGCAACGCAACAGCGCAAAGCCAAACGTTATAAGTCCCAAGCAGACAACAGGAAAAGGCAAAAGCAAATAAAAGAGACAAAGAGCAAATAGATAAAAGTCAAAGACATTTTAAGCAAACAATTACGTATAAATTAATTAACTTTCATTAATTAATGTGCATTAAAAGTCAAAAAGTGAAAATAAATGAGACAAGTCAGAAGAAGAAAAGCAAAAAACAAGAAAAAAGGAACAAAAAATGACGCCCACGTTCGTAGACAAATACTTGGTCGAAATGCGTAACCAATTTGCATAAATATTTAACTGCTGCCTCTGCACTCCCCGCTCAACGCTGCCCATGACAGTGGAATGCCTGAAAACTGTTACAGCACTTTAAAATGAAATGGCGCTTAGCTGCCTGAGCCACAGCTAGGGGTGCGCTGGCAGCGTGGCCTAACTTGGCCAACGTTTGTGTGTAGGGTAAACGAAGCCAAGTCGCTGACGGACACTTACATATGCATGCACATGTGTACTTTTGCATGGTTGTGTGTGTGTATGTGTGGCATGTCTGCTGCCGACTGTCATTTAAAATGCCATGCACGCGTTGCCTGTTTTCTTTTTTTTCTTTTTTTCTTTTTTCCTTGGCTGATAAGGGTTAGCTAATTTATAGGTCAATAATTGTGCATGTACTACAACATAATTAGCCATTAGTGGCAGGCAGCGCCGAATTCAACACATGCCGCCGCACTAAAATCCACAAACAATTCTAAGCGAAGTAAAAATTAATCAAAAACAATTTTGCGCATTGTTTATAAACAGAAGCAATCAAAACTTGTTAAACCCAAACTAAAGAAAATGAAAGCAACAGAAAAGCAAAGCCCATATACGTCAAAAATTTAAAGTTAACATAAATTATATTTTGTGCTTTGGAAAATGCATCAAATGCGCATAAAAAAAGCCAAAGCTGTAGGTGTCAATGCTACATTTACGCTTTTCCACACGAATTGCGCTTTCCGTCGTTGCGCTACAGATGTAATGCATATGACATCACAACATTGACAATATCTTTGTCACACAAAGCCGCAGGCAGGCTGCCGACTCAGAGTTATTATGGACATAAGAAACAACATATAGAACGTAATATTTAACTTAAGAAAATTTAAGTTATTTAATGTATACGCATCGATTTGATTCTATTCGCATTTGTGGGATTTTAAAGTCAATGAATAAATTAGAATATATAAATATGATAACAATTTATATTCCAGAAATAGCTAATAATAATTAGTTCAAGTATTTAAAACTTCAAATTCCGAGCTAATCCCATCTAGCCAGCTGATGGATTACAGTTTTCATGAATTTATGAATAAGAGATAAAGGCTTCAATATTGGGTGATATAAAAAGTATCCGCGGTTTTTTTTTTTTTGTTCAAATTTCTATCAGTGTTGAACTGCTGTGGTCTGCCTTTTCAGTGACTGGCCAACCAAAGTGAGGTTCCCTCACACCTTCCAGTTATTTTTATAGATAAAAAAAAAAAACATCACATAATATATTTCTTTAGATATTTCACTCACTTTCAAAACAATAAGTTTTTACACAAGCGATGATTTATAAAACTGTATCACAAAAAATGTTTCCTAAAATGTCAACTTTCAAACACATGTTCGTTTAACACAATCGGCTTAGTGTTGCATAATATATGGGTATCAATACCGGCTAAACTGAGGATATATTTTATATCGTCCAATATTATTGTGCCCCATTTAGTTGTAACTATCATTTAACAAATTATTAAGTTCAGTTGGGTTACTTACCCCATTCTGTATCTGTTCTGTTTATCTTAAGTTCTGTTAATTAAGTCTCCATGTTAGCCTGCCCTTATGGTTGCTGTGATACCTGTTGTATAATAAAGCAGAATATATATTAAATTTAAATTTGTATTTTAACTTGCCTCTCAACATTGTTGTCAAATTAAAAGGGTATGAAATTCGCGTTGCAGCTTAAATAAAATGCTAAACGAGAAAACATGTCCACAGCCGCATTCTTTAATAAATTCACAATAAATGTCAAGCATAAAAAATAAATAACATTTTATATTTAAACATTATTCTTTTATTATTATTTGTTGCTATTGTGTTTGCTAATGTATCATTCACAATTCTATTAGAAAAAAGAAAATAAATCCGAAGCACCAAAGGCAGTGACAAGTGTAAAAATGGCGCCAACGCAGTTTGTTTGTCTGTTATTAAAATATTAATGAGACACTTTATAATATTGAAATAAGCATATAAAAAATTCTCTTGTGGCTTTTATGAACATAAATTTTTATTACAATAAGGGCAAATACTGCAATTGTTTAGAATTTAAAATTAAGCTGTGTTGGCGTATATGATGAATTTCTATGTATAGTATGTTAATTATAGATTAGAAAATTTAAGTTTCTGCTTTCCGCAATTTAAATTACTCTACTAAAACTGAATGCTCCTAACTGGCCGCGAGTTAGTTAAAATATTCCTAAAATCAATGCAACCCTCAAGAATTTAATTAACATACAAAGAGTTGTCGGTTCATTTTTTACTTCAAAACTGAAATGCAAGTTACTTGATTTGTTTTATTTTAATTTTTTTATTTCAATAGTAAAACAAATCCGGCAGTTAATGCAATCAAAGCAATAAAATGTTATTGAGCCATTAGCAATGCTTTGAACATTTTATATATATATATAAACTTTTTTTTTATTTTGTACGTTTTTGCATTAGTAACTAATTTCACAAAAGAAAGCCATGGTCCACAACTACAAGAAACTGACTATTGTCTGGCAGCCAAATACACAAGCAACAAGTGGCGCCATCTTTTTTGATGACCACACAATAAGCCAATAGCAAGAAAATGCTTTTTATTTAACTTTTTCTAATTTTGTTATTTTTTGTTAATTTTTTTTTTTCACATTTCATTGTTTATTTAGTTGGTTAAAAAATTTTCAACTAATCAAAAGAGAAAATTTTAATAAATTGAATTGCATTAAAAGCAACAAACATAATAATCAAAATATTTATCTTTTCGATCGTATAATATCGAATTTAATTAAAATATTTTCACACATTAGCTCATCTAATGAAAGATATTCAAATATTTTTACGCTGCGCTGTGATTCATTTGCGCTAAAGCGATTTTTGCATGCCAAGAGTGAAATCATAAATAATTGCTACAAAAAATGTTATTAGTAGCGCATTAAGCCGTTAACGCTTATTAATTTGCTTTTAGTATTTTTCACATACATAATTATGCCCATTATTTCAAATACCAAAAAAATTCAAAAATATATATAAAATCGAAGAAAGATACTTGAGCTGTTTATTTGCAAAATTTTAATAAGATTTTCAGAATAGCTAAGTATGACTAATTTTCTTTTTAATACACAAGATAAAGAAGAGCATTAAAGTGATCATCAGTTGTGTTTTCACTCATTTTCAAATGCTTACTGCAGAAAAATCTCCCATAACCGGATACCCATCATCGCGATGGTTTTATCCGATTATGGGAACGGATTTTTGTATAGGAAAAAAAGCTGTCCATTTTGAAAGATTTCGCTGTATTACCAGCTTCCATACAGCGATTCGCTATTTTTCGTTTTAACCTTTATAGTTTTGTTTGATGATCAATATAATTTATAAGTGTAATAACTATTTGCCTCACATCTTTTATCACTTGTCTAAGAATTCTGCTAAGATAGTAATATTCTTTCTCTTTTATTTTTTTTCCCCCGCTGAAAAACCCGATTCGAATTATGTGTCTGTAAACATTGGTATTAATACTGCAAAAAACTTACCAAAGGTAAACTAAATAATTAAACTCAAGATTAAAAATGTTGCCCTTACCTATGGATATTCAAAGTAAGTTTAATTTAGGTTTACTTTTCGTAACACATGATGCTTTACAAATTCAAAAATTCCTAAACCTTTTATTTAAGAAACTTTAAATCTAAACCATATTTTATACACCTACGAAATTATCTTTCAGATAATGACAAACTTGAATGTCTATTAACGTTTCTATATAAATCTGTCAATGAAAGGCATTAAAAATAAACAGAACCATAATTGAAAATATTAAAAATTCAAAAATTTTTTATATGTTAAAGTCTTGAGATTATCTTTCATTACTGCTACTATTTCATAATTTTAGATTGTCCAGACAATTTGAATAATACAAAGAATAAAAATTCATATACAATAATAATAATAATGACAACAACAAAAAATATACAACAAAACGACAACAACAACAAGAGAAAAAGCAGAACAACAGCGACAAGAAAGAGCCAAAGCGTCGTGTAAAAGAAATGAAAAGTTTAAAACCTATAAAATTTTAAATTGATTGTTCAATTAATCTTAAAAAACTTGACAACGTGTGTCTGCCATAGCAACAACTACAACAACAACAAGAAGAACAACCAAAAAAAAACGACAATATCGGCGTTGAAGACGACCAAGACGACGTCGATGTCGATGTCGGTGCAGATATGTGTGCCTGCCTAGCTGTTGTTGTTGTTGTTTTTGTTGTCGTTGCTTTTGACCAAATGCTGGCTGAGTTTGTTGTTGTTGTTGTTGTTTCTGTTATGTTTGCTAGTCATATACGCTTAACGTTCTTATAAGCAACCGGGAAAAAAATCTGCCAACTTATAATGAATCGCAGGTATTTTGTATTAGGAAATATTCATGCGTCTGCGTGCGGAATCAGATGGTCGGTCAATAAAAAAGAGCGCATAATGCAATAAACGCAAGTATTTTGATTTGACTTGTACAAAAGCCATAACGCTTAAGGATTATTGATAATAAAACAAATTTTGCTAAGTTGTATTTGGCAGTTAAATTAAATTCAAAATGTAAGTAACATAAACCTTTAGGACACTGCAGATTGACATATTAGATGAACAATGCACCGTAAGCTTTTATTAATAATATAAAAATGGTTATTAAAAGGATACAAAAATTAATTTTTGATTGCCATAGAAATTTTAAGATATGATGAATGGGGCCACAAGGCAACCAGAGTTAAAAGAAAGAGATTATTGTAGATGAAATGTATTGTATAAAACAAAGTTTGAACACACGCGGATGTATGCCTTAAGATTACAGTGAACTGTATATTTAAATTCGCTTATTCCAAGTTAATTAGTTTATACTTAAGACTCAACTAAAAGGCGACCTACAAACCGCACAACAGAAAGTCAAAAACTTCGCATTTCCGACTGCTGCAGCTTGCCAAAAAGGAGAATAAAAAGCCAAGCTAAGAGCAACGAAAAAAAAAGAACGACACCAGCTACAAAATGTATCCGCAATCCAGGCTGGCTTTGTCACGCTGCTGTCGTGCGTGTATCGGGTTACGCCAGCAGCGCAGTGCGTGTGAATATTTTTTGTTAATGCCATACGATGCGATTGGTGAATGCGTTGCATACAATAAATAATAACAACAACAGCAACAATGAAATGCACAAAAGATCAGCAGACAACAGCAACAACAACAAGGCAAAAAGAACACAAAACAAATGATACAAGAGACAAACAGACAGACAGACGGACGTAATACGTATGCGTACAAAAGTGTTTCGCGTCTGAATGCATTCAATATATTTCATAATTTTCAGATCGTCAATTAATGTCCAATATTTTTTTCAAGTTATTGTTACTTTGTGTATAAGGTATATGTGCAAGTGTGTGTGTGTATGTGCGCCACTCTTTCGCGCATTGTTGCAGTTGTCAAGCGTTTCATAAGTTCTTTATTATGATTATTTTCAAGTTTTGTTCATAATTATTTATTATGCATGTATTTTTTGTATTTTGTGTTTTTCTTTTTGGGAATTTTTTTTTTTTTTATTTTTTTTTTAAAGTTGCATTATGATTAGTTCTATGCCAACACAGCTTTTTGATAATCATCAAAGTTCAGACGCCGCCACCAACGTGCCCCCCTGCAACTTGTCATAATCCTTTTAATTACTAATCAGCATACAACGATTAAGAAAATGAAACCAACGATCAGCCGATCGAGCGAGCGATCAAGCGATCGACGATTAACGATAAGCATACAACACGACGACAACGATCGGCAACGATCGGACATTATCATTATGGATATCAGCGACTAAAAAGCGTTAAATGAAAACCGATCCTTATGCCCGCGACAAAATCATCAGCGTCGCCGAAAATTGCCGCTCATCTGTCTGATGTCGTCGCTGTTACTCGTATCTCACGCACTGACATTCGCTTGATCATCATTCGCTTGTTGCTGCTCATTTTCGGTTGGTTTTTTATTTTTTTTACGAGCAGCAGCAGCCAACAGCGCCAGCGCCAAGTGGCAGCAGCAGCCACAGCAGCAGCAGCTAATTTTCATGTTCAACTATTGATGAGTTTGGTGTCTTTTGTTTTTGTTAATGTTAATGTTGTTGTTGTTGTTGCTGTTGTTGCCTCTCTGTCGCACTGCATATGCACATTGCATGGGTATTGTTGTTGTCGCTTGCTGTCGTCTCCTTATGCACGCGCACTCGCATTCATTTTATTTTATAAGACTCTCGCGGCATCATTAACATTTAAAAGATTTAATCATCAAACATGGCGCTGGTGAAAAACAGCCACTGCTCTTGGTAATCGTCTCATGTTTGTTTTGTTTGTGTTGTTTTGGTGTTTCGTTGTTTCGTTGTTTGTGTGCTCTGTGTTGTGTTTTGTGGCTTGTCGTACATGCGCTTTTATTGATACTTAAAAGTATCGACATGCGCTGCATAAATGCCTGCAGTTGCACACTTTGCTTTCATTTAACTTTAGTTCAGTTTTGTCTAAATTCAGTTTCATTAATCAAGAAGGCAAGGTATGTTTGGTTGGTTTGGTTTTTCTCACATCTCAAATGGCATTAATATGCAGAATTTCTTAAACTAATCAATTTAGCCAATGTGTGCAGATACGAAATGTGTTCATTCATCATCATTAGTGCAAAACGAAAACAGCAGAACTAAATGATGATCAATTTAAGTGGTTAAATTTCTAGCAAAAATACAAAACGAAAAAAAAAGAAAGATGAATTGTCTTGCTGTTCTATGTATTGACTACATTAAGCGGGACCACGTTCTTTGCCATGTTATTTGTGATTCATGCGAATGCCAGCAGTTAGTTATACATAGCCGGGAAGCACTTTTACTCGGCAGAGCCATATACCAAATTAACCTAAATTTCTGCACACCATAGTAGGGATCTATCAATCGAGCAACTCTGATATTGATAATAACAAAACTGAAAACTGTAGCTATTCTCAATTCAGTTCAATCTTTAAATCAACGCATAACTTTGACATACTTTCAGAAAGGTTTTCCTTATGATGCAGATATCCCTTGAGAAGTTTTATTATAAAGCTCGAATGTAATTATAAAATACCTGGTGAATAATTAAGCTACATAAATTATTTTCGTCAGTCAATATGCTTCAAAAATATTATAAATGACTGACGCTGTTCATAGCTTCAAGACGCTGCTTTTTTTCCAAGACCTCAACAAATCCGGAATATGTTTTTCTCTTTATGGTTTTTATCATTCTTTTTTTATGGAAATAGATAACAGTTAATTTAATTTGAACGGTACTACAAATTTAGACCCAAAACAAGGAGCAAATTAATCTTTAAGAAGTTGATAAAAACCTTATTTAGGTTGGTTAACCGCTATAAAAATTAAATAGTCAACGAAAACTCATTAAGACTTAATAATGTCTAAAAAAGGTGAAATAAGTTGCATAGACTATGACATAAAGCTGTTAAAGAAAATCGTGGGATATAAATTATTAAAAACTATGACAACTTCAACGGTGTACAGCTACACACACACGCACACACACACACACACACACACATGTATGCAGACAGAGTATACGCTGTCTGTGATACTTCGCTTTAAATTATGCCACACACAGGCGCAGACGCACAGACTAGGCAAGGGACGAGTGAACATGTTTTCAGGTACAAACTGCAAAATTAATAATATTTGTAATTTACAATTTTAAACGACTGATATTTCATATGGCGAAGGCGACTACGAATGCGAATGCGTATACGAACGCGAACTTAAAAACAACAAAAAACGAAAAAAGTATTTTCCCAAACATGTTCAACAGTTAATAAAACAAATAATTGCGTCGTGTACGCAATAAAAACGAGGTTAAACTGCATATACGCCATTGAGAAAGCCAACGCTAAGGTGGAGCATTGTAGGATTGTGCGAGCAGCAGCGGGCGCTGAGGGAATGCATAAATGCGAGACAGCCAGCAGACTGCCAATGCGTAGCAGTATAAGCTAAGACAACGTGAGCGACAGACATGCGTATGTATGTATCAGACCAACAGATAGGCAGACAGACAGTTAGACAGGCAGACAGCCAACAGTGGGCAGTGACATGCAGAAGCGTATATGGAACGCATGTAAAACTAATCACAGAACTCGGAAAGGTCTAGTGCAGACGAGTGTTTACCATTTGGCATAGCAATTGCGCAGCACAAGTGCCAGGGCAGCAGTAGCAGCAACAAAGCTAAAGACAAAGACAAAGACCAAGTAGAAGTAGCAAAGGCAACAGCAAAAGTTGTAGAAATAGAACCAAAAAAAAAAAAAACAAAGTAACTTAAATACAAGTGAAAAGAAAAGAAAAAAAAGTATAAAAAGCAACAACAACAAATATGGCCAAGCATAAAACAACAACTGTAAGCGGGACAGTGCATAGCCGTACAGGTTCATTCTCCCATAAACTTGCACAGCGGGTGTCGCTTGATATTTGGACGACATCCATGCGTCCATGAAGTGTTACGAGTGTGTGTTTGTGTGTGTGTGTATGTGTGTGTGTGTACACACTCGTATGCAGCCAAGACGAACAACGCAGGACACGGCTCGAAGCTAAGCCCAAGACCAAGAAAACACGACCAAAAACCAAGTAAAACTTTGCACACAACGCCTTTGTTCATCAATTAAGCTGTCTGTATGTCCGCTAGCCTTATGCTGCATATGTACTTATCTATATACATACATATATATATATATACATAAGTATTTGTGCATACCAATATAAACTAAATTTAGTGCTGCATATTGACCGATTGTAGCTGGCCACATGCAGCATTGACAGCATTTCAAGAAATTGTTATCGATACTTTGTCAGCACTAGGCTTATGTATGCTTGTAAATACATATGTATGTATGTGTGCATGTCATGTCGCAGTCTCGTCTGCCAGTTTCTCTTTCGATTTGTTTGCACAGAAGTCTGTGGTTTTATGTCCAAACTTGCGTTGTCCGCTGACTACTACAACAACAATGTCGCCAGCGCGAAAAGAGGTGGAGACAAAAGTTTGCCTCTACTGGCAATGTGCAATAACAATAACAACAAACATACATACATTTATGTACGTATGTATGTGCATACATACATATATTGCAAATCGACCGCAAGGAATTGAAATATGGCGAACTAAAATGTACACTGCCTACTGCCGTACATACTTACTTTGCCAAGGCACAGTATCAATGAAAATGGACGCCGTGTGTGCATTGGAAGCTGCTGCTGCTGCTCAAGCACACATAATTATCAACTGCGCAACTGTCTCACTGTCAACGCATTGTACTTTTTTTGTACAGGTATTTACTGCCAAATATACTATTTAAACAATATATCGCACTTTAATTATTATCAAGCTTAAACAAGACTAAAGTCTAACACGCACTTTTTCCCATTTAATTAATTAAACTAAACAACACGGAAAGCTTGATAGTGTTTCGAAGAGTAACCGCTGAGAACATAGCCACGAATAATTGCAACGGAAATAAAACATTTATGAAAATATCACGTCATAAATAAGCGCAAGTATAGAAAACTGATTAAATCAAAAGTAATATACATTGCCTATTTATTAGGCCGACTACTGGCGTTAATGCGACATTTTGATGTATATCGAATCAAAATAATGCGTAAACCAAATTAATCACGATTAAAGTGGCAACGTATGATGTACACAAAAAACCCCAACGGCAGCAACGAATTCTAAAAGCCTAATTAACGACATTAATGCCGTTTTAATGAACTAACCCACAACACAGCCGCAGCAACAAAAATGCGCATAATTTGCCTAATCTGGCAGTATGTGAAAACTTCAATTGTACATTGCGCTTGGAAAAAGGTGGGCCAGTCGATGACTTTAGTAGGGGTTCGTAGCGATTATCGCGCTCAATAAACAAAATGCGTAAAGACAAAAACAACAACACAGCATGCAAAACATGAATCGCATGGAACAAGTGCAGAAAATCGCACGCCAAAGTTAAACTTGCGCCAGGGGGCAGCATATGGCAAACAACTGAACCTTGGCACATTACAAACATATTTCAACTGTAAAGCGAATTTTCCTCAGATTAAAATCAGTTTTGCAATATGTTCAAAATGGTTTGACTAGCAACAAACGGCAGCAGAGTAAAAATAGAAAAATGCGAAATAACAAAATGAAAATCAATTCTACATACATGCCCATTTATTTTAACACTTTATTCATTAGTGTCACTTTATAGCCCCGCCCAAGCAGACGACAGCCGTCAGTTCGTACAATCCAATCAGTTGCAGCGTCGTCAACTTCAGCAGCAGCACGACTGTCGTCGCCGTCTTCTTCTTGTGTAAATGCTATTTAATGCAAATGTAATAAATCCACTAAATGTGATTTGGACGCAAAAGCGGGCACGAGCACGAGCGTGCGTAAATCGTATTTTGTTTGTTGTTGACTTTTTAGCTTTGCATAATTTAAAGACCACATCGCTGCGAACTTGGAAATCTTATAGAAAACACGCTGTCCGTCTGTCTGTCTGTGTAGGCAATAAAAACGCTTTGGCATTATCCTTTTATTTTTTTGGTAACGCAATGTCATTTATATTCATAGTTAAATATTATTGTGAGAACTTTTACATACGGTTGCTTGCTTCACGATTGCGCCAATGGGGTGGCAGTCAGCTTGGTTGCGTGCGTCGAGCAACCCTTTTTGGCATTCCTTGGCAGGTTAAATAAATGTTTTCATGAAAATGACTTTTTGACTCTGCTCCTTTCTAACAACAGGAAACAGTCTCTTTTAATTGTAACTAACAATTGTTTAACCACCCAATTTTTATTATCAACTTAATAATCAACCAAACAACTTGACCTCCGATTTTCCAATATGATACATCTTGAAGCTGCACTTGTTTCATTATACACCCACAGAGGCATTTAGTAGAATATTTTCTTAAATCAATTCTTTTCAATTTACTTTTAAAAAGTATTAAAATCAGAATGCCCCAGGGCAGCATTTAACGCATGTCGCACGTTAGCGCGATCCAGGATGAGGGCACATACAGCAAGCAACCCACAGTAATTGGACGACATGCGCCCCCACCCCCATACGCCACGTCGTAAAATGCAGCGCAAGCAGCCACCGCACAACCAAAACAAAAACTCAATTTAACAGTACACGGTTTGTGGTGTGAAAGCACATGTAAGTATATTTTCACCCTCACAGAACACGAAATCAGTGCGAAAATATGTTTGTAATGCATTTGAAACTTTGATAAGGGTGTTGAGAGCAAGTGTACGCCAGCATGGACTAAGGGCAAAAATTGTTGACACGTAATCTGTTGATATTGCGCCGATTTAACGATTAGTTAAAACATGTTATGCTTTCGTGTACTTAGAACATGATAGATGGTTTCTGCAGTATTGTAGTTCAATGAACATGAAATTGGAAAATTTAAAATGTTTTTCTTTTTTTTAACATTAGCATTTTATTGCCAAAATTAATTCGTAACTGTCAACTATGGCAAATGAGCTTAAAGGATTACATTTATTTGATATTATTTTGATTTTCTATGCTTACTTTAAGCAACGAAATTATTTTAGTAGAAACCAATAAGAAAATATTTAGATCTCTGTTTTTACAGAATTTATAAGTTATCATCAATCAATCATCGTGTGACGATGATATTTGTGCAAGAAAGCACTGCATTCATTTATTATTATTTTTAACAAAATGAAAATTGTGTTAAAACTTTTGATTAAAATATTTGAATGCTTATTCAATATCAATGTATTTATTATTTTAACCTTTACATTTCAATGAAAAAATTATCAATTTGTATACTATCGGCATGTACCGGCGTCGGCTGATACACAGCCAAGACGTGATCTCAACAACAAATTGCTTAAATATCTCGGCCTTTGTCTCGTCAATTCAACGATAAAGTATTCAAAATGCCATTGCTATGTATCAGCTTAACACTATCAATGTATTCTCTATTTTTAAAATTAATATTTTATTTATTTATTTAAGCATCGCTTATAACCTATTAAAAACAAATATATAAACTATACTTTTACAAGCTGTGGCTACGGGGCCTTAAGCTTAATTTTTATACCCTATACCAAAAAATGGTAAAGGGTATATTAAAGTTGTGCAAATGTATGTAACGGGCAGAAGGAGGCGTGGCAGACCCCATAAAGTATATATATTCTTGATCAGTATCGAAAGGCGAGTCGATCTAGCCATGTCCGTTTGTCTGTCTGTCTGTATGAACAAACGGATCTCGGAAACGGTAAGACCTACAACCACCAAATTTGGCACGAAAACTCTCTTAACCTATAGGCATAACAAGTTTACTTTTTTTTCGATATTCAACCTATAACTTATAGCTGCCATAGGAACGATCGGCCGAAAAACCACATTTACTGAGAAAAACTTTTTTGGTTATTAACAAATCGTTACCAAAGTTTGGATTTGATAATTTTAAGTAATATCTAATCATATATCTGATATATAAATATCGGATTACTGTAACATATAACTGCCATAGGAAAGATCGGCCGAAAAATTACTTTTGCAAACAAAAAAAACAATTTTTTTCCCTAGCGATACAAAATATAGACAAAAATATATATACAGTCAAACTTCCATAACTCGAATCACCATTATCCAAAGAAAAAGTTCGACTTATCGAGTTAAAGAGACAACAATGTATGGATATTGCACGCTATTGCCACTTTATTTAGTTCGAGTTATAGAAAATTCAAATTACAGAAGTTCGAGTTATGGAAGTTTGACTGTATATTGAATTGGGTACAGGGTATTCTATAGTCGGGTGCGCGCCGACTTTTATTTTAGCGTAACGGATAAAAGTCGAAAGATCCTACTGATGGAGCTACGGCTTATGTATTGCGTTTCTTTGCCACTACTATTATAGTTCGCCCTAGGTCGGTGACATGGTATAGTAAATAGAAGTTGACGCCATTTGGGCCTTTTTTTCTCTCAAACTCGGACCACTCTTGTGTGTTGACGTAGTCAGTAATCAGTGTATTCAACTGGTACTTTATAATATTCTGTCTGTCCTCAGTCCGTGACAAAAAATTGTTGTGCGGTCCGGTTAGCAGAAAAGCCTGCTAACTTGCAATATTTGCTTAGATCTGTTAGCATACAGGGTTGACAACGCATTCAAATCACAATGCAGCGCCAGCTGTTGTTACAAAAAAGTACTAATGCTTACAATCCTTAGTTACTTTCAATAACGAAAAATGGCTCAGATGTCATGTTGTCAAACTGGGTTTTGGGTAATCGCGTATCCCCGGTAAATGTACCGTGATCAGTACTGAATTTAGGTTATTGACAACGAATAGAGTTTGCAACCTTATATTGCACAGTTTTAGTTGCATTAAATCTGTCTTTTTCTCGTGTTTCATCAAAGGATTCATATTTCATAGTACTAACACAGAGTATGATTCGGAAATAAAGTAATGTAGTAATTATTAATGTGCGCACGGACGAACAGAAGTGTCGCAACTCAAAATTTAGGAGATATTTTTATTAGTTGTTATATTCATGATTGAATTCCAACTAGGTCGCAGTAGATAAAAGTATTTTATTTTTCGAGTTTAATGTATGTTTTTAGTGTCTTTTTATGTGTGTGTTGAAACCATATTCGGCCATACCGACTTCTTAAAAATCCGCATTTTATTTCAGACATTTTTTTGCGTTTTTTGAAAAATTCGTTTTTATTTTTTTGAGTTGTAACACTAGTTTCACAACAACAAAGGAAAATTCAGTGAGACAACTCTAGCACAGGGTTGTTGAAATCAATAGAAGAAGTAGCTGCTGACTGGCGTGCCTTTTGAGAACGATTTAAAATAGGCGCCTCTGCATTCATTTGCAATTTACTTAATCTTTGGTAAACAATCGATAAACAAAATTTATGGACAGATGAAATTTCTTAAATCTAAATTTGATTAAAATGCAGAGTGTAAGTGAGACAAAAATGAGTTTACAATTAAAATACTTACGATTTAAAGTTGCAGCATATTGATACCTTCTTCAAATGCCTGCCGGCAAAGAAGAAAAGCGAGGAAGTACAGACAAAGTCGCCGGCACAGCAAAAGAAACGCAGAGCGCGCGCTTTATCGAGCGACGAGGAAGGTGCTGTAGTGTTCGAAAGCCCACAAGCCAATAACAATAAACGCACACGCACGGAGCAAACCACGCCGCAAAAAAGTGAAAAGAAATCAACAAAGAAACCATCACTGTCAAAACTTAAAAATGCGCCAAAGCCAGAGTTGAAAAAGGTGGATCCGCTGACTCTGTTTGGAGGCGAAACGAAACGCGTGGAAGCAAAGAAGCCGCCCAAACCCAAGGAGCAAGGCGTCGTTGAGCTAGAAGATGAGAAGATTGATCAAAGTTTGATGGAAGTTGATTTGGACGCAAGCATACATGAACAGGAAAAAAAAGAAAATGGTCACAAGGTGCACGTCAATCAAAAGCTTAACGGTAACAGCCCCGCGAAGCAACTACCAATATCATCACCTAAGAAGTCGGATACTCCAGTAAAAATAAAGCATGAAGCGCCGTCATCACCTAAAAAGCATGTTACTCCAAAGCCGGAGAAACCAAAAGCAAAGAAAACAACGCCGCGCGCCAAAAAAGAAAAAGAACATGTGGACTTGGAATCAAGTAGGTGTTGAATGAATTTTAATTATTTATTTTGGTGTGTTGTCACATATGTCTTCTTTACCTTAGGTGTACTTTCCGATGAGGAACGACACGAACGGAAACGTATGGCTGCGATGTTATACCAGAAATTTAAGAACCGCTCAAGTTGCATAAATCACGGTTGCAAAGAGGTGCCCAAAGGCAAACCGGGTTGTCTAAAAGGACTAACGTTTCTCGTAACCGGCGTCTTGGAGTCAATTGAACGCGACGAAGCGAACTCGATTATTAAAGAATACGGCGGCAAGACCATGACTGTTGTGGGCAAAAAGCTAAACTATCTGATCGTGGGTGAAGATTCGGGTCCGAAAAAGCTAGCACAGGCAGAAGAGTTCAACGTAACCGTATTGAGTGAGGATGGCTTTTACGATTTAATTCGTGAGCGTTCAGGAGAAGTAGTAAAGTCGAAAGACATGGACATAGATGAACTGCCAACTACTAGTCCAAAGAATAAAAAACTCGAAAAGATTACTGCCAGCAAAGATGAAGTTGATGAAGTGGTAGCCAAAAAGCCAAAATTGGCATCACACAAAGTTAAGCAAGAACTGAAAGTGTCGCCCACAGGCATGACAAAGGTTACACCAAAACAAGAGACTAACAATAATAGCGAGATTAAAATAAAAACAGAGCCAGAAAATGTAGAATCAGCAACAACAGCAGATGCAGACTCATTGACTTGGGTAGACAAGTACAAACCGACTTCGGTCAAGGACATCATTGGACAACAGGGTGCTGCCAGTAACGTTCAAAAGTGAGTAGCTTGACTTAATTATTCAATTAAATGAAATACTCATAAGTTTGCCTTTAGGCTCATGAATTGGCTGTCCAAATGGTACACCAATCACGACGGCAAGAAGAAACTACAAAAACCGAATCCATGGGCGAAAAACGACGATGGCAGTTACTATAGGGCCGCACTGCTCTCTGGACCGCCCGGCATAGGCAAGACGACGACCGCGACACTCGTTTGTAAAGAGCTCGGCTTCGATACCGTTGAGTTCAATGCTTCGGACACGCGCAGTAAGCGCTTGCTCAAGGAAGAAGTAGCCGAGCTACTCTCGAACAAGACACTTTATGGATATTGCCATGGTGCCACGCAGGCCGTGACCAAGAAGCATGTGCTGCTGATGGACGAAGTAGACGGCATGGCTGGCAATGAAGATCGCGGGGGCATACAGGAACTCATCGCGCTTATCAAAGACAGTTCAGTGCCGATTATTTGCATGTGCAACGATCGCAATCATCAGAAGATGCGTTCACTGGTGAACTATTGTTACGATTTACGTTTCAACCGGCCACGGATAGAGCAGATTAAGGGTCGCATTATGAGCATTTGTTTCAAAGAGAAAGTCAAAATGGAACCGGCCAAGATCGAAGAGATCATTGCTGCCACAAATAACGACATACGGCAGTCGATCAATCACATTTCATTACTTAGTGCAGGCAAGGATGTAAATGTGAAAATGGATAACAGTGTGAAGACAGCGCAAAAGGATTTGAAAATTGGTCCCTGGGAAGTGGTTCGAAAAGTCTTCTCTGCCGATGAACACAAACGCATGAACCTCAATGACAAATGTGATCTCTTCTTTCACGATTACAGCATGGCACCACTTTTTGTGCAGCAGAATTACTTGCAGGTGACTCCCTTGGGACCGAAGTATGTAACGAAGGAAGTTTTAGTGTTTGTCAATTAAGTTTTATTTTTACCTTACAGAAAAGATGTTTTGGGTAAAGTTGTCGCTACTGCTGAATCGTTAGCTATTGGTGATATGATCGATCGGAGAATACGCACCAATTCAGCTTGGAGTTTGCTGCCCACACAAGCCATATTTAGCTCAGTGCTACCCGGGGAATATATGTCGGGGCACTTCACCGGCCAAATCAATTTTCCCGGCTGGCTGGGCAAGTATTCGCGTGCGAATCGTCGCTCACGTTTAGCTCAGGAAATACACGATCACACTCGCATCTGCACGTCAGGCTCGAAGCTATCAGTGCGCCTGGATTATGCTCCCATACTGCTGCAATGTATTGTGCGTCCATTGCGCGAACGCGGCGTTGATGGTGTGCCCGAGGCACTGGAAGTCATGAAGGAATACCATCTACTACGTGAAGATATCGACTCGCTTATTGAGCTGAGCTCATGGCCGGGTCAGAAAAATCCAATGGATGCTGTTGATGGACGTGTAAAAGCAGCTCTGACGCGAGCATTTAATAAAGAAGTGTTAGCCTACACATATTCAGCGCAGGCAGGTGTTAAGAAGAAACGCGCTGAGGCCGAAGATGAAGTGTTGGATCTGGCTGGTGAAGAGGAAGGTGACGGCGCTACAATTGTGTCAGATGAGGACGATAACGACGATCTGGAAAGTGATGGCTTAATAAAAGCCAAAAAGAAAACAGCTGCTGCTGCTGCAAAAGCAAGCAGCTCAAAGGCGGCCACTACTAAGAAATCAACAGCCAGCACTAGTAAGCCTAAAGCGAGTGGAGGCAAAGCTAAGAAATAAGAATTGCATGAAATTTTTTTGTAATTTACTTTCCTAACTTGCATCAGTCCCCCTCACACATAATTTTTTTAAGATAACTTATACATGTGTCATCGAATTCTTTTATTTTTTTATTTTGAAAGTAAAATTTGTTTATATGTTTAAAACAAGTGGTTTTCTACTTACACTTTTTCTATTAAAATGCAGATTCGAATTTCGCGCACTTTTAAAAACATAAAGTTTATTTAGTGTTTACAAGCACAAGTTACTTTGGCGGACATGGATGTAGCCATTTTAAAAAAAATTCATTTCAGGGTTGCACAAAGTTGGTCTGGTATATATGCAACATTGGCATATTCACAATAATTTGCAATTCAAGATAGACGCTTCCGCTGGTTGAACTTTTTCTTTCCGTGCGGTTCTTAAACATGACTGGTTTAACGAACAGGGTAAGTGCCAAATTTTAATGAAAATGTGTGTGGCACTTGAAAACTAATGTGTGCATTGTGTGCGGCAAAAAGCGCGCAAACGTGTGAAATATAGTTTGTGAGTAAAAAGGCGTACATGAAGCAACGAGACTTATTGGAATATTGTGTTCGCTTATAGCTTACACGTGCACTACTATGGTGGACGTGCGCTTTATTTTCGTTTCACTGCGCGAAAAACAAAACTAAAAATTTACATGTACACGCGTGTGTTATCCAAAAGCAATATGTCGGAATTTTCGATTAATTAAAACACTGCTTACATTTGTTTATGTGCCCACACAACCTAACCTCACTTTAACTTGTTTGATTTTTGTAATAATGGTTGTTGTATTATTCTGTACTTGCAGACCGTTGTTATTGATGGTCGCGGCCATTTACTCGGCCGTTTGGCCTCCGTTGTCGCTAAATACCTTCTGCAAGGCGGCAAAGTTGCTGTTGTGCGCTGTGAGGAGTTGAACCTATCCGGTCACTTCTACAGAAACAAAATAAAGTTCTTGGCTTACTTGCGCAAACGTTGCAACGTTAACCCAGCGCGCGGCCCTTTCCATTTCCGTGCACCCTCTAGGATTTTCTACAAGGCTGTACGCGGTAAGTAAACATGTAATTTCTATAAGTTAATCAATTACTATTGCTAAATGATGTTTACTTTATCTTACCTACATTATTTGAAGCGTAACATGTAAAAAATATTTTCAACTGATAATCTACTTTGCACTACATTTAGTTACACTATAAATGCAACTAATATTAATTAGACTTTCTTTTCTCTTTTCAGGTACGTTACATATTATTTATTTTAGTTTTTAGAATGCCGCGCAATGATGATCAAATTTCTTTCTTACCTACATTATTTGAACGTGAAATCGTGTAACCAACAATGAACTGAACCCTTTATTGTTGATAAACTTTATTTTACTAAACTAGCGTATTAATGTATTGTTTATATTTTGCAGGCATGATCCCACACAAGACCAAGCGTGGCCAGGCAGCGCTCGGGCGTTTGCGCGTCTTTGACGGCATCCCAGCACCCTACGACAAGCGCCGTCGTGTCTGCGTACCAATTGCTATGCGTATTCTTACATTGCGTTCCGATCGCAAGTACTGCCAAGTCGGTCGCCTGTCGCACGAAGTCGGTTGGCACTACCAGGATGTCATTAAGAGCTTGGAACGTAAGCGCAAGGCTAAGTTGCGCGTCACACTGAAGCACAACCGACAAATGAAGAAATTGACCGTAAAGGCACGTGAAAACATTGCCAAGGCTGCCGAGCCATTCAACAAAATTATACGGTCATATGGCTACGAAGTTTGAATATGGTACGCGTAGAAAAAGAGAGAATAATTAGCTACAAGAGCAGTTTTTTTAAAATAAAACAACCTAAGTTTAAAAAAAACAGTAAATTGTACAAAATGTTTTTGTATTTACGGCAGATGTCAATATAGGAATTATTCACTGCGAAACTTTTGTTATTGATTTATAAATGAGAACCGTTATTTGGTGCAACTTTAGTTTTGCGAATCTCCAAATTTAAAGTTGGGATGCGCGGGTCGATTATTATGTTTTCATTGCGAATCAAAAATGTAAAAAACGAAGACAAGTGCGGCACTTAAAAAAATGGTTTGCATCTGTACGCCAATCATGGAAATACTTTAAATACTCATTTGTTGAAACAGGCAGATTATCATCATAAAGATGCGATGTGAATGAAGTTTGATTACTAGTAGATTCAGTTTTAAAAACTAATTGCTATATTCGACTTTAGTTGCTCAAATAAGTCTTTGTTTTTGTGATAATTGCAAGTTTGCATAATAATGAAGCATTTGGAAGGATAGGGAAAGTTGTTAGTATATTGTGCAGTAACATTAGTTAATACAAATCAAGGACCGTTAAATATTTTCTTAAAGAAAACAAACTCGAATATATCGAATTATATTCTTGATAATCAAAACATTATTTACATATTTGTAAATGAATGCTTAATAAAGCTAACTACTTCTACATTGATTACTTAAAAATTAAAATAAAACGACAATGCTTTAAAAAAAAAGCACAAGAACAGGGTTGGTTGCGCATTTTTAACGTGCCCAGGGCAACGACTGTTTTACGGGCTGCCACTATCATGGTACATCCATGATACGTCTATTAGTAAAAATGGTGTAAATACGGTTAGTTTTGAATTGTTTGTCACACCTTTTCGGCCGCTCAACTCAAAATTCTCTTCGATGTGCAAAAATAAGCAGATTTTGGATTTCAGCGGCAAAGTGGTGCTGATCACAGGCGCCGCTGGTGCTGTTTGTGCCAAAACCGCTGAAGCCTTTGCAAAACTTGGCGCCACTGTTGCGCTCGTCGATTGCGATGAGGAACGTTTGGCAGCGGTGGCCAGGAATATAATTAACATCGGTTGCGAACCTTATGCCATATCGGCAGATCTCTCAGAAAGCGCCGACATCAAATGTTTATCAAAGAAGACATTCGAGCGTTTCAAGCAACTCGATGTACTCGTAAATGGCGTCGGCATGATGCCCACGGGCACCATCGAGAAAACCAGTTTGAATTGCCTCGATCACGTGATGAACTATAATTTTCGGTCGGTTTACTATTTGACACAACTTTGCGTGCCTGAGCTGATCAAAACCAAGGGGAATATTGTGAATATTTCGAGCATATGTGGCCGTCGTGCTTTTCCCAATCAAATTGCGTATAATATCTCAAAGGCGGCCATTGATCACTTTACACGTTCGCTGGCAATCGATTTGGGAAAGCAAGGTGTACGCGTGAATGCCGTGAATCCAGGTGTTATCGAAACGGGCCTGCAGAAGACAGACGGCTTGGATGAAGAGACTTACAAACTGCTTTTGGAGCGTGCAAAGGAAACGCATGCATTGGGACGTGTTGGCCAGCCCGAAGAAGTAGCAGCCGCCATTTGTTTCCTTGCTAGCCCCTTGGCAAGTTTTATCACGGGAGTAATGTTGCCAGTTGATGGCGGCAAACAATGCATGGGTCCGAAATGATTTACAAAAAATAAAACTAACCTTTTTGTGCTTTATAATAAAATCAAAATTATGCTTCATTAACAGACACGAAATGTATAAATGCAATAATTGTTTGGCAGCTCGCCAAGTGTTAATCAACGCGGGCACATGGCATGACGTCCGCCATCAACGGGGAAGCTGACACCCGTGCTAAACGTAGCCAAGTCGCTAGCGAGGAACGCTATTGCATTGGCCACCTCATCAACTGTGCCTGCACGTCCAAGCGCATGAGTAGTTTTCGTGTGCTCCAGAAACTTTTTATAGGTTTCCTCATCCATGCCACCGCGTTTATGTAGTGACGTTACCGTTACACCGGGATTAACAGCATTGACTCGCACACCCTTCGCTGCTAACTCAAGCGCCACACAACGCGTGAACTGATCTAAGCCCATTTTAGAAATATTATAGGCCAAAACGCCCGGAAACGAGCGTATGCCATTCACACTGGACACATTCACAATGTTGCCTTTGGTTTTGATTAGCTCCGGTGTGGCTAACATGGTCAAATGATAGACTGCACGCAAATTAGTATTCATCACACGATCATACTGCGCCAAGCTGGTATTCTCAATGGTGCCTGATTCGAGTATGCCAGCATTATTTACTAGAACATCCAGTTTGCCGTAGTTCTTTAGTGTTTCTTGCCAAATGCGTTCCGTATCTTGCTCCTTGCTAATATCACCGACAACAACGACGGGTTTGCTGCCCACTGTTGCACACTCATCAGCGATTTTCTTCAGATTCTCCACATTGCGTCCATTCAACGCCAGGCAAGCGCCCAGCTTGGCAAATTTAACAGCAGTGGCGGCGCCGATGCCAGAACTGGCACCCGTGATAAGCACGACTTTGCCGGCAAAGTTCATGTTCTCAAAATCGCTGCCAAATACTAAAGATAATAATTTGTCGTTGTTGTGTATTTGTTCCTATTACATAAGTTGTGCTGTATGCTTGCTTATTTGTTTCTTTCTAGTTTTTCGCTTGTTTTTTTTTTTTGCCGATACACTCGAGTGCACTGATATTTTTGTTTTTGCATTTAAGCTTATCAGCTGTCGCGCAGAGATCGCGGTGATTGCCAACATAGCGTTACCAGCTGTTGATATAAGCTACTAACTGGCAACGCCCAAGCATACAAGTTACCGTTTCACCTTCCCTGTCTACATAACGGTTAAAAACCACCTGAGCTTAACAGTCAACGGCCAGGATTCAGGAAGCCGAAATTGCAGCATTATTGCAGCCACAAAAATCAAAATAAAAGCTTAATTCTCATGTAGACTAAACTAAACTTTCAAAGCCCAATGGTTTTGTTTCTTTTGAGGCAAATGAAAAAGTTATTGTTTGTTAACTTACCAATGTTTCATCCCGATGGTATAAAGCAGATAAGAAGCCTTAATGAGACAAACATATAAATGCGTTTATTTTAGATACACACATAGAAGATAACAACATACTTTTTTTTATAAAGATATAAAAATATATACCATAAATGCAATTGCTTGACAGCAGCACGCATATGCGACCATTAACGCGGGCACATGGCATGACGTCCGCCATCCACAGGCAAACTAACGCCCGTACTGTAGGTTGCCAAATCGCTAGCAAGGAACAATATTGCATTGGCCACCTCGTCAACTGTGCCTGGACGTCCAAGCGCATGAGTGGTTTTCGAGTGTTCCAAAAAGTTTTGATAGGTTTCCTCGTCCATGCCACCGCGTTTGTGTATTTCTGTTACAGTTACGCCAGGATTGACACTATTGACGCGCACACCCTTCGCTGCTAACTCAAGCGCCACACAACGCGTGAACTGATCCAAGCCCATTTTGGAAATATTATATGCTAAAACACCCGGAAACGAGCGCATGCCATTCACACTGGACACATTCACAATGTTGCCTTTGGTTTTGATCAGCTCCGGTGTGGCCAACATAGTCAAATGATAGACTGCACGCAAATTAGTATTCATGACACGATCATACTGCGCCAAGCTGGTGTGTTCAATGCTGCCTGTCTCCAGTATGCCCGCATTGTTAACAAGCACATCCAATTTGCCATATTTCGCAAGTGTTTCCTGCCAAATGCGTTCCGCATCTTCCTCCTTGCTTATATCACCCACAACCAAAAGGGGCTCGCTACCCACTAACGCACACTCTTCAGCAACCTTCTTTAAATTGTCCACATTGCGTCCATTTATCGCCAAGGAAGCGTCCAACTCGGCAAATCTGACAGCGGTGGCGGCGCCGATGCCCGAACTGGCGCCCGTAATAAGCACAACTTTACCGTTAAATTTCATATTCAAAAAACTGCACAGTGCCGGAAAATACAAATTATCTTTATAATGTCTATTACGTAAGTGAAGCTATGCGTGCTTTTCTTGTTTGCCACTTTTTTCCGGTTTTAATGTTTTTTTCTTTCCAGTAACACTTGAGTTCAACACTTTTTTTTTTATTGTTTTTTACACTTAAGCTTATCATCAGCTGTCGTGCATGGATCGCGGTGATTGCCATTATAGCGTTGCCAGCTGACACAACTATTGGGTTGTAAAGAATGCATTGAAATGAAGGTCATGTTATATGGGTATGTTTCCCTACAGTGAACAAACTGAACTGCAGTGATAAAATGTTGTCACTTGCTAATGCTTGGAACACTCAAACTTCATATGTGTTTACTCTTATCATCAAATATAATAACTACATCATTACTCGCATACGCTCACAAATAAACACAATCGGTCCTATTGGATTGCAATTAAAAATCATATGCAAGTGTGGGGAATTTGCACTAGTCATATATCAGTTGCATTTGAAAACATTGTTAATGAACACTCATGTTAAATGTGAAATGAAACACACATCAGAAAAACCAAGATGGTATATGTATATATCGTATATAATATTTATTCAAGTTGCGTTTAACTCTTTCATCATTCTTTGCTTAGTATACTAATCATTTTCAACTAAATGTGTTTGTTTTTTAATACTATGTTATTCTCCTCTTGTTTGTTTTTTACAGCGCATTTGATATCATCTCCTTTGCTCAACAAATTGTTTATCATTTTATATTTTATTAAAAAGCGCAAGTGTTGGGTGTTCTTGTTTTTGTGTTTCTATGTTTCATTGTGGCTTTTTATGTTTCTTTTCGTTTTTTTTTTTTTTTTTTGAGTTGTTTGTTTACAATTTTGTAGCTGTAATCTTAGAAAAATATATATGTACGTTTGTATATGCCGTATATCATCCGTTTGGTTACATGGACTGGGATTTTACTTACAATTAATTTATGTTATAAAGGGTTTACAATTTATCTTCTTTTTGTTTTGTTTAACAACTTTTCTTACTTTCATTTTTCGTATTCTTTTTTTTTTTTTTTAAGTGTTGTGGAAGTATTTGTCAGTTGCGCTAGTTTTATAGTAAAGCACAGTTTAAAAAAATAAACAAAACAAAAATATATTTCTAAAAAATTTTTGTCTATTTGCCGCCTGCGACCAATTATTAAAAAATTTTCTGACACGCACAGAAAACCATAAAATTGGCGCCGCATGCCAGTAAAAAAAAAGTGCATTTCTAACTTGGAAAGTAAACGCAGACTACACCCGAGTAAAGGTCGCTACCGTCTAACGGTACAAAATGTCGATTGTGCACGCTAATAAAATATTTCTATGCACTTTTACCCACAGCATAGTATGCGCCACTATTTTATTAAATTGCTCAAAAGCATATTTCCAACTACTTTCATTTTTTCTTGTATAAAATTGAAAGCGAAACTACTTTTTTCTTTTTGCTATTAATGCGTTGTCGTGTTAAGGAAGTGTATAGAAGAAAAATGTAACTCACAAATTACAAACGAAAGCAAGTAGCGGAAAATTCAAAGAACTTTAGTTACAAGTTACCCAAGTCATCGCTGCTTTTACACTTCTATTTTGCAAAAGCATGGCATTTCGAAATTCAGCCGTAAACAAATGCAAAGCAATTTTAATACAATTACAAAAATAAAGTCAACACAATAAAACCTCATATATGCAATCAACTTCACATGTTAACAAAACTTTGCTTATTATTATACGCTGATGTACGCATGCAGCTAACGGTACAATTTTTGCTTTTAGCTAAAGTAACTTTTTCTATTGCTTACATTTTTGTGAACTTGTAAATGGTGGCAATGGTGCCTATGTGTAAAGGTAAACCTGCTGTTTACTGCTGCCTGCTGCCAAATTTCACTGTAATCAAGTTCTAGACCCAAAATAACTTTAAAGCGTACATAAATTCGAGTATTTTGTGTTTTAGGCTTTATAAGTTGATTTTTAATAAATTCTTTTGTTTTGTTTTTTAGTATATATTAATACATAATTTTTTTTAGGCGTTACGAGAGGAGCTTACCAAACTATAAAAAGTATTATTTAATTAGTTGCAACTAAATAACTTAGGCAATAAAACAGACAAACAAATTTAATGCTTTGTAGGGCTTTCCTTGGCAATTAATTATTACTTTTTTAAACATAATTTTAATTAAAAAAAAAAACTTGCAAAATACATAAAGGCTGATGCATACACTATCTTTATTTGCATGTGCTAAAGCAGATGTAACAGAAATTAATTACTAAAATTAATAAACCAAAGAGAGAAACAAAATGATTTTCTACTTTTTTTTACAAGTTGGTGTAACGCTGTTCTCAAAAAACATTACATTGCTGCCATTTTCAAGCGTTTTCCTTTTCTTTCTTTTTTTTTTTTTTGTTTTGTTTTAATATCATTACAAAATATTCGATTTTACAACAAAGCTTAATAAAAACATTCATTCGCATTTATTTTTACTGGAACTTTGCTTATGGGTAACCGCGTGCCTTGCGAGTCGTGCCAACTAAGCGAACATTTCGATACTGTTGTCTGGCATATATTTAAACTAAAATGCTAAATTAAATTGTAATTGTTAGTTTTCTTTTTTTTTTTTTTTTGATTTTTGTAAGCTTTTTCTTCTTACGCTGTGTTTAAGCCAAGACAAGCACAAAAGTAAATTAAGAAATGAGTTAATGTGTGTGGCATATATAGGAAATACAGCAGCATAATAATAGTAACATAAAGTATAAATTATTTGCTATACAATAAGACATACAATTTATGTTTTTATATATATTTATAATCATTTGCATCTTTGCTTCTGGTTCTTTTTTTTTTTTTTTAATAAATTAATTAATGAAGCCCAAACGCTTCGCATATGTTTGTATGCACGCATGTATGAGTGTGTGTGTATGTGTAAATATGTTGTGTGTGTATGTGTGCGCATTCACAGCAAAAACAACGATCGCAGACGTTGACAAATGCCAGGCGACCCTTGAAGACACATTGGCTGCTTGCTGGCCAAATTCTCTCGCAAAGTAACAACAACAACGCATTTAGCGCACATAATTGTTATTTTATTTTATTTTTTTTTTTTTGCTTTATTTGTTGCTTTTTCTTTAACTACCTTGCCCATTGATGAGCTCATCACATATCTTAACCAATTCGGCATTCTCACGCGTTTTCTGCTGCAGTTGTTCCGTAATGGAGGCGCGCGATATTTCTTCCTTTTTAAGTAAAGCTTTCAGTTTTGTCGATTCAACAGCATGATCCTTCGACAGCGATTCAAGTTTTTTATTTGCACTACACACACAAACGGGGGAAAAGAATATTAATTCATTTTAGTTTTTTGTTTTTTATAAGACTACGTACATTTCTAGCTGCTGCATGGCATGGCTTTTCATTTTCTCATATCGCTGCTCTTGTAATCGCAGATTTTCCATTATTTGTTTCTTTTCGCTAAGCAGCGTTTCTTCAGTTGATTTCAGTTGCGATGTCATCTCTTTACTCTTTTCATATTTGCTATCGGTAAAAAGCCACAAGTTTATAATTCTATTACAATGCAACGCAGTAAAAATATTTCATTATGAGACTTACACATGCAAATCGGAGAAAGTCGTTTCCAGCGACGTTAAATGGTGATAATTTGAGTCACGATCTGCCTTAACTTCATTTAATTGCCTGTCATAGTTTTGTATCAATTGCTCTTTCTCACTGATTAGCTCGGCTATGGCCTTCTCGTAAGCTTCAATGACACCGCTGCGTGTACGCGTGGGAGGAACGAATAAGCGTATTTTGGATTATTTTTAAATTCAAATTTATTGATTTTCTTTGTGATTTCCGCAATTACTCACTTCATTTTTGATATTGTCTTGTCTTTGTCGGTTATACGTTTTATTAACGCCTCCTCACGCTGTTCCGCATCTTTGAGTTTCTTTTCGACATCTGTTTTGAGGCTGCAAGCAAAACTTTGTTTATTAAAACATCTTTATTATTTGCATTAATACATATTTAACTAAGTCTAAATACATACACTTCATTTTTGATCTTCTTCTCGAGATCATCCATTTTATTATAGCTGAGATGTTTCTCCTCCGATTGAAGGCTGTATAAAAGCAACCTTTGTTAATGTTATATTCAAAATATTTCAACTACTTTAGTACGCAACTAACCTGGCGTTGTTTTCAAATGTTTTATTGCAATCGTTATCAATTACGTCGACACTCATTTTAGCATGCTTCTACAAAGTTAAAAAAAAAAAAAACAAAATTAACAAAAACCGCAAACAATGCAATAACCGACAAACTTCAAAAAATGCGCTCTTACTTTAGTTCTATCCACTGGTGGTTTAAATCCTGGCTCCCTTGTTGTTTTGGCACTTAACTGCTGCTGTTGTTCTTTATATTTGTGTTTGGCTTGCTGTTGTTGTTGTTGTTGTTGCTGCTGCTGCTGCGATGCGTCAACAATAAACGACGAACTCTCGTTGTGATCGCTCTCTTCAATTGTTGGACTTAGCGTACGCTGCTGCTGTTGTTGCTGATTACCAAAAATTTGCAATATTTGTTGTTTCTGTTGTTGTTGACTCTGTGTTTGCTGCGCCACCTGATTTACCGGCACAGGCAGGCCAAGCAATGGATCGAATTTTAGTAGCAATGAGCTACGATCCACTTGCACATTGTTGTTGCCTTTTGTGAGTAGATAATCAAAATCGGATGGATTCAATATGACTGAGTGCGTTGACGTGCGACAACAAAAAAATAATGAGAGCATTTTTTCATTCGTGTATTTTATGAGCGAGTTTAATGCGTGCATGAAACATAATGTTTGTTGTGAGAACGAAAAAAGAATAAATGAAAAGAAAGTACAGTTAGTTACTTATTACAATAATTACAGTTATATACGATTTCTTTCAACGCACTAACTATACAATACGTAAAAACTTTTAGCGGCAGCTCGACATTGCATTATAACCGGTTTGTGTTGATTTCTAATTAATTTAAAATTCATAAAAATGTCGCAGCGTAAATTAAAGCCAATTATTTGCATAATTATTATAAAAAAAATTAAATAACAGCACAATGCCTACGTCAAAATAAATATATGAAAAAAAAAAATGCTGACAAATATAGATTTGCAAAAATATCGAAAGAAAAAATCTCTGAAGAAAATCCAACAGGGCTATAGCTACAAAAAATAGCTAAACAAATTTGTTTAAGCTCCAACAACAAGCTTATACGCTACAAAACACAAAATTGGTTTTCAATATATATAAATCGTAAATATGGCAAAGTCAATGACGCCATTTCCTTTTGCAATTAAATATAGTAAAAAGCGACAAAAAAAAATTGAAACCTCATGAATCAAAACAAGCGCAGCAAACAAAACTATGTGTAGGGCATATGCATGTATCAGACAGTATGACTGTGCAAATAAAAACAAATCACGGAAGGAAGCGCGCATTCTCAATCGCACTTGAGAAATGCTGATAAATATGACTAAGTGAACCGACGCAGGTAAGGCGGCGAGAGTAGAGTAAAATAATAATAAAGAAAAAAAAAACAAAAACAAAGCAAATGACAAAAACAAAGCGCATGTGTGCGCTTATTAAGGCGCTTGAAACTTGAAACACTGAAAGAAAATAATAAAAGCAAGAATATGAAAAACACAAAACACAGAAAACAAAGCCAAATGAATATAAATAAACGAGGCTATGCACTGGTGGCAGCGGTGGCTTAAATACAAAAATAAAACCACACAGGCAGCACGGAATTGCAAGAAATACAAAAGCGAATGCAAGGCAAGGTTTCTCTATGTTATTAAAAGAAGCAAACGCGTTTGAAAAGAACGTAGCGAAGTTTTTTTTTTAATTTGCTCTTAAAACAATATTAGACTAGTAACGTAACAAATGGCATTAAATTGACTTAGTGTCAATATGCAAAATCAAGCGTGTAACTACATAAACTTTGTGACTCATTTTATGCAATCGTATAACAGTGGGTCGAAGAGGGGCTCAGGTTTGCTGCTGTTCTTGTTTACTTATTTTTTTAGTTTTTCTTGACTAATTGACAAACTGATTGACAATCGTCGTCGTTTGTTCGTAAGTCTCTTCTGAGCGTAAGCAAGAAAACACAAGAGAGCGCGACTGCCGCACGCTCTCATTTTTTTCGTAACTGTTGTTGTGCTACTGCTGTTTGCTTTTGATTTATGGAGTTTGTTGTATGGAGAAAAGCAAAAAATATATAATTTTTCCGCGAGTTACTGAAAATTCTTTCTGCTTTTCACACTAATCATTTAATTGCACTTTTGACAACATTGAATTTTTAAGATACTTTTCTTGCGTATCGTGTTTTTTCTTCTCGGTTTACTTCAGCTGACACGCATACAAACAAAAACTGCGCCCACTCTTCTCACGCCACAATTGTTGACTCCAATGAACGGAGAGGAACAAGCAGAAAAAAAAACTTTTTTTTTTGTAGCTACTTCACACACTTTGTATCTGTGCGGAGTGTTGTTAAAGCGTAGAAATAGAAGCACAAAAAAAAAACTCAAACTAAGAAAATATACAAGGCAACGGCATAGCATCTGTGCATTACTTTAATCAATTTCACTTGTTTTAGCACATTTTTGATAAACACTTGCATGCCGATGTATTATTTTAGCTTTTAAATAAATATAAAGAGACTTAATTTTTAATTACTTTTTGTGTGATTAGCGCGTTTTCAATTATTAAATCTATATATGACACAATATAACGACAATGTCGCTGACGACAAACGCACAAGTCAAGTAGAGAAACTATTGAAATTGAGGGAGCCCCGAACGCCAAAGTCGTCCATCCGCTTACGTACAAAACACAACAACGCGACTTCAACGACAAACGCTCAAAAACTAAATGGAATTCTTGATATTTCCTCCAAATAACAGGAACACAATACACTGAGCAAGAAAACTTACTCCAACTGTAGGCGAGCGTAATTCTAACTGGAGTAACGCTTTCTTTCTCTATTGTGCTCTTTACACTCAATAGTCGTCGGCCGTCAGTGACGTCGGCAAGTGCGCATAAACGTAGAGAGAGCAAGCGCATATACGAATTGAGCACGCATGAAACTTGTGTATGAATTTGGGTGACGTTGCATCCAAGCATGTGGAAGCGTATGTAAGTGCAGCGGTTGGGGCTTTAAGGGAGTGCAGTTGGTTAGACATTTTATTCGATTCGAAAACAGAAGACGGATTTGTGAACATCAAAACTAAAGAGAGCATAGCAGTTTTACGAGTGCGCGCAATTGTTAGCCATCTCCGTAGACTTGTCTATTTTTTAACAACACAGTGTTGTATTTCAGCGATAAATTACCTGTTATCGGACTGATTTGGTTTTTATTTAAAATAATTTTCAAAGAAATGCTAACCGCCATTTAAAAATTGCTGATTTGTTAAAAATTTTTTTTTTTTTGCTTATATAAGCATTTCTCAGAAATAATAACAATTTAGGCATTCAGCGTAAAAATCCAAACAGAAATCAATATAAAACAAATCATCACAATCAATTAAGAGACAATCTATCTTACATCCAACAATTGCGCTCGAAAACGCGATCACTAATATGATATCAGTGCACACACATATATATACGCTTCTCTTACAGGCGAGAAAGTCGCAAGAGCTCTTAAATCCAAAACAAAAAATGCAAAAAGGCATTATTATTAAAGTAAGATTTGCATGCGGCGAAGCGTCACTCAACAGCAGGCTAATAAAAAGTGACGTCACATAGTATTTTGGTACTTTTGATTACCGCATACGCATACGTCAAGTGGAGTAAAGTATATTATTCTTTTTCACCCTTATTATATTAGGGTTTAACTACTACGCAGAAGAGCATGCAGAGTAATGATGCGCGGAAGAGTGCATTGTGCGTTGAACGAGAGAAACAAAAGCATGTTTAGCTAAATCGGAAAAAAATGGGCGTGTGGAGGATGATTCGCTCTTGGTTAGCATTGTCGATAATTGACGTTGTGCTGTTTGTTTTTTTTTTTTTTTGTATGCATTTGGTCTGCAATGCGCCACAACGTTATGAGAAAAAGTAGCACGTCAAACTACTTTTTATGGCGACTACTACTTCTATTTACTAATTGGCACGTGAAGTTCAGGTTCATTGGCTTTATGTCCGTCCGTCCGTCCGTCTTTCCATACATGTGCATGCTTGTTGCCGGCATTACTTTTTTTTTATTGTTATTATTATTTATATATAGTTATGTTTTTAGCAGTTGTGAATTTTTTTTTTTACACTTTGGCTGTTTTTCGTTTTATGGCGGTTGTCGTGACGATATATGTATGTATGTAATGCCTAGTAGGCGGCAGGCGGCAAGCCAGAAACAATAGCAACCGTCCAAGTCAAAAACACTTTATTTCAAGTTCAAGTCAGCATGGCGTCGCGTCGCTTCGCTATTAAAATGCAGTAAACACGCAAAAGGAAATAGCAAAAGCCGCTAGTACAAAAGGTCACGAAGCATTATTTGCTATCCACTCGGTTTTGCATTATTTGCTACGTGCAGAGTGCACCACATTCCTCACGTGGTGGCCTTCGATTTTTATGGGCCGCTTTATTTTCTCTACACGCCGCTGCTACTGCATGCCTGCAGTCTAAATGAGTTGACAGCTGATGTCTGAGTGAGTGAAAGAGTGAGTCGGTATGTTGCGGTAGTAGAATGAACTAATACAATGGTGTGCAAAAGATAAATACATTTAACAACTTATTGAATTTCCAATGCATTTATGCACTAATAACAGCTTAGGTAAAGTCAAGCAAAAATTAAATTTAAAAAATAATATTTTATACACTTTGCTGTTGCTCGATTATATTTTGCACACCACTGTGCGTATAAGGGTCATGCATATAAGTTGTTCTGATTGCAATGGTTAAAAGCCACAATGCGACTGAATAATAAAATATTTGCAAACGCAATGCGGTTAAATTGTACATAAAGCTACATATATACACACACATACATACATACACAAAAACAAGTGACTGCAATATAAAAACACTCACTGTTATTGGCTGCCTGGAAATCGGTATCGAAAAACTGTTCCTCATCGGAGGACTGCGGAAGGGGCGGCATGCTTAATGTGTTGCCCGTTACTTGTTTCGGCACCTTGAAAAACGCTTCCAACGGATTCGACGACGACTTCTCCACGAAAACATCCTTTTCATCCTTGGCATTGCTCTTGGCTTGCTCCTTGGCTGAAAGTTGCGGTTCTTCCAACACAACTATAACATTTGGTACAGCCTCCGCTGCCTCAACATGTAGGGCACGTCTCTTAAGTAATGTCGGTATAGGCGGCGATAGTCTGGCGCAGGGCGAAGCCGCTCGCTCCACTGGCTCTGCACTCTGTTGTCGTGCTGGCAACGGTGGCGAATCCATGCATTGTGTTCGATCTGCTAATTGAGCTGGAAGCGATGGCAACGCCGCATGTCCAAATTCCGCTTGCGCTTGAGCAGCTGCCTCGGCTGCACGCTTCTGATGTGTTGGCAAAGGTGGCGAGTATGGTGGAGCAAGATCGGCGCACTTTTGTAAGGCAGGTAACACCGGCGATTCAGATATTATGGCAGCAGCCGCCTCGGCTGCACGCTTCTGATGTGTTGGCAAAGGTGGCGAGTATGGTGGAGCAGGGTCGTCGCACTTTTGCAAAGCAGGTAACACTGGCGACTCAGCTTTTATGGCAGCCTCTAAGCCGGTCTCCGCTTCAGATTCGGCGAGTGGCAGAGTTTGATCAATATCCATAGCTTCAGCGTTATCGACGTCAACATCGTTGTGAGCTGCAACTTCTGATGTTGCTGTTGCTGTTGACTGTGTAAAAGTCAAGCGATTTTTATTATGCAAAGCAGCACCATCACCTGCGGCGCCGTAGTCAACTGTGACATTTTCCGTTTGTGGCTGAGCAGCAACTGTAAATGTGCGTCGCTGTTGTTCCGACGATTGTAGTGTTTCCTCCAATGTTGTTGTTGTTACACTTGGTGGACTGTAAGTAGTTTGTGTCTCAGTGCTCGCTGCAACGGAGAATGTGCGTCGCTGCTCACTGTTCAAAGCAATGCCATCAAGTTCAGTGGCTGCCAAGTTTTCCTTACTACCACTGAAAGTGTTATTCAGCGTTGCTGCTGGAGCAGCGTTTGACAAGCTCGACATGGACACGGTTTCGTTGAGTGTTGATATAGCCGGTGATTTCAGTGGACTTGCTGCTGCTGGCATAATATCCATGTCTGCGAGTGATACTGGCGACGACTTTGATGAGTTGAGGCTAAGCTTGCCCAACGGTGGCGGCGTTGGCGGTGCTGGTCGCTCCAAAAAGTGCATTTCCTGCTTCTCGACTGGCGCGTTTGGCGAACGTGGAAAAATATTACCACTACTGGAGGTTCTCAGGGGAAAAGCAGGCATTGTGGGTGACTTTGTTTGACTGGTGCTGCTGCTCGAATTTAGCGAACGCACACTGCCACAAGAACTGCTCATTTCAAGTGTTGAATTTGCCTTTGTATCCGTCTCCATACGTCGTATATCCTTTAGTGTTAATATCTCAACGCTTGATGAGGACGATGATGTTTTGATATCGCCAGATCTGTTTAATACATTCTCTGTGAGTATTGTAGATGTTTGTTGTGGGGGCGACTTTTCCACAGGCGCGTTGACTTCATTGACTAGTGTTTCATGTGGTGTCACATAGCCAGACAACGCTTCCTTCGGCGAATGACTGTCATCGCTTGACAACGGTTCAAGTTGCCACGTCACAGGCGCTACCGCATCATCATCAGCAGACACAGGCGATCTGTCAGCTGTTGCCAATTCAGGCACAGCCGTCTGCGTCTGGCATTGCATATCCATCGTAGAACTCATATCCACGTCCATGGGCTCGTCTACGAAACTATTTGCGTGCGCATGTTCTAGTGTTGCATTAGCGATGCCACTCTCCTCCCCGAAATCGGTCATCAATGCGCTACGGTAGGTTTCCATATCGGATTGTTCGGCAAATTTATCACTATGCAAGGACTGACATTCGACAAACTGCTCCGTATCGGAATTGTACTCGGCCTCGCCGTCGCACGTCACTTCACATTGTGCTGCCTTTTGCGCTGCAAGGTCTGCTGCACACATGTTCGCTTTTTCACTGTCTGTGTCGGTGAAATTTGTGAGCATGTCATCTTTAAGGTGTGCTACAGAAATTGTACTGTTATATAAACTGCTTCGACATGCGTTGCAACTAGCTAAGAGACTCACCCTCCAAATCCGTTGCCAAGCCCATTGGCAGCTCCGGTATTTGCGACTCATCGAATTCGGTTAGCCCTAGAAAAATATAAGACCATTTGAGTTTTATTTGATTAGGCTTGGCATAGATTACTTCTTACCTATAAACTTTTTTGTGGGCAAGTTGATGCGGTTATCCACAACGCTGCCTGCAATGCTGATTAGTTCAGCGTCCAGCCCAGCATCAATGTGAAATTGGTTAAGCATGGAGTTGGTCTCGAAGGAGCTAGCAGTCATGCTGTTGCTTTGGCTGTTGCCAGCTGGGCTTGCTGTTGTTGTTGTTATTGTTGCTGCTGTTGCTGCTGCTGCTGTGGTTGTTTCTGTTGCTGACGTGTTCGGCAATGTGGCACGCAAGCCCACTGCCGGCGGCGTTTGTTGCAACTTCGACTTTGTGGCCAATGGACTTAGCTGGAAAATGTTGTTTTTTGGTTTTTTTTTTTGTTTATTAAAAATGTATAAATAATTAGTGTAATAATATAATTAATATAATGTAAATGTAAATCATTCGAAAAGTTTGCGTGTTACGTTTCTTGTAGGCAATTAAATTTGTTTTCATAAGGCATAAAAAGCAAAGCTAAGAAAAATAAACATTCGGATTTGATTTTTTTTTTTTCTTAACAAAAATAAAACAATAATAACAGCTGCAACTGGGCGACGGGGCGACAGACAGACTTTGGCGTCGTTCTTTAAATATTTTACATGACGCCTCACTCCTGTGTGTTGTGCCGTCTGTGTGTGTGTAAATAATGTAAATAAATAAATAAACATCAAAGATTGAACGCAGCAGATTGGCACAAAGTTATTGCAAGAATTTTGGCGGCTCGTGAGCTAAAAAACAGCGACAACAACTGCAATATGCGACTGAATTATTGGTCCTCTGTCTGGGTAGTGCAGCATCATTTGAATAAAAGCTCAGGGGAAAGGTTTAAATCCAAAGAATTTTACACTAGCAGCCAAGAAAAAACTGACTGAAGAGGGCATAACACATTACACTAATCGCAGACATTTCTAGCTCAAACTAAGTCAAACCAAAGAATGTGGTGATGCTGGCATCCTTTCCAAATACAATAAACATCGTGAAAAAAAGTCGGGGTATAATTGTAATCTGCACTTTACAAAAAACAATTCAACATTGCTAAAAAACCAAAAACTTCTAAAACAAAAAATTACAAAATCAATCAACGTCGATATCCATTCTAATATACATATATTAAAATAATTAATTGACAACTTTTAATTTGACTGCTCAGTGTTACTATGAATCCACTTAACAAATTACAAAAAAATAAATAAAAATTTAGAAAAAAAAAAAAAACAGATCTGAAACTAAATACATGCATATAAATAATTGAAAAACTCATTGTGTTGCATGTGAAAATTTCGAAAAGTCGCCAATGTGCGCCACCGTCGCCCATCGCTTTTGTCATTAATTTAAAAGCAAACGCCAGCTCAGCGTAGCGCTATGTGTGTGGTTTTCTGTGTGAAAAAAAGAAATAGAGAGGAAGAATCACAACAACTGGGCGCACGCCAATTTGAGCAGCCAGGCCAACTGTCTGTCTGACAGCCGGCGAGACGAATGGACAGACAGACCAACAGACTGATAGGCGAGCACACGAGCAGGCAAATGCACTCACAATTGAATTAGAGCACAAACAAGGTTAAAGTCAGACAGTGGCCCGAATTGGACCTATTTATGTGCACATGCATGTATATAAGTATACTCTGCGTGTCAGAAAAAAAAAACAAATGCTTTAAATTAGAATGATTAGGTTTTTCACTTGTGCGGTGCGAAATGTGCATGGCAAATACGTTTTGTATGCAATAAATCAGCGCATATGATGCAATTAATTGTAATGCCGCACTGTGTTAGGTCATAGGAAATTTTAGTTGGGTTTAATAGGCTCTAGCTCAAAATTCTTGCCTTTCAGTAACTGAAAACTAGGCTACAAGTACAATTGTCCTGATATTTATTAGCAACTTATGTATTTTACTTTTTTGTAATTACCAAGCATTTTAAAAATATTTCTAATTTGATAAAAAGTCAACTAATTAAATACTGCGAAATTATGAATATTATTTCTAGCAGTAAAAACAATAAACTATTGGAAAATTTAATTATTTCGTTTCAAATAATACAAATCATGTTAACCTCATTTACACCTAAGTCAAATGCAATAGTTAGGCTTCACTGTAGCCATTTATATTCGTACTAGAATGTCAAAAAATATTTTTATTTTTTTTTTTTAATTTAAAAGTATTTTTAACAACGCAAAAACCTGGCGATTGCGAAAATTAAAATCTTAACAACAAAACACAAAGTGCAAATGACAAAAACAAAAATTACATTTTAATAAAAAAAAAAAAACAAAAAAAAAAACTATGTACCTCCTGGTAACTCTCTACATTAACGTGTTCGTGTTGTTGCTGTAGCGCGAGTTCATGTTGTTCTGTTGTAATGTCATTAGAAAAGCCATTATTATTATTATCATCATCATCAAGCTCACTAACTTGATTCAGATTCTCATTAATTTCACGCAACAATTGCTGAATGGCATCATTTGTGCCATCACTATCCTCAAAAATTGGCCTTGCCACAGGCAAAACTTCCGCATTGTTCTTCTCCTCCATGCGTGCTAGATCCTGCGCAGCGGATTCGAGTAGATCCGTTAGTTGCGTATTTATTGAAGTGTTCATAGCGACCGCAATTAGACTCGACGGCGATTCAGGACGCGATGGTGTTGCGGAACGTGCGGCGATCGCATCGTTTATGGCGCCCGAAGGCAAAGCTGTTGCTGCATTCGACTCGTTCATAACGACACTGATCGGCCGCTTGATCAAGTTTGAGATGAAATCCATGAAGACGAAGAGACAATTGTTACGTTATATGTCGGCAGCACGCTTCACAGCACACGCGGCGCTAATATGCGCTCTTATGATTTTATAGGTTTTCTCCCCCTAATATTCAATACGGTTCTGTATTTAGAATTTTTAAGCACAATTAGTTTTGCTTCGCATGTACAAACATACATACACACACATATAGGCAATGATCGGCTTTTTTTTCTTTTAATAGGTCCTCACCACGATTAAGATTTTTTTATCACTTGGTCGCTTTATTTGGTATGCATATACAAATCGTTTAATGTCAATTTTTCACTTCATTGCTTTGCACAAAAAATTTTGCCATATAAGTTCGTTATTTTCGTTTTTTTGGATTTTTCTTTTTTTTTTTTAAAAGTTAACACGCAGTTTATGTTTAAATATTTTGTTTTTATATTTTTCAATGAACTAAAAAAAAAAGAAGAAATTTATTTACTCGCGCTCGACCGTCTTTGTCGTGTCTGGTCTTTTGCCTGTTTGAATTCAATTTACAAAAAAATTTTCGTTTTCAATTTTATTTCTCATATAAGACTAAGTTAGAGTTACCAGACTGCTAGCGAGCATAGACTACATATACTATGCAGAGGAAAACTTTTGTTCAAAACTAAATGTAGCCTTTCACTCAGCAAGAATCTTGTAACACCAATAAGAAATTTTTCTTAACCAAAAACAAACCAAATGAGCCAATTTATCTGGCAACACTGCATTGATGCTCAAAATCTGATCAAATTGAGCATTGAGCTACTTCTGCTTGTTGTTGCTATTGCACTCGCACTCACCTAGTTACAGCGCGCTCGAATTTGTTTGTGTAAATAAACGCCGGCTGTTCTTATCAGTGACGCCAAACATATATGTATGAATGTATTAATCTAAGTGTATGTGGGTAAATATACAAAATATGTATTGTAATTTTTTGTGCGCCTAAATAAACCGTAGACAAATTGAAATTGAATTATTCAGATACGCACGGAAATGAAAACTCGCAATTGTCCTATATATGTATTTTTTTGGTCACTTGAGCTCTCACGTACAATTCAAACAGCACGAATACTAAGGCGAGACTTTCTTTGCATGCTAACCGTTACCGGAACTGCTTACAACCGGCTAATTTGCGTTGCATCAAAGCACTAACGAATCTGCAAGACGCGCAGACAGGCGGCAATGCTCGTGCAATGCGATTCGCAAAAGGCATGGAACTAAATAGCAATAACAACAACAACAAAAAGCAATAGAAACAGCAGCAAATAAGAAAAACGTAAAATAAAAATTGAGAGAAAAAAAAAGTGGGCGGTATTGTGGCCGTTGCCACCAAAATGCTAATGAAATTATATGTACAGTGTTTGCTCGATAAAAGCGATGGAACAATATTTTAATGCTGAACAAAGCACAATAAAAATAAAAATTACTCATCAAAATGTTCTCCATTTGACCTAGCCAGTGAGGCGTACGTTAACTGCAGTGCTGACTGTAGAGCTTATAACGAAGCAAGACGATACGAACAGAGCAATGCCGACAGACAGACAGTGCGACTAACATCAAACGTTTACTTATTTTTGTTTATGCCAATTCGTTGTGCGAAAGAAAACAAAAAAAAAAAGAGAAAAAAGAAAAGAACAGCTATGTACATGGTAGATCGCGAATTGAGTGAGTGGCCAACACGACGCCAGCAGCTAACAAACTAAAAACACACACAAACACATGCACATGCACACACGTCTTCTTCTCTGTCGGTCCAACGATTGCACTTGAAGAAATGCTCCATTTCTTTGCGCAGAAGTTGAATATTTTGCACATTTCGAGGTGAGAAAAAGTCCACGCACACCTGATAGCGCAGTGCTGCTGATGCCTTTTACTTTGTCACAGTTGCATGCATGAGAGCATTGTAGCCCTTTTTTTTATAATGTTCTCTTTGTGCTGTTTCTTGCGTATATATGCATGTGTGTGTGTGTGTAAATAAATTTTACATATTGAATTGCGGAATATTACACGTTTGAGTGCACAAATAGGTGTAATAAGTAAAAGCAAGGTGAGAATGTGCATTGAGTGCGAATCGATGGCTTGACATTTTTTTTTATATAAAATATTTTTTTTTTTTGTTTGTTTGTTTTTACAGTAGCCGTTGAGGCAAAGAAAAAAAAAACAGAATGAAGTCAAGCAACAAGTCGAACAGTAGGCGACGACGAATAAAGCAGCACACAGAAAACACAAACAAACAAAATGTATGCGAAAAGCAGGCAGCAGCGCACACATGAAGATCAACAGCAGCAGGGAAGAACGTTTTGTTTTCGGTGCGTTTTTCCTGCGTTTTAAAAATAGCACGTAAAATGCAAGTCTATAGCGCTGTGCAAGCATATTTATTTTTGTTTTTGCTTGTTTTTGTCGTCTCGGCGCGTGTTCAACGAACTTTTTTACTTCTGGAGTGGGCGGCAACGTTCTGCTTGGATTGAAAAGTGCGACAATGCGCAGACATTATGCAGTTATAAGCGACGTGCGCGCACACCACAGCTGCAGCGGCGGTAAAATTAAAATCTATGCTACGCGGCGGGGACGCTTCTGCTTTTTCTTGTATAAACAGTAAGAGATCGATTGCGCTAATGTGCTGTTATATATGTAAATCGTATTAGAAATTAATCAAAATGTGAAAAATTAAGTAGGGGGAAAAAAAAAAAAATGTTACGGACAAATCGATTTCATGAGATCGCATACCTGCTGCTGCTGCTGTTGCTGCTTTTTCATTAACTTTTGCGATTCCACATGCTGTTTGCTCTGTGCCTGCTTGCCGGAATTATTGCCCATGTGAAGTGTTCGTATTTTGTGCCAACAAATATTTACAGAATACAATAATATAATATTGCGTTTAATTAAAAAATATATATACGGTAATTGAATTTTCTTATACCACGCTGTAAATTGCGACTGATCGAGTCAAAACAGGCAACACAAACTGACAGAAAACTGAATGCTCATTGGAGATTGTATATGGTAGAACAATTCTAGGCGGACAGGCAGGCCAAAACACATTAAAACAACGACTAAAAACATAAACGAGAATAGCCCAAAAAAAAAAAAAAAACCAAAAAGAGAAATGCAGAAAAAACAGCAGCAACAGAACGTATTGTAGCCAGATAATACAAGACAAAAACAAAAACAAAAACGAAGCCAAAGCATACGAAAATTATTGTCGAAGCCGGAGCAAAAAACAATTGATCAAAGCAATGCTAAGCAAATGCTTTTCACTGCTGGCAATTCGGAACTCAAACTTTTTCAGTTGCTGCACAGAGAGGCGAAAAAAATTGTCACACCGCACATAGTTTTACTGTAGGAGTGCAGTTTGTTTATAATAGTCGCAGTAGTGTGGCAGCGACAACGCATGCAAACCAAAGACGACAACTTCTGTTATTTGCTTGCTTGCAGCTAAGCCCGACGCTTTGTCTAACTTTCCTGGTGTATGTGCATAACGCGACCATACACAAAGTGAATGTCTGTTGGATTTCTGTCAGACTGCCGAAAATTTATCATTTTGTTAATTTTCACAATGCTTACAAGACACTACACTGAACAAAATAAATAATATAAAAAAGCCGCCAAAAAAATTCTTGATACAGTTATTATTTCTTACCTTTTGTGTGTCATTGTATGTGTTCAACTCCTTAAGCACGCTGCGGCTGCCGAGGCTCAAGTTAAGCTGCGTTGAACCATTTGCGCTGCTGTTGGCACCCGAAGTGTTAATTGTCGCTGTTGCATTAGTTGGCGCCGCCTCATCGAATTCGCCAAATCTATCCATTTTACTTTGTTTAGCAACTGTTTAGTATAAATCACGAAAATCGAAATTTTAAATGCACGCGAGCGTCACAAGAAAAGCCGCTTGTTTTGAATCATCTGTCAAATAGCAGCTATACGACTACTCTAATTGGCACTACTGTATTTCAATTTGCATTTCGTTGTTGGATACACTTTTGATACATGCGGATACAACCTAAGCATTTTACGACGAATCAGTCATGACAACATATGCTAAGGTCATGTGTTCGTGAAAATGGCAGCCCCAGATTCACTCTGGGTGCACGGTGGTTAACGGTTTCAATTTTAAAATTATTATTTTCAGCTGTGCTTATGTAGAAATGAAGCGACGTAAGCAGTCAGCATTTTCTTTGAGTAAAACGTGAACCCATACAATAAAAAATTTATTTTGTGTTGTTTATTTAGTTCGCATCTGGTTAAGGCCTCGTTATAATCCCTTCAAGGCTACAAGAATAATGAGACGCTTGCTGGGGTTTTGTTTAATATATTCTTTAAGGTTTGTAGTATTTCCAACATCTTTCTTTACATTCATTCAGAAAGAGAAACCAAAGAATACACCTCCCAGGCATTTTTCATTTGTAATATCTTTAAAATACTTTATTACATTATAGTTCCAAATATTATTGTTTCAAAATCAAAAATTATTCAAAAAACTCTCTTCACTTTAATTCACGGCTGGTTTCATATATTTTTCTTTTCATGTCGATATGCTTGCCCTTCAGTACAAAAACAATAATAAATAAAAACGAAAATTAAAATAATCCAACTTTTTCCAATATTTGATAACCAATGATGTCCCAACGGTATTTGAAACCAATAATTATTCAGCGCAGCACTTCTTGAAGAGTGAAAGCTCTGAAAAGGTTATTGTATGCGCTTTATTTTGATTAAGTTGCACAAAATCTTGCACAACTAGCGCAGAAGGGAAGAGTATACGGGTTTTTAAAAACCCAACGTGATCTCTAAACCTAAAATAACATGTAGGTTAGAAATAATAAGAATATTTTCGATTCCAAAGGAATATTTAAAAAAAAAATAACCTTTGAGGCATTTTTTCCCTATAACATCCGATTGACACCGGAACACCCAAGTAAGGACCAATTATTTTTAGGTAATTGTAATTTGCATAAAATTTGAAGAAATCTTTTTGAAGTTTGTTAAAATTTTCGGAATTGACAATAACACTGGACTTAAGGTTCAGTGAGTCCAGTGTCTCAAATTCATTAAATTTGCCGATCCAAGCTGAAATTATAATTTTCCAATGAAAATGGAAGAAAAGCAATTGAAACATGTTTCCTCTACTTACGTCCAATGTCGCCAGAGTAATTTCGTTGCAGTTGCTCAATGGGCGGCAGCAACTTTTCCATTTGCAAAAAGAAGATTACCATTAAAACGATTATGGGATTCCGAAAGATCTTCTCCAGACCACGTTCCTCAAGCCAGTAGCGTAAATCGATGCACAGGTAACGCGCTGTTAATGATTCGTTAATAGTTAAATAAACTGCCTATATATATTTGTTGATAACTTACCAATTGGTTGTAATCGAAACAAATAGTTCACCAGCCGGTTTTGGCTGTAGGCAATGCCTTCCGAGAAGCTTAGATTGCATTCAATGGCAGTGGGCAAGTGTTTAACCCTTACGAGTGGAATGCGTGCACTTATTACTTCAATAACACGCCAGGTAGCAGAGTGAGCACGCAGTGCCGCGGCTACATTATATCGGTCGTTTAAAACTTTTTGTGAGGCGACTTCCTGAAAACTGTGAAAGCTCCTTCCTATATCTACATATATATCTAAATCGGACTTATCTGTGCCAATGCCCATTATACGCGATCCAAACTGGTATACATCCACGGTGGTCGAAGGATAAGACTTTTTCAGATGTGCAACCAAATCATCGTTTATCATGCGTAACTCGGGAGCACATTTTAGCTCTTCCGCTTTTTTAACACGCAAGAGCAGTTGGTTCCACGAGTCTGTAATGGCTAGTTGCAATTTAATTGGCAAAAAAATATGTAGACTTGCTGCTTGCTTACGTTTTATTTACAGCAAGTGTTTATATTAACTTACCTGTCATTTTATATTTTTAAATGGAAGTAGTTCACTATGAAAGACTTTTCAGCTTGCAACTCAAACGGCAACTGAAGCTTAATGCTTTTTATTATTTCGATTGAAAACATACTTTTCTGCCGTAATATATTTAATGTGTGATTCCCATGAATTTTGTTCAACAATTCGCCGGAAGCGCAAAAGGGTTGCCAGCGTAAGATTTTCCAAATTTACAAAGCAGTTGTGTTTAAAATCGGAATTGCGCCAGCGTAAGTCCAATTTTTTATTTGCGTTAAGTTTCGTTTACTCTCAGACTGCAGGTCTTCAGATTGTTGCTGCTGCTTACAGTTTTTATATTGATTAAGTTATTTATTTTGCTGGTCGCTTGTGTTTGCATTTATTCAGTCAAAATTTTGTACTTATTCTTAAAACAGCTTACACAAGATGGAACTAATTAATTCCGATGTATGTTGCACGATATAAAATGAATAAATGTGAACCCTGTTTTTATACGTAATGTTGAAATCAGATACCAGACCACATTCGTGTCAGGAAACCCCTAGGCATATATACTATATATATATATATGCTATATATTATATATATATATTTTTTGTAAGTTGGCTGCACAGTTGATGCATGCCGGTACAGCCGCATAATCAGCAGAATTTTGGCGTATGGTCATGTGCTCGTGCTGTATAGCCTGTAAACATGTTGCTAGTGCGAAGCTCACAAGTTCCGCAACATTTAAAGATGGCTTTTTGGGCCGCAACAACAATTTACTCGCGAAACTCGGGTGCCGGGTTTTGGAGAATTTGATGAAAAAATCTAACAGTGCCTCGACTGTCCCCAGAAGTTGTTGACTATATGGCTTCTCATGTGGAAAAGTATAAACACTTGAACAGCGGTGCATTGAATGTAGACGAACTTAAAGGTTAAAAATATCATAGAAACTTAAATATATGGATGTGTTCTGGTTTCCAAATCTTCTTAGTTTGATTCGGTTTTAAAAATTAATTTTTTAATTTCCGAATAACTTTTCTCAAATATATGTTTCATTACCATCTCACAACATTCGCTGATTTTAGCAAACTTTTTGAACAAATTATACATTTTAACGACAAAATCATTTGTTGGCCACAAAGGACCTAACACAATGTTTACAAATTGACAGATTTGTGACAGCTGCGCTAAAAAAGAAACAGAAATATTCACAAAATCGCTAAATTGGCACCACTGCTACATGTGAAGCATATTGAGGAATTGTTACTGATACTATGTAAATTCTCTGCCACAAATCAAAGCAAGAAAAGTGCTTTATTATTATTTGTCATTTTTAATTTACACAAATCCAATAATACGTAAGCAAATTAAAGCCTTGTAGCCATAGCTGTTGAATTAATTGTATAAATTTATTTCACATAAGTTATAAACTGTAAATAAATAAATAAGGAAAACGAACGAAAAAAAAAAACCAATGTGAGATCAAACGGGAGATGTGTAAGCCTAAATCAAAAATCTTAGCTTTAGCCTCAGGCATTTATAATGACAACGTTCAACACAAGATTTAGTTTAGCAGGCGCCAATGACATTTAATTGAAAAAAAAATATAAAAAATAAAAAAAATATCAATCAAAAGTCGACTGAAAGAAATTGAGTAAAAGACGTTTAAAGTGCATAGGTTGTCCTTTGTATTGCAAGATGAAAGGTTGTTAGGTCAATTTATTGCCTCATTGAAGCTTTTAGTCATAGTAAAATTGACTTGTTGTTGTCTTATGCAAAGGATTTCATAGCTTGTCTCTGTTTATTGTTGCCTTTTATTAATCAAATGATGGAAAAATTTTGCATATGTTTTTGTAATGATTTTATTTGAAATATTAAAAATATTAAAAGTATATTATATACGCCTGGTAAAGCTGAACTAAGCCGAAAATAATAAAATAACAATAAAATGTATGCACTACGGTATTCTACAAATGACATGTCTTTAATTATTTTAACTAACAGCAAATGAAATGCATGTGTAATCATGTAAATAAACACAAATTAATAATTAAATAATTATTTTTGCAAACAATTGCAATTTGCAAAACGACAAAACTCTAGAGAAAAGCTAACAAGAAAACTAAAAGAAGAAATAAGGAAGAAAAGGGGAAAAAAGTAAATCGTAGAAAAACATGTTGAATAAATATTTAATGCATTTATGCATGGCTTGTAAGCAATTTTCAATTATCAAGTGTCAATAGAATTCAAAGCACAACACCTGCGATAATTTTCTATTTGCACAGCAAATGCATAAAACAAATAAATTGTAAGAAAATACAACTTAAACAAAATCGAATAAACGTAATACAATCACGTTTAATAAAATATTGTGCACAAATACAGCAGCAATGGCGACGAGGTCAGGGACGGCAGCAGCAGCAGCATGAAAAATGTCATTGCCCCAAGATTGAGAATATCCCAATTGCATTAATCCGATTTCCGAAAACGCCAAACGAGTATTGAATGTTGTATTATGACAGCAAGACAACACAGCAAACGAAACAGAATAAAACAGAACAATACACAACAGAAGAAAACCAAATAAAATGAAATGAAACGAAATGAAATGAATTGAATGTGGCGAAACGTAACGCAACGCAATGTAACGCAATGGAACGCAAGGAATTGTACGTAAGCACCTACCGATACATGTGTATGCATAGGCGCATTAGGAGAACACTGGACTTTCTTATGAAATTGTGTTTGCATTTGGGAAATAAATACAAAAACTAATAAAATTACAAATAAATACATAAGCAAATAAACAAAAGGCAGCAAGGAATAAACACGCATGTATGAGTGTGTGTGTACGCACGAGTGAACAGCAGGGTAGGGAGCGGAGCATGGGAGTCGTCGGGCAAAACGTGGAGGCCTATGACGCATCAAGTCGCATGCGACATTTACGAAACGAAATAGTAAAAATATATATAACAAATACACGCACAACAATGCATTAAACTTTCATAGTTTGTTTAAGTCTGTCAGTTATTGGCAAAGTCGCAGAAGCAACTGCATAAATTGCCGAGACAAATACATTTTGGCTGATGGTGTTATGAATTTTTTATTTTTGCAGCAAAAGAAAGGCTTAAGAACAAACATTTTTTTTTCCGCAGACGTTGTGGTAACGCACTATCAAACAAGAGGACTTACGAAACCAGACCTAGCTACGACCGATAATGGTCAAGAGCTGCTTTATCTAGGTGACAAATATACTTGTAGATTACAAAAACTAATTAATAAAACTAAGAAAACTAAATTAAATGTATTACAACTATATATAGTAAAAATTCAAATAAGTAACTAATTCTATCTAATTTCATTAAACCTACGAGTAAGAAAAGATTTTAAGAGAAAGAAGAGGCTATGTTGGAAAATGAATGATAGTTTGAGTTGTTTCGTCTAATAGGTAAATCATATCTAGTTGTACGCGAGGGCACGTTAGAGTTTATTTACGCGAGGAGATAAGGAGAATGAACATTACCGTTTATCAGGTAATGAAGAAAAAAAATTCCTAACATGGACCTCCGACTAGCTTAGGTACAATGTTACTCGTATTCGAGTATGTATTAATAAATAAGCTGTCTCTTCGTTAAATGCAAGAAAAGATTTGCTTTCAGTGTAAACAAAGCATCTGAAATAATATATACAGAGTCTATGAGCTGTCGAACTTAAACTATAGCCACTTTCAAGTAATTTGTCAACATGTAAGAATATGGATCTTTTGACATGAGACTCATGAATAGGATAGGAGAAGAAGTTAAGATAAAATTAGTAACAAATATGTAGGAATGCAAAGTTGGATCACAATATGCTGAAAATATAACGTATGTAGCCGGCAGCCAACACTGGCGAAACAGCTGTGGACGGCGCGGGAGTGTTTGAAGTTAGTTAATTAGTTAGGTAGTCACCAGTAATTGTCTGCGAACAAAAGAAGTCGATGAAAGTTGAAGAACAGTCAATGTCGCTTTGATTTTTTACCTTTTAATTTTGTAAACTCTACTTTACCATTTCATTTTATTATGTTGAAAATATATTGAATAATAAAATCAAATTATATCAAAAAAAGAATTTTTTCTTTGCTAGCCTACGAACTTTTCACCCCACTTGTTATGTATCTTTCAATTAATAAAATTTTGAACAAATCATGATTAAGGTTCTCACATGTTGAATATGCAGCGCTCATCGTTGACTGGCTGTTGACCAGATAAAAGTACCCACATATCTTAGAGGGATGAGGTTTTGTGCCCGATTTGCAAGTTTTTCTTAATTTTTATTTGGATATCCGACTACACATAACTGATGTAAAGCTTTAAACGTTAGTTTTTCAATAAAAAACCGAATTGAGTACAACATTTTTATAAGTTAAACGTTACTATCTGCATGGTTTTGACTAAGTGAGCAGTGCTCTCAACTTTGTCTTGGCAAGCTAACATGCAACTCCTCTTTGTCTAGTCTATGCTGGCAAATGTTGACATCGATATAAGCGACTTGCTGAGTGTACACGTGCACAAATGGCCCCGAGCTGAAAATAGTCGGAGCCGTTGGTTTGACAACATCAGCCAAAGTCGTGTATCCGTTACAGTTACCCGAACTGCAGATTGGCTCACTTAAACGCATGGGGGCCACAAAACCAACAACAATCAAAGACAGCCAACAACAAATTTACATGACAGCCAAAAGAAGTGTAGACGAATCAGAGAGCCGAGTAAGTATGGTATGGACGATAGAAGTGTGTGATGGATGTGGCAAAGTTGATTTCGAGTGCCATCAGCTGTTGGCGTTGCCAAGACTGTTGCTAAGCCGCACACACAAGTGTTCGAGTGCCGTAGGCCAGGTGCCAAACTAATGCAGACAAAAATTCAGTCAGACCAACAGACAGACCCAGGACCCACATCCACTTTAAAAGACAAACATACATTAGATGATTAGTTAACATAAGCCACACACACACACACACATACACACAAACACACGCACGTTGCTCATGTAGACAAGCTCAGCTGCCTGTGTTGTATGTTATTTCTGTTGCATACGCTAGGGGGCAGCTAGAATAACCGAACGCTGACAGGCATCTTAATCAGCATAATTTCCGTTGGCTATTTGCTAAAATCCGTTTTATCGTTGCCTCCACTTCTTGCTGGCAATGGGGAGCAAAGTTTGCAAATCGTTGGCATGTCTCTGTGCGTGGTGCTTCCTTTGAGCTTAGAGGCTTGCTTGGCTGATTGTTTGTTTGTTTGTTTGTCTGTCCTTCTGTCCCTCTGTCCGTCTGCGTGTGTGTCTGTCTGTTGCTGTGTTCATTTGTTGACTCAACTGTTTACCAATTGTGCTCAGTTGTTGTTGTTGTTGTCGTGTTTTTCTGTGTACTTTGTAGCAATAATACCTGGATATATACCGCAACAACACCAATAACAACAACAACAACAACAACAACAACAACAACAAACAGCAATAACAATACCAAACTACATTTACATGAATATGAGCATAAGCAAAGTCAACAATTTCTGTCTTAAGCTGAACTGGGCACTCGGCGATATGTGCACATTTATATATGTATAATATATACATGCACATATATACGTATTTATATGCAGGCTTCAGGCATTGTTGCTCGGCCAACACGTCAAAAATGTTGGCGATTTGTGTCGGTGAATGTTAAATAAATACAGATATAACTGTATCGCAAATAGGGGATTGACACATGAAAATAAAATAAATCACAATGCAAAAAATGTGAAGCAAAAAGCTCATATACATTTTGTATTGGCTTAGTCTTTGTTATTGTTGCTGTTGTTGTTTTTTTAACCGCACAGTAAAGTAATATGTGCTCATACGGAGCTTTTATGCAAGGTTTAGTTTTGGTTTGTGCACCATCAGTAAATATTAAGCAGCAAAATATCGATTGGCTTAAGCATTTTAAATGTAATAACGCCCAACTTGGCTGAGTTTTTACTTTCATAATTTGCAGGCAATAATATAAAAAAAGTATAATTTGCTTGTAAGAATTAGCAAAGAAAGTGCACAGGAAGCTGAGCCTTCAAACTTTATGACGTTTTAATGTCATACCTGTACAGCGAAATCTCTCGAAACGAACAGCCCCGGAAGGCCGTTGCTGCCATAACAGCACAAAATCATCTTGACTGTGGGTGTCCGGTAATAGGAGATTTTGCTGTATATTGCTTCTGAACTCGGAAACTAAACGACGAATTTTCAAGAAATTTGTAGGGTATATTATTTAAAATGATTTACAGAGGTTATTTATGAAGTAGGCATAAAAAAATTGCGTAGAAGTTGAATAAGTGTAAAGCAAATTGATGTAAAAGCAATTGGCAGGAGCATGTAAAAACTTTATATATGCAACTTTAGGAAACAAACAAAAAAAAAAATAACCTACCAAAAAAAAAAAAAAGAAAAAATACTGAAAAATTGGCAAACGTGATCTAATTAATAAATGGCAATAATGAGCAGACACTCGCAGGACAAAATATTGGCCACACTTGCTAAAGACGACGAAACAAGATGAAAAAGTGGAAATCTGCAAAATGAACACTCATTTAGTGCCAATGTATGCGTACACACTCACACACAGGCGTACACATGCTGGCAAGCACAAACTGCATGTCTGTGAGTGCAATACATTTGGCAGGCAGGCAGGGAACAGCCACAACAACAACAACAACAACGAAAGGAGCAATAACAGACAAAGGATACGAAAACGAGATATCGGAAATATGCTGAAACACTTGAAATTGCAAATAATTTTTATGTACGGCAAGACAACAACAACAACAACAACACCAATCGAATAGCTGCAACAACAAAACTGTAAATTGCGCAAAAGCCAATTGTGAACATTAGGAAATTGTTTTGTGCTGTGTGCAACAACTGCAACAACAACAACAACAACAGCAATGCCAGACTGCAATCGAAAATTCAATGCAATGCACAAAGTTTGTTTTGTCTTTTTCTTTTTTTTTTTTTTTTTTGCTTCTGTGTTTTGTTCATGCCATGCCTTGCCTTCTTCGCCTGTCCGCAGCTCTGGCTATGTGTAGAATATTATAGCGTGCAATAACAACAACAACAAAAAAAAAACAGCTGCAGCATGAAATGCTGAAGGCGTGACTCGACCTAGGTCGGTAGGTAAGTAGGTAGGTAGGTTGGGTAGCTGGGTGCTTGCTTAGGTAGCTGTGGCACTTGTTTGCAGCCATGATACATGCAACTGATTGCAAAGGATTTTACTGCCAGCCGACGAGGATGACAACAACAACTATAGAAATAACAACAACAATAACCACGTTGACGACTACAATGAAGATTGAGCGCAGAGAAGAAAAAAAAGGGAACAGCAGCAGAAAAATGCAGCGAAAATTGTAAAACGATCGCAGTAGAACACATACAGGCAACAACAATAAGAAATAGATGAAAAAAAAAAAAAGAAAAAAACGAAATCCCAAGCAACAAGAACTACAACAACAACAACAACATCGATACAGCTTACAAGTGGCAGCAAGAGCAAATGAAGCAGCACGAACATGACGGCACAAGAAATGAAGCCGAGTGCAGCAGCAGGCTACCGAAAAGCAAACGTTTGGCTCAAGCGTGTGCAAGCGACTGACGGCAGCAGGAAGGGGGAATGGGGGAATGGCGGAGATGCACACGTAGGCAAGGAAAATGTCGACATCAGCATTACATGCGACAATTGCTGCAGCGGATTTTGCGTTTAATGCCCGGGACATACACGGCGCACTCATATGCACGCGCAGCTGACGTCTGTGCGAAACGGAAATACGCTGTTTTGTTTACGTAAACTTGCACACACACACACACGCATGCTAACACACACACACACACACTCGCGTACACATAACAATTGACACCATTCGTTGCAGTTGTTCATGGCACCACTTCCGTTTCCGTTTAGCGTCAGTTGCACATGCAGCAGGGCGGTGAGGGTAACTTGCAACGTTGTTGATTTCGTTTTTTTTATATTTGCCTGCTGCAGATTGTGGAAATTTCCAAAGGCATTTTCACACTCATCAGCTGTTTATGCAGCAGCACAAGTTGGCAGATGAGATGAGAAGTGTTATACTAAGTTTGATATAAATAAATTTGTTAAATACAGTAGATTCTCACAAATTAGAATCCTCATAAATTCGAATCTCTCAAAAATTAGAATTGAAGTTTGTAAAACATTAAAGACTCTAAAAGTAGAATTAAAAATTCTAATTTCTGGGGTCATGTTTTTTTTTTTTTTTTTTTTTATTTGATTTATCTATGTATGTTATTCGTTATTTTGTTTTGTACAAAGTAGAACGATAAAGGGGAATCCCCTACATTTTTGGTTAGTTTGTGTGTGAGATTTGTGAAAAATATAATATGCACATTGTACAAGTGATGTATTTGGAGTGAATCTTTATGTTTTGTTGCATATAGTTAAAAAATACAAGTTAAATATATGGATTGCATGATAAATGGATTATTTAGTTTTGTTTACTTATTTTTATTAAATAAAATAAAGCAAAAAAAAAAAGAAATCTAGTGTACTTTTTTAAGTAAGTTTTCTCCATTTTTCTATTTGTATTCGAATGAAAAAAGAAAAAAGAAATTAGAATATTTCAGAAATTAGAATTACCTCAAAAACCAAGTGGTTCTAATTTGTTATTGCGATTTAGTTTGGAATTTCTTTGTATAGTCTAGTGTAAGTTTATTTAAAGCATATTAGCCAAAAAAAATATACAGTCAAACTTCCATAACTCGAATCACCATTATCGAAAGAAAAAGTTCTATATATGAAGATTTCGAGTTAAGGAGACAACAATGTATGGAAATTACACGCAATTGCCATTTGATTTAGTTCGAGTTATAGAAAATTCGCGTTACAGAAGTTCGAGTTATGGAAGTTTGACTGTACATATAAATGGCATGCTTAAAGACGACTGGGAGTGTGAGTGTTTTATAATAAAAAAAAGTGTATTACGTTTCATTTAAAAAAATTTTAAGTCCTGCAAATGCATCGAATATTCTTCTTCTTCGTTGTCACAAAGGCTGCAAGGAACCAGGGCTTGCTCATGCAAACACTTATGTTGCACAGCAGAATGTGAGTGAACATCGTCTGTATAGAAATATCCTTTCTTCTTCTATTTGATAATGCCAATTTTGGGTGAGTGTGGACCCGGTCCAAATGCAATGCAAACCGATGCACAATTCTATCCTATGCCGCAGCGACCATCAGAATTATTATAATATGAAATATGATATTTAAATTCTTATTTATCTTTTACATGCCATATTGTGTAGTAATTATAGTTTTATTTTATATTTTATACATTCCAGTTTTTTTTTTTTAACAGCTTCAGTTTAAACTTGCTCACTTCATTTTCACAATTCTCAGAATTTTGCATATTCTTTAAATCAAACGATTTAACAAAGGATTTTCTTTAACTTAATAAATTTTACATCCTTTTCTTTTCTATGAATTGATTTTGCTATGAATTGCCATTTTTTATCTGGCAATGCAACCGCTCCTTTTGATTGCTTATAAACTGCATTTTAGCCTCTGAGTGGGTAGCTTATGTTAAATGTAGAATCTGCAACCATTAGATGTTTCCATAGCCATGCTGAGCATATTCGCTGTAAAATCATGCATTCCTTCCCACCTCCCACAACCCAATTCGTGCTGTAAAAATTTAAATATTTTTCTTTAACTAACCATAATCTTAGATTAAGAAATTTAATTATTGTTCCACATAGGGACAGATTTTAAATAAAAACATTGTTAACTGTTCATTTCTTGTGCTTGGCGAGTTGAATGTTTTGAATGCATAAATTTCTGAAGTGGCTTTCCAAAAAAGACGTTCTTGTCTGTTCTATGCTAAAATGTTTTTAAATGCCTTGATTGGCGAATGTTCTTGCATATTTTTAGCCTGTTGCTTAATTCTTGACATAATGTTTGCCCAAGTCTGCAGCGGATGTGAATGCTGCGTGCCGAGCCATGGCAAGTGTCTGGCATGCGTGCAAACTTTCTGTGCAGGGTATCCCGGCTCACGTACATGCCAGGCCACAGCACAACATCTACGCGCACTAATAGACAATTCAAACACAACATGGCTGTGTTTCCGGTTGTCTGCTGCCTTTGCTGCGTCTGCTGCATCTGCTGCTTAGTTGCTTTGCTTTGCTGTGCTTTGTGCTTCGTTTTGCGCGCAAAATGTTTCGAAAATCGTAAAATTGAAATTATAATTGCAGCTGCAACTGATTCGATTTTCGCGCAAAGCTTGTTATTATAGTGTTGGCTGTTGTTATTGTTGTAGTTATTGTTGTAGTTATTGCTGCTTTTGCTACAGTTGAAGTTGCTTCTGTGTGCAATGCCAAGGCATGTTACGTTGCCTGCCGCCTGCCTGCCTGCCGAAGTGTCTGCCTGCATATCTTACACTCAGTCCGGAGTCAGTCCGTCTGTCAGTCTGTCTGTACGCCTGCCTGCGTGTTACGAGTTTGGCATTGTATATACGCAGAGTATGTTATGTGCAGTGGCTGGCGTTGGTTGCCTATGCCGTGCCACTGCCTCGTAAAGATGTTCTAATTATGGTCTTAAGTTGGAATCATTAAAATGCTTGTCAAATAATAATTACTCGCAGCATGAACGTGGAAAATTTCATGCCACAACTATACGAGTATGGCACATACATATATACATATATGTATATATATATATATATAAGTTTAATTCTTTTTGTTAATTGTTCCGACAGTTTTCTACGTACATTTTTGATTTGTAGTTTTGCTTTTTTCTTTTCAATCTGAAGTAATTTCGCTGGCAAATTGTTTGATTCAGCTTTCTTGGCAGAGTTAATCATGCTGATGACTGCTGTTGAGCAAATGAAATGCGATCGTTTAAACATGCAATTGGCAGAATAATTTTGTAAAAAGAAGTGGGTAGCACGCTGCTCCAAGCTGTAAGTCTATATGAGCTTGGCAGGTCGGGCATGTTTTTGTTGTTACCTTGTAATTTGAATGCAATTCGTGCAGCAGCTAAACTGAGATTATCTTATAAACATGAAACTTCAATTCGTTGTGAACAAACAAACAGACAAAGTGCAACACATTTTATGGGCACTATTGGGCTGAGAAGTGCAGCATAGAATTATCATAAAATGTGTATACATTTGGATAATAATTGTCATAACTTAGATTTACTTTATAGATTTACTGTAAATATGCAAATGTATGATATATAATAAATTATTATATATATATGTATGATAGCAATAATATTATTTGTATATTAGTTGGTCTTATTGGAGGTCTATCTATTGCTTGTTATTGTTTTATTTGTTATATAATTAGCTTATTGCCCTAAATGCAGATTGTTAATAAAAATAAGATGTAAAAAAAAAATTATTTCATTTTTAAGTATAATACAAGCAACAATCGTTTTACACGGTAGTGCGTTTCTAGTAAAAAAGTACATGCGACATAAGATAAATTGTGGGATAGATTCCACAAAAAAAATATCATATAAAAAAAAATATATAAATATGAAATATCGTATAAGTAAACTAAAGATTATCCGAACAAACCATGAAACAAGTATTTCTTAGAAGTAAAAAGAAACCATAGAATTAAATTCTTTAATCAAAATCACCTTATGAATTTTTTCAAGATTATCAGAAATACTATGTTTGCTTCTTTCGAACTGAACACTAAACCAAAATAAATCATAAAATGCTTTTTTAAAATTTGCGTATGATTAAAAAATTCGTGTAAAATCTTATTTGTCTAAAATTGTGTTCTATCGAAATGTATGTAAATGTGTAAAAAAGACCGTGCAAAGTGGGAGTTGTTTGTAGATAAACTCAAGCTGAGCTAAAGAATTAGAACACTGTTAAAGAAAACTAATACCAGATATACAGCGTCATCCCTCATCTTAAGTGGGCAACTAGGGTGGGCTATTGGTTCTAAGAAAACATAAAGTTGATCTTCAAAATTGCATTGTTGGCACCTTCAAACGAGACAATTGGCTGTAAAAATACAAGTTTTTATGAGCCCGCTGCTAGTTTGAATTTTGAATGCATTTACTGCACACAATAAATAAGCCAAGCCAATGCCAAGCGCAGGGGCAGACTGTCTATTTTACTTTGTGAGTGCATATAGAAAAACTGTAGCGAAGTTTTCCAATAAAATTAAAACTTTTGTTGCATGCAAAGACTTTGTTTTTATTATATGGTATTAAAAAAAAAAAAAAAAATCGAGAAAATGAAAGCAAAAACAACAATAATGACACTGACAACAAACAACAAACAAACGTGTGAACAAAACAAATATTGCACACAGATAAGCGAAAAAGGACGACGCTGATGACGGTGAGGATGACGTCGACGCTTGCAGAAATAGAAAAGCGCAGCACTGACAGGCGAGAAGAAAAGCACAACATAGCTAAAACAACAACAACAACAACAATGACAACAAGATTTGTAATAACAAATAGTAAGTGAGGCGCAGTGGCACGAGACAACATTGGCAACAATACCGAGCAGCAGCAGGAGCATCAGCAATGAGGCAGCAGCCACAGTGGCAAAACTTTTGATTGCCAATAAGGATTTACAGGTGATAATGCAGCATAATCTCACTTCATGGTTGCCGGGGCCAATAAGCGAGCAACGTGCGCGCAGTCACGATGATGGAGCGCCATCTGTTGGCGCGCAGCGAAACTTTGGCCAAACACTAAATTGAATAGATTCGCCGCTCGGTTGGCCAGCTTCGATGGCGTTGAACCGTGCAACGCTGTCCAGCTTGTTGCTGCTGTTGCTGCTGCTGCCACAGTCGCAGTCGCAGTCGCTACTTTGTCAGCTGCGCTGGGCGTGGCACAACTTTTCTACGCCAATTGTTTTTCTGCTTTTGTGTGTGGCTGGTTTTTTGCTCCTTTTGCCCTTCCCAGTTTTTGTGTTCGTGCCTTTGTGTTTTATTTGAATTTTATTCTAGCGCAAATTTTTATCAGCTTTAAATGTTGAACTTTATGTGCGTTTTTCGCTGAAAGCTTGATCTGCACTGAGAGATTTACTTTTTAGTGGGAGTCTATAGTTATAATAGATTGCAAAACGGATATATATACTATAAAAAAGATGGAATATGATATGCGAATTTATGCTTAGATTCAGCAGTAGCTGAATAGCTGAATAATGAAATAAACATATATGGGAGTATGTAGATGAAAAGTTAGCAGCAGATGTGTGCCACAGAAGTATATCAAAGGTGCATGGAAGTATTGCTTACTTTTCAGACTGGCAGAGACATATGGAAGACGAGAATTCTAAGAATTTATATAGCAGGCAGCTTAAGTCACCGTTTCGGCAAATGCAATAATATATAAGCGCAGCATGAAAGATATCATACATGTTTTGTTACTATATTGGCAGCTCTTTTTTATACCCTGTACCAAAAAATGGTAAAATAGCTGCAATTGGTCGAAAATGGCTATTACTAAAAAGAAAAATTTTTTTTAATTTTGATTTCCCTTTTTGTCCTTACATAATGAATACAAAATATCAAAGCAACAAAAAAATATATTCAGTTTTAGATTGGCTACAGGGTTTTCTAAAGTCGGTTACGCCCGACTATAGCCCTGGCTTTCTAGTTTCTTTCTGTGAGAGCCTGACAGGTGAGGGAATTTATAGGGGCTCTAATACTGATTTTAAAGAACAATACATGTGGCGACATTTAAAGAAAAGCTTATAGGAGGAAATTAACTTACTTTTATACACTCAAAACATGCAACTGAATACCAGCCACTGGACAACATAAGAAAGGAAAAATTGACAGCATGAAAGTTTTTATTTCTTTATTTTGTGTTTTATTTTATTTTCCTTCTTTCTTCTTCTTCTTGCTGCAATTTATAGAGTTTCGTGTTGTTAGATTTTTATAATCTTTAACTAAACTAAGCAGCCAGCTTTGCTCTGCGCTGCAGCATAGCAGCCAAACATCGCCTTAAAAAGTGCTTTGGCAGCAAGCAGCAAACTTCGCAGCATTTGCATTGGACATGGCAAAATAGTTGTCGAGTATTTTCGCAAAACTGCAAAGCGTAGAAGAAATGGAAGCTGCAGCAGAAGAGTGGCAGCAAACGCAGTTAAAACTTTCTTCTTTGTCTACAGTGCGTTGTTTTAGATTATGGCCACGGGGGACAAGGGTGCTGTGTGTTTGTATGTGTGTGTGGCATGGTGTTTTTACTGACTTTACTTTTTCTTTTTTGTTTATGCAAAGCAGTTTTGTTTTTTTTTCTTGCACGTCTCGATTTATAAATATTTTCTTAAATATTTGTTTTTTTTTTTTGCTTTAACAATGATTTTAACTTTTAAACTTGTTTGAAGCTATAAATTTACGCATAAAAGTTTTTACACTTTAGCATAGTTTTTGTTTGCATGTGTTTTTTCTTTGCTTTGTTTTCGGCTGAGGTGCAACATTGCGTATGCGTAATACGTGTGCATAGAGTTTCTTAAGCATTTTCAATGTTTACTTTAAAGTCGTTAAATGTTTGTGTGTGTGTGTGTTTTTTTTTTAATAACCCTCCACCGCGTTGGCCAGCTGCCAGTTTTCGTTGACTTTGAATGGACCCAAGACTTCGCATGATTTCTTGGTCGCCAGCGCCACAAGGTAAGAGGGGCAGGCACGCGTGTCACGATAGTAAAGCACCTCCATGCATTTGCTTAGCTGCGCGTGAGCAAGTAAATTACTGTCACAGAAGACATGCGTATATTTTTGCTAAATTACCAAATCAGCTGCATCATGTGAATTCAATGTGACGCCCGGCATCATGCGCTCACGCAACACGGGCAAAACCATATAGGCACCAAAGCCCGTGGCCATCGTGTTGGCAACGTATGAACGTCCGCGCATATCGATACCGCCCAGAAAGGGCGCTTCGTTGTCATCTATGCCGCCCACAATGAGATCCACCCAGAGCGGATTCATGCGCGAGCGCCGATCGTACAAGGCCTTGGTCAGCCAAGTGTACAGTGAACTGGGTTTCATCACAATGCCATCATTACACGCCTCGTCGCAGATAATCCTCTCATCGATGGTGCGTTTCAGACTCTGAAAGTCGGCATAGTCACCGCCAGCGCCGAGCACGATTTTGCTGTTCACCCTAAAGACACGCGGCACATTGTGATAACGCGCCATTGTGCCATACGAGACAAGCGTGTCGGCGGCAATGATGACGCCATCATAGTATTTTAGACCGATCACCGTGGCGCCCGTAGTTATTGGACGACTGCACAAAAAATACAAAACCATTTGATTTTTCTTTAAGCATAAATGTTTTTTTCTCACTTACGATGTGTGCTGCGTGCCATAGGGGCCAACTGTGGTGTACTCAATGGGCAGCTTTATGTTGTTTGGCGTTTGATCAACGGGAAATGCAGGAAGCTGAGCTGCTGCGTAGGCCGATGAGAAGTAAGCAAGCGAAGAATTTTGCTGCATATTAACTGCTTTAGCTTTTGGAAATGAACTTGTGAAAAACTATTGGCTAGTTTAGAAACAAACAATTAATCCTATTTTGCCTAGCTTTGCTTTAACACACAGCACACTGACAAGCCAGACTGTGGCATGCTACAATTATGAAATAAAACTAGAAATGCTGGGCTATTACCTGTACAATATCTGGTAATAATATCTAGAAAAACAAAAGGGTTTTTGTTAGCAAATCTGGTTTTTTGGACGATTGTTCCTATGGCAGCTGTAGGTTATAGATTGAATATCGAAAAAGCAAAATAAATTTGTTATGCTTATGAATTAAAAGAGTCATTGTGCTAAATTTGGCGATTGTAGGTCCAATCGTTTCCAATATCCGTGCGTTCATACGGACAGACAGACGAGCAGACAGACAGTCAGACGGATACAGCTAGATCTACTCACCTTTCGATGCTGATAAAGAATATACATATATACTTTTGATGGCTCTGCCACGCCTCTTTCTACATGTTACATACACTTGCACAACTTTAATAATCACTTTTCCTTTTTTGTTTTTGGTACAGGGTATAAGAAGATGTCGATGCATTTAGATGTTGATATAAATATGAAAAAAAAACTCTAATCAACTTGTGCTAAGTTAATTAAATCCTAAAAAAATATTAAACTAAGTAAATATTCTCATTCCTGCATTCACATTCATTAGAATTCTCATTCCTATTCATTAATTTCGATTTGAATGCCCCTCGTTATTCATTTAATGGTTATTCATATTCAAATTCATTTAATTTATTTCGATTTTTATATTCGAAAGTCTCATTCAATATGCGAATAACCAACATTCTAACCAAAATTTGATTGTATTCATGCAGCCCTCTATTGTTTACATTATTTTATTTATTACTATGCATTATAATGGTGTGTAGTGCAGAGCTATGCTGCAGCGAAATTTGGTACCACAGTGCAAAGATCAACTTAAACAAATCAGTTTAAAAAAAAATGCCAATCAGATTTTGAGCAAATAATTTAATTAATTTCATTGCCATTCTTCTTCAAAAACATATGATGCTCAAAGCAAATTGCCAACCGAAAATCTGCCAAGTACTGTCAGAAACTTAACGCTGCATGGCAAATGACTTTACAACTTGCATAAAATGTAAAGAAAAAAAGTGAAATGCCAAAAGAAAATGAAAACCTTGGTGACATTTATTTTGCGCTAAATAATATTTTACGAAAAATTAATTAAAGTTCAGGCTTAAAGTGCAACGCGGCGTATGAGTGACCTAAATTTTGATGGCACTGCTGCTGCTGCCGATGCTGCTGTGTCCTCGTTGTCATCGCATTTAATTACAAACAAACAATTTTGTAAAAGACAGCAACGAAAATAATCAAACTGCGGCCGGCTGGCATGAGTAATTGGGAGCGGGTTTGTGCCAGTCACTGCTGGAGTCCATGTTGAAATTCTCAGGACTTTTATGCAAAATGCATAAGGAATAATTATTAAAAACTTTAAGAAAGTCGCGACAGTGACTGCAACGGCAAAATACTAGCAACAACAACAACAACAATAAGTCAGGCATAAAGTGGCCGCAAATTGCAATAAAAACAACAACAACAACAACAACAACAAAATAAGGCAAAGTCAGTTGCAGCGGCAATGGCAAAAATTCTATGTGGCATTGCGGCAGGCGAACAACGTTTTGACTTACTGCGCGTGGTTTTTATCATTTTATTAACGCAGACAGGCGCCAGCATCAACAGACTAACACAGAAACAACTACAACAACTGCAAATAATTAGAATAACAACAACAACAACAACAAACACAAAAAGAAAAGCCATAGCAAAAAGCAGCAAGGCGGACATAGATAGAACATTTCATAGAATGATAATAATTGCTCTTGCGGAACAATGAACAACTTTTACTTAGGCAAACCGGCAGAGCCACGAACGAATGAAAGGACGGACGGACAGACTCTTGGAGTGCCGAAGTACAAATGCAATTTGCGTAAAACAATAGTAACGAAAGATTACACACACACACACACACACACACACACACACACAAACACACCACTAACAACAACAACAACAACAATGACAATAACGATGACAGTCACTACAATAACAATAGCAACACCAAGCAACAGCAGCAACAGAAGCAGCCACCGAAGGAGGAAAGGCAACAGCAGCAGCAGCGTCAGTGGCCAGCGGCGTTTGATGTTTGCTGAAGACTCTAATTGGAGCTCGTGCTTTATGTGCTAAGCGAATTGTTTATTTACCCGCTGTGCAGTCTCGTGGCATTGTGCACAGCAGCACGCATAAACATGGCGGCAATAAATGGCAACAGACGGCCAAACAGCATTTCCAGCATTGTCTGGCGCAGCAGCGTGGGTCGGCAACAAAACTGAATGCGCTTTTTGCCGCATTCGGCAGCATGGCCGGGGTGTGGCTGAGGGTAGCGCACACAAAAGAGTTGCTAAGCGAGAGTGTAATAAAATGCACAGTGCATAAAGAAAAAAAAAACAAAAAAAAAACAAGAAGAAGAAGAAGAAGTAGAAGCAGAAGAAGTAACTAGCTGAGAATGCCAATGGCAACCATTCTTTTGTGTGCATAACGAAATCAAATAAAATGCAGCTGCTGCGACACTAAAGAAACGGCGCGAAAAAATGACTAATAGCAATAACAACAGCAACGAATGCATAAAGCGTGCCACAATTGCCATTTTCTTTTATATAATATTTTTATTGTTGTTGTCAAAAAGTTTTCGGCAAAATGCGCAGCTAAGTTTAACAAGCCAAAAAAAAAAAAAAAACACTGCAGCAGCTAAAATGTACATTCGCGTGCATATTCCTGCATAGGTCAGCATACGTAGAACGAAGCAGCAAGCAGGACACGGCAGCAAGGCAGCCGGTTAACAAAACAATGAGGAATAATTAAACTGCAGCCTCAAACAATTTGTGAATCCACAGCGGAAGTCAGTCACTTGCTTAAAGTCGCCGCGCTGTGCATAACGTAATGCAAGGCAGCGTAAGCCAAACAACGTTACGTAACGTTAAATTAACGTCAAGCCAAGCGGCAGCAGCCAATGTTGCCACACATTTCACTCGTGTCTGTGTGTGTGTGTGTGTGTGTGTGTGTGTGTGCAAGTGTTGGCCACATGCTCGTAAATAAATTTTGTGTGCTGAAGTTTTGAGGCGTTGCTGCGTTTTAGTGTGGCTTGGCTGCGTTTCATTTGCTTGTTCTTGCCTGGCTATGGTTTTGGCTATTGCTATGCTGCTCTTTTTGTTGTTGTTGTTGCTGTTATGGTTGGCGCACACTTGCAACACTCTGCGCTGTGTAGTTTTACTTGCACTTTGGTTGGCAACGCGTTATGGTAATTACGTGAAATTTTATTTTATTACGAGCTTCTCGTAGCTGTGTGTTTTCTTTTATGATATATGCCAATGTTGGTTGTTGTTGTTTTTTTAGTTATACTACAGCAGAACTGTTTGAGGTTCTTGTATTTATGCACGTTACACAACCAAATAGTCTATTGATTACTTGGCTGCAGTTAAAAAGGTTTGGCAGACTGAAGGTGTTTGCAGGACATGTGGAAGAAACTTAGGTTTTGGTTTGTTTGCTGTTGGGTTAACAAATATTACAAAAAAACAAAACATTCGATTTCAAACCGTTTCAGCAACGTTTCAACAAAGTTTTAGCATTGTTTCAGCGATGTTTTACAAATTAATCATAGTATTAAATTTTGTGCTGTCTGCTCTGTCCTGTCGATTGCTTAAAATATCATAACGTAAATAACCTTTTCGTTTGAGTGTATTTTGATTATGGCGTTTTAGCTGCAACATTAGATTATGTTCCCTCAAACTAATGCCCTAAACAACTGTAGCTGTGAGCAGTCTATATAAATATTACCGACTGTCGCAAATGCAATTACAAATTGATTGCATCAATTGCCTGTTGCACGTTTGTGGAGATCTACAATTAGAGTAAATTGATTCCGTTTATTATATATACGCGAGTAGCAATAACTGCAATGACATGACACGACACAATGATAACAGCAATTTGACGAACTTTGCAATTGCTGCATGTCAGTTGCAAAATGATTGATTTCATTTTGATATCAACTGAAATGACAGCACAAATTCTATAGCATACTTTCATGCGCAACGGTGCTTGCCTATGCAAATAATGCATACGCCATGTATGCCAATAACTTTTTGATAACAAACTAAGCTAAAACTTGCTAATGAAAAGCAACTAAAACAATTTATAACAATAGACCAACGCGCGTTTATATCAACTGTTGACGCATATTTGCTAAAAATAAACTAAAAAATACGCGATACATTTTTTGTTTTTTTTTTTTTAGACGCGCTTATATAGAATTATTTGACCAGAGTGCAAACAAAAGTTAATAGAAAAAAAAAAAAAGAAATGGGCAAAATTTGTTTTAGATTTTTGTGCTGCATTGTGGTTAGCACACTCACACACATACGCACACACATAACCATTTTTGCATGGCTCATGTTACTCATGTGCGCAGTTTTAGATACGCGTTGCGTTTTCATGACATTTCCCTGTGTCATCCATTGGAATATTGTATGTAACAAAACATTGTGCCTGTTCCATTTTTATTTTTATTTTTTTTTGGTTTTTATGCGGTTCTATTTGCTTTTGTTTTTTGCTGCGTCGTTTTTATATTTTAACCCAGTTCCGCAGTTCAAATCGTAGCATGCCAACAAAGCCTTGTTAAGTCGCTGCCTTTATATGATACTCAGGCGACTTTGTTTTGCATCAGCACTGATATTTTGGGTTTTTGGCTTTTAGATTTTTCGGCTTTTTTCGCTGGTATTTAATTTTGAAAAATTTTTTCTGCATTTTTTTTTTTTTTTTTTGGTGTGTGCATGTTTTTTGTTTGAAGAGTCTGCGACATGCTTGGCAATATTTTTACACAATACGTGACTGTTTTAGTGACTTTTCCATTTTTTCCCCTTTTTTTTGCGCCATTTAGCTTTTAGCTTTTTTAAAGCAAGCCATGAAAATTGTTTACTAATGCAGACATGTATATACGTATATATTTCTTGGTAAGCTGATCATGCCATGCTGTAATTGTACATGTATATTAGCTTGCTAAACATTTGCATAGGCACAGTATTGACGTTTATTTGGTAACATTTAAAACACGTCAATAAGTCAGCAACTCATTTTTATGTAGCTATAAAAATAATAATAATAAAAATAATACACCCGAAACGCATTGACTCAGGCAACGCTTAGCGTAGCTACATAAAAAATACATGGCATGCGCCTGCTAAGCGACTGTTTTGGATGTGGGTTGCATTGGCCCGCCTGGCATCACTTTGATTGTCACATTGTCAACAACGTCATCATCAACATGAACATCATCAGCAACAAGATGATCAGCAGCTGCATATTAAGTACAAGTGATTACACTTTGACGTGCGTGGCGGCAGCCCCAGCCAGGCAAGTTATGCGCATAGCTAACCAGCCACACACACACACACACACTTACACTTCCACAATTACTCAGTCAACCACTCGCTGGGTATACTTTTTGCATTGTATTGGGTATTGTGATTGTATATATGTGTGTGTGTGTGTGTGTGTGTTGTGTTGTGTATACGAATAGCATTGAAATTTGGGTATTTAAATTTAACCAAGCACAAAAAACCTAAGCAGATAAGCATATGCAGATAGCAAATGTGCGCAAAGGAGATAACAACAACAACAACAACAACAATAATAACAACAAAAAACCATACGAACAACAAACAAGAAAGTCACAAACGCTTTGAATGCAAAAGCAGCATAAAGGAGCAGAAAAAATCAGACAGACACACACACACACACACACATACATACCGAAGGATGTTCAGAAGCCGGTTACACGCGCAACGTATGTACGTTTGAAGAAAATAAATTTAACAAACACAAAGCAAAGGAATTTATTTGTAAGGAGCAAGCCAAGTCTATAAAAGGAAGCGTCGACAAAGTTCGGCACACAAATGAACGTTTTTAAATTGTATGCCCAGAGTTGAACAAATTTCGAATAAGAAAATTCGCTGCACATACGTAAATGCTATGAAAAAAAATAAAAAAAGAAGTCAAGCAAAGAAAAAAGTGAAAACAGTTAAAAAAAAAATAACAAGAAATTGTAAGCAAAGGCAAAAGGGAAATATTTGTGGCACGTGATCATTGTAGAAGTAACTTTTGCTTTTGTTGTTGTTGTTGTTGTTGTTGCACAACCGACTTTATCTGCTTTTATAGCCAAGAACTCAACTAAGGCCCTAACATGCTGCATGCGATAAAGCACCCATAAGTGTACTTAAAGCTAAGCCAAAGCGCAATTGCTTAGCAGCTATAAAATACGTATATGTGCCTTCCCCTGCCCCTTCCTCTCCTTGCATGCGCTGGAATGGCATATGCCGTGTAGGCACACACCGCTCGGCATAGCAGGCGCGTTTATGACTCACGCGCGTCGATGATACGCGGCTAATGACTGCAGCAGACGCTGGCAAGCGCCAACGAAGTCGATAACTTGTAAAAGGAAGGATGCTAAACGTTTTAATGCATGCAGCGCATAGTGCCATATTTTACACTCAATTTCATGACGGCGCGCGTACTGCGAATATGTGAGTGTGCCGCGTAAATGTGCTAAGAGTTGGCATTTGCTATGCATATTTGCTTGGAGCTGCAGCAATGTGCTGTTGTTTTCATTTTTAAGTCGCGTTTTCGCAAAATGTTAAATATGCGGCTTTGCGGTGAGTTCGGTTTGGCTTGGGTTAAGTCAGGTGCAGTCGAATATTTGTCGTTTGTTTCCCAACTTTAATTAGTTCTGCAGTAATAAATTTTATTAACTTGGAAAATTATTTACACCAATGCAAACAAACTGAGAGCTGCATTACGCAAGGAAAGTCGAATGTTAGGTTATATACCTAAGCGAGAAGTCTTTCTCAGATTTCAGTAAGTGCAATAGGCGCAAATAGAGGTGTTGATTATTTTCAATGGGAAAAAGTGAAATGGTTAGTATTCTTTTGATTTAGTCAATTTCAGTGTTGCTAATCAGAACATATCAGAGTTACCAACATTTACAAAGAAAATACAATAAATAAAATAAATAAATTAAAATTGTCATATTTTCTTTCTTTTAAACGAATAATTTTAAAGTACATAATAATTAAAATTGAAATATATAAATTTTATATATTACAAACAAATCAAAATAAAACGTTAACACATCTCCCCTGTGTTCGCATACAGAGTGGTTTTTATACCCTGTACCAAAAAATGGTAAAGGGTATATTAAAGTTGTGCAAATGTATGTAACAGGCAGAAGGAGGCGTGGCAGACCACACCAAATCTATATATTCTTGATCAGCATCGAAAGGCGAGTCGATATAGCCATGTCCGTCTGTCCGTCTGTTCGTATGAACGCACGGATCTCGGAAACGGTGAGACCTACAACCACCAAATTTGGCACGAAGACTTTGCCAATCCATAGGCATAACGAGTTTATTTTTTTTTTCGATATTGACTATAACATATAGCTGCCATAGGAATGATCGGCCGAAAAGCCATATTTAGTAACAAAAACCGCTTTATTTTTTAAGATATCTCCACCAAATTCTGGATTTAACAGTTTTAGCTAATGCCCAATTACATATCTCAATATATTATATATCGGTTTACTATATCATATAGCTGTCATAGGAACGATCGGCCGAAAAACAACATTTACTGCGAAAAACTTTTTTGTTTATTAAGATATCGTTACCAAATTTTGGATTTAAATGTTTTAAGTAATATCCAATCATATTCCCGAATACAATAAATATCTGTTTACTATATCATATAGCTGTCATAGGAACGATCGGCCGAAAAACAACATTAACTGAGAAAAACTTTTTTGTTTATTAAGATATCGTTTCCAAATGTTGAATTTAATTGTTTTAAGTAATATCCAATCATATTCTCGAATATAATAAATATCGGTTTACTATAACATATAGCTGTCATAGGAACGATATGCCGAAAATGGGTTTTTGACAGAAAAAAAAAATTTTTTTTCCTGAGATATCCTTACAAAATGAATATAAAATATTAATGCAACAAAAAATATATATTCAGTTTTGGATTGGGTACAGGGTTTTCTATAGTCGGTTACGCCCGACTATAGCCCTGCCTTTCTAGTTTTGCATGTAAAGGGTATGTATGTTATAGGCAGAAAGGGGCGTGGTAGACCACACCAAATATATATATTCTTGATCAATATCGAAAGGCGAGTAGATATAGCGATGTCCGTCTGACCATATCCGTATGAACAATTTGATCTCGGAAACGGTTAGACCTATAATCACCAAATTTGGCACAAAGACTCTTCTAACCCATAGGCATAACGAGTTTATTTTGTTCTTTCGATATTCAACCTACAACATATAGCTGCTATAAAAATGATCGGCCGATAAATGACTTTTTCTACGAAAAAGAGTTACAAAATTAACATAAAATATTAAAGGAAAAAAAAATTTATTTTATTTGGGATTAAGTCGGTAGCGTCCGACTATAGCCCCTGCCTTTCTAGTTTTCTTTATCTAAGTATATGCAACGGAAATTAAAATTTTTTACTTTTAAAAGCTTAGTTTACTTTTATAGCGAAATTCCCGCGATTTCTACAGGCACAGAGAATAAAAAGTAATAATTTAAAAATATATAAACTCTTTGAATTCCGTAGTCTTTATAGGTTATTGCTTATTAAATCATGCAAATATAATTGAAGTAAATTTTTTTTTTGATTGTTTAACATTTTTCGGAAAAATTGCTTTTTTGAATATTGTTCTTGAGTATAATTATCTTAAATCTGATGCTTATACGATG